>CM039127.1:17788349-17932347 GCA_022036555.1 Microstegium vimineum | reverse complement strand
GTTGTTTTCTTCACCATGAGAGCGAGATCATCATCATCTCATCATCATCACTTGTGCTCTCATACATGACTTGCATCTTGTGCTTCTCCGAGGAGGATGCCTTGAAGCCAAGTCCTTCTTTTCCTCCTTCTCCTTTTCTTTCTTCTTGGAGGAGGAAGATGAGCCACCATCACCAATCTTCATGTATATCTCATGGGCATTGATCTTGCCCAAAATTTGTGTTGGTGTAGCGGCGGAGAGATCTCCTTGGTGAAGCACCGTGACGATGTGGCCATACTTCTCAATGGGCAGACACAAAGAATCTTGCGTACCACATCGGCCGGTTCCATTTGGTTGAGACCGAGCCCATTCAATTCCTCTACAATAATGTTGAGACGTGAGTACATTTCATTTGTATTTTCATTTGCATGCATAGAGAAAGAATTGAGCTTAGCCATAACCAAGTGATAGCGTTCTCACGCTCACTTTTTGTGCCTTCGGAAGTGCACAAATAGTGGTCCACAACTCAAATGCGTCTTTGGCATTACGTACTCGGTTGAAGACATCCTTGCTAATGCCACGAAAGAGTATGTTCTTTGCCTTAGCATTGTGCTTCTCAAAGTTGAGGTCCTCCGCGAAGAGAGTACCTCCCTTTGTGACGGCTTTGAGCACGCCCACGTCAACGGCCTCTAAATAGGCCTCCATATGAACTTTCCAATAAGGAAAGTCGTCTCCATCGAACATGGAGGTGGTCCATCCCCATGGGACATCTTGCTCTAGCGGTGAAGCCTAATTTTAGAGCAACCTTGCTCTGATACCAATTGAAAGGATCAAGATGCCCAAGAGGGGGGGGGGTGAATTGGGCTCTTTTTAATTTCTAAACAAGAATTAAACCTATAAAGAGCCAATTAACCCCTAGTACCTACCGCTTGTGTGTCCTAGCTAGAAAGCGGTAGCAAGGCAAAGAAAAGCGAAAACTTCCTACACAATTCTAATATGAATAGAAAGACAAGTGCGGAAAGTAATGCGGTAATAAAGAGCTAGGGAAAGAGATGCTTGACACGGCGATGTTTTGCCGAGGTATCGAGGAGTCGACACTCCCCCCTAGTCCTCGTTGGAGCACCTCGCAAGGTATAGCTCCCCCTCAATCCCGCGCAAGGGATGAGTGCTCTCTACGGGCTGATTCTTTGCCACTCCGGCTCGGTGAATCACCCACAACCGATCACAACGTCGATGGAGAAGGGCCGCTGACAATCTTCCGGCGATCACCTTCCTCCGAGCACCACCGGACCGTCTAGGTGATGTCGATCACCAAGAGTAACAAGCCTCGATCTTTGCTTGACTCACTCAAGCTTCACAACTAGAGATGCACACTTGAACTCTTGGATGAACTAGAGAGAGGATGGATGGATTCGCGAATCACTCTCTCTCTCTAGGCTCTTGCTCTCTTCCCAACCTTCTCAACAAACTCAGCAACTCAAATGAGCAAAGGCAAGGTGGGAGAGAAGTGGGAGGGGCTATAAATAGACCCTCTGAAAACTGCCTCGGGCTGCATTTTAAGTTGGCGACGGGCGCTCCGTCGACTAGGCGACGGACGGTCCGTCCCCATGCCCAACGGCTAGTTTTCTGTTCATAATTGAGGCGACGGACGCTCCGACGCCTAGGCGACGGACGGTCCGACGCCTCTGTCTAACGTCTAGTTCTGACACACCTGTTCCCAGCAAACGGACGCTACGTCACTGGCGGACGGACGCTCATCACAGCGTCCGACGCTAAATTCTGGCTAGGGTTGAAAAACACCCTCTCTGGAAGGTCGACGAACGCTCTTCGCAGCGTCCACGCCTGGCCAAACGGACAACGTCCGTCGCACCCTGAAAAACTTAGCCAGAAAACAACCCTCTCTGGAAAGCCGACGGACGCTGTGGACTCAACCACCCAGCGTTCGGGGGCCTTTCTACGACGCGACGGACAGCGCCCCGGTCCCCTGCGAGGAGCGTCCGATGCCCAAAAACTATTTTGACAACTCCGTTTTCGTCACGATGAATATGGAAGTTGTTCTTGGCTATCTTACGGTCACCATAGGCTTGCTTAGAGCTAAGGAAGTCAAGTGTGCACCACACCTAAACATGAAGCTTACCTAAGTCAAGCTACTAATCTCAACCCTCTTAATAGTACGGTCAAAGGTAAAAAGAGAAGCCCTATCTAATTCTAAGTGCCCTTCATCTCCTTATGGCACTTAGCCTATCATTCGGGGTCTTTATCATGTCTCCTTAACAACTGAAACGATATCCATCTTGGGTTTAATTTGTTTGACCTTTAGAGCCCATTCTCCTTGATGACTAGGGCTAAGCTATGCATAGCCTCTGCAAAACACACGTTAGCCATAATAATCTCTATTGTTGTTAATCACCGAAACCAACTAGGGCCATGATTCTTCACACCTGTCGGTCAGCATGAGCAGGGACGCGCTGACGGCGTTTTCTCGCCGCGGTGAGCTCGTGGGCGGCGAGGGTGGATGCGCTGGACTCGTGGTGACGTTGCACATCGACTGGTGAGGTTGGTAGAGCCAGCGCGGCCCTGTAGCGAGCCGGCGGCGTGCGGGTGGCGGCGCTACGGGGCCCGGTGAGACCGGTGCGGTGATTACCGACGGTGTGTTGCCCGGCGAACGTGCGCGTGAGCACTAGGGTGGTGGGGTTTTGAGTGCAGCGGGGTGGTTGGTTGAACCGGTGAGGCTTTGAGGAAGTCGGGCCACGTGCGAGCTCCGCGTCGATGGCAATGGCACAGGGCCCAAAACGGAGGTGCGGTGACTGGGGGCGAGCTAGGGTATGGGGGTTGGTGTTCTCACCTTGACTACCCCTGCTGGTGCTGCCCTGGGGAGGAGGCGACGGAGGTGGTCGGGAGAGGATGAACGTCGTTTGGCCGTTGCGGTGATGACTTCGAGCCGGGGAAAACGACGACGTTCCAGCAACATGGAGATCGGCTGGCTAAAGCGAGGCGAGCAGGGCGGTGTGGTGCGGAGGCGAAGCGAAGGTGTGAAGTGGATCGAGCAGAGGCGCTCGGGGGGAGGTGAATTTGAAAAGGAGGCGATGCGTGCTCTCGGTGCTTGGCGCGGCGAGAGCAGAGGCAGCGCGAGCGAGAGTGTGAATGCGGGAGTGCTGCGAGTGCGAGAGAGCAGGGGGTGTAGGCGCATCCTTGGCGCGGTCATGGCCGACCGACGCGGCTTGGTGGGGGCCGGGGCGCGACGTGCGGCGGGTGACAGTGACGTGGCGTGTCCGCGGCACGCGCAGAAGCGCAGCGCGCGGGCAGAGCGAGCTCTCGTTCCTAGCGCCGTTAGGGCGGATGCGCGCCCCGATTGCGATCGAGACGAGGCGTAGCTGACGGTCGGCGCTGCCGCTGCGACGGTGGAATGCCGATGCGACGGCGCGTCATGCGGCAGCGGCGCTGGCAATCTGCGGCGTGCGAAGTAGCGGGTGACAAGTCTGCGCGGAGCGTTCTTGGCCCTAGCGCCGTTAGCGTGGGCGCGAACTCAGAAGCGATCGAAACGGAGCGGTGCGCTGGCTGGCGGTAGGCGCTGCGGCGCGTAATGGCGACGCGACTGCACGGCGTGAAGACGGGCAGCGCGGTGACGCAGCGCGTCTGCGGCGCGGCAGGGGATGTTCGGCATGGCGCGGCAAGGGGGCAGTGTGCAGCGCGGCACGTGAGCGGCTCTGGTCGTTCGCGCGGCGCAGGAATCGACCGCCACGCGGCGGCAACGCCGGGGTACGGCGCAGCCGCGGTCGGGCGCGGGTGCTCGCGCGTGAGCTGCGCGTGCGCCGCACGTGTGCCGTGCGTGCGCGGCTAGCTAGGCCGAAAGCGAGGAAAAGTGACCCATTCCGGCTCTTTTCCTCTCTTTTCATTTTCTTTTAATTTTAAATTTAAACTGGATTTTTTTTCAAAAAAGCTTCAAAAACTCCAAACTAAGTTTTGAAACTTAAACCAAAGTTGGGTTTAGAAAAATATTCTCTACATTTTTCATATAGGTCATATTTTCTAAAAACCATTATTTACAGGTTCTAGATTAAAAACTAACTAGTCATTTAAGAAAAGAATTACTTTATTTCTTAACAATTAATCCAAACTTAATTAGGCAGGGGAATTAATCTGGGAAAAAACCCTTCTTTAACTAAACATAGCAAATTAGCTAAACATCTTAATCAAAAAAGTAGAGCACAAAACACCTATTAATTCTAGTGTAAAATATATAAATAAACACACATGAAAAAGATAGCATAATTTAAAAATGAATACAATGCAATGCTTAGTTTAGTGGTAATGAGACCTAATGAAAGCTTTACCATGGGTACGAAGTAATTATTTTGAGACGAGCAAATATTTTAGTTCAAAATGCTTTTGGGATGAAAGCATTACAAAAAAAAGAGTTAAATACACTTAGATTCATTAACTTTTAATGATGTTCCCAAGTCTATTAACTTTCAAAATTTTATTTTTAGGTACATTAACATTTTTGATGTGTCAAAAGGGCTATAACTGTATTTTTGGATCCATTAAATATTGAGGTGTGTCATACAGGTCCTCAATTTCACATTGTATTTTTTGGTCTCTAAAAATTTAAATTGGTTCACCGTAGGTCCCCTACCCTGTAATTAACGAATAAATCTGACATGACACAAAAAAAAGAGACCGCCGTAGAGTATGAATATGTAAAATAAAATTTAAAATTATTTTATTATTTTCCCTTTTCTGTCTTTGTTCTATACCATATTTTTTTTTTCTCTTTCACTAAATAACATTTTTTTATTTTAGTGGGTTTTTCTTTTGAATTTTTTTTGTGGCCCCCTTTTTAAAATTTCATTTAACCTAAAAAAAATAAAAAACCCAAAATCGTAAAATAAATAAGAAAGAATAGAAATAAAAAATAAATAATTATATTTATGAATAAAATAAATAAATATATTAAATGGAAAATGTTTTAAAATAAATATTAATCAAAATAAAAGGAAACAAAAAAATATTAAAAAAAAAAAACTGCTAAATAAAAAAAAAAAAAATCAAATGCTGATAATTTGAAAAAAAAAAAAAATTTTTAAAAATGGAAAGGTATAGGAAAAAAATTAAATTTTTTTCACATTCCTACCTATGGGGCGTTTATTTTGGTGTCATTTTAAAAATCTATTGACTAATTCAGGTGGGTTTTGGGTCAAAAGGGAAAAAATAATTAAAAAATTTAAAGCCCCAAAAAAAAAAAAATTTTAAAAAATTATAAAAACCCTTTTAAAACACCCCCAATAGTTAATGGATCAAAAAAAACAGTTTTAAAATTGGGGCCCCTAAAAAAAGTTAAGGGAAATAAAAAAAAACAAAAAAAATTTTATGCCCCCAAAAAAATTAAATTTGGGCTTCCTTTTAAATAAAAAAAAAAGGGCCTTTGGGGGACGCCCCCACGCGCATAAAACAATCTCTCTGCCCCCCCCGTTGAGAAAACGGGGAAAATTTTTAAATGAAAGTTTTAGTTTTAATCAGATCACGGGTTTTTTCCTTTTCCAAAAACCCCAAAAACGTTTCCCTATTACCCGTTTCCCAGTCGGGGGGCCCAAGGGGCGCCGATACACGCCCCGGGAAAAACCCGGCCCCCCTACACCCCGCCCCTTCCGGGGGTTTCCCCCCCCCTCCCACCCCCGCTCGGCCCCCGGCTCCGCTTTTTAAACTCCCCCCCAAACCCCCCTGCCGCCCCCCGGGCTGCTCTCCCCCCCCCCCGCGGCCCCCCCAAAAACCCCCACCCCGTTTCCGTCCGTTCCCGCCCCCCCCCCTGGGGGCCGGGGGAGGGAAAATTTCCCCTCCCCCCCCCCGCTGACCCCCTCCTGGGGTTTTGGCCCTCCTGGATGGGAAAATTCCGAGGGCCCCCCCCCCCCGCTGATTTTCCCTTTCCCCCCCCTTTTTTCCGGGGCCCTTTTCCCGTTTCCCCCCCGCCCGGGGGAAAAGGGGGGGGGGCCCCCTCGCATCGATGACCCGGGGGGGCCTTTTTGGGGCCCCGGGAAAACCGGGGGGGGGGGGGACGAAGCTGGGGGGGCGCTGCCCTTTTCCCATCCCCGGGAAACTGAGGGGGGGCGCCCGTTTTCCCCCCGTGAGGCAAAGGGGGGGGAAAGGGTCCCTTTTTGGCCCCGGATTGGGGGATAAAGGGGGGGGATGTGGGGGTGCCCGGGGGCCCCTCTACCACCGACCCCGGGGGTAGGGGTTGGGGGGCCAAAGGGGGAGGGGGATGACCCTTTGGGGGCGTGGAGGGGGTAAAAGGGAAAAAGGATGGGGGCGAGGGGGGGCCCCTTTTTAAAAACGGAGCGGGGGCCCTGAGGGGGGGGGAACCCGGGTTTTTTGGGGGGCAAAAAGTGGCTGGGGTGCGGGGTTCTGCCACTCCTAAAAATGTAAACCCCGGAAAAGGGGACTTCTCAAAAACCCCTTTCTTGTAGGGGGCCCCTATTGATGGGGAGGGCCCCCCGTTTTAACTAAAAATCTTGAATTGTTTTAAACCCTTTTTTCCTTTCAGAATCCCAAAGACTTGAAAAAAACCCCCTCAATGGGGGGCCTTCCCCAAAAAGGGGAAAAAAAAAAGTTTTAATTTTGGTTTTTGCAAATTCTGATAGGAAATAAAAAACAATGTGCCGGGGGGACAAAAGAGGGGAAACCCCAAAGGGGCCTTTTTGGGGTGGAGCCCCCTGCATGACCAGATGGATAACGTATTAAAAAGTTTTCCCCCAAACAAGTGAGCACCCCTTTCCCGACGGGGGAAAGGGGCCCCACAGGGAACTTTGGGGGTGCAATCTGGGGAGTTTCTTTGGGGGGCTAATACTGCTTGCCCCCATTTATAAAGGGGGGGTTTTAAGTTTTCGCTTGTAGGGGGGAAAGTGAAAAGCCATCCTTGGGGGCCCCCGGGAAAATTTTTTGCCCAAAAAAAATGCATCTGAATTGGCCCCTGAAGCATAAAAAAAGGGGGAACCCCCCTTTTGGAAAACTTTTTTTTGGTGGGCAATACTTTGGGAAAAAGGGGCGATGAATCCCGTTAAAAACCTTTCGTAAAAAAAATTTTTTACAAAGGAAAAAAAGAGAAAAACAAAGCTTTTTTTGGGGCGGGGGAAAAATTGCCTTGAAAACCCGGGGTTTTACTGCAGGAAAAGAGCTGCTTTTTTTTTCCCGAAGAGCCCCTTTTGAAAATGGCTTTTTCCCCCACACAGTTGATAAAGCGGCTAAAGGGGGTGGAGTTCCCCCCTCGCATTTAAATTTGGGCCCCCCGGGTCAAAAATTTTTTCATCCAACCCAAAAACCTTTTTCATTATTTTAAAAGGAGTTACCTTTTTCCCCGGGCCAAAAGGGGGTATCTGTTGGATTTGGGGGTTGCGTGTTCTTAAATTTCTTTTTTCTATCATCTAAGGATGTCCTGAAATTGCATCTTTTTAAAAAATGGTGTTTCGGGGGGTTTTGGGGTGGCCTGGAGGGTTTCAAAAATTCACCCCCTCCCGAATGTAATGGTCGAGGATTTTTTTAAATTTAAGTGCGTCCAAAACCCCCAATTTAACCCCCAAAAAGGGGGGGGGGGAACCCCGGGGAAAAAAAAACCTGCGGGTGACCAGGGGGGGAAAAGGGGAAAAGAAGCACTTTTTTTAAACGGCCCCAAAGATACAGTACAAAGAAAAAAGGGGTATGGATTTTTTTTAAATTTTATTTAATTTTTCAGAACAAGAAAAAAAAATTTTGATCATTTGAAGATTCAGAAAGTTTATCAGCCCCAAGGTGGGAGTTCTTTTAAGATCGGTGGTTTTATTCGGCAGCGCAAGCCACCCCGACGGGGGTCTTCCCCCATTATAAGGCTCAGAATATTGGGACCCGGGTTCCAAAAAAAAGATACAAGTGGAAAACTATCACCAGTTAGAGAAGGTTTTTATTAAGCCTCTGCACTTTTTCTAGTTTTGGAATCACACATTCCTTAAACTGGATCTTTTAAATTTCAGTGCTATGGCCCTGAAAGAAAGGGAGACAAATACACAAGGAAAAAAAAACTGTTTTAAAATTTTTCAAAAAAGTGGATCTGAAAAGGGCTTTTTTTTTGCTGGCAATATGGGATTTTGGGGCCTTTCCTTCGAAGTTCCGCTTTCAAAATTCCATTTTCTCTAAGGGGCCCCAACACAAAAAAATCCTTTAAACACCCAAAAATCGTGACATGGAATTCCGGGAAACATTTTTCAATTCATTCCGTCAATCTTCTGTTTCAAAATAAGGGGATTTATTTTTGTTTTTTCAGGGTTTTTTTAAAAAAACCTAAATTTTTTACCAATATTACTCAAATTTTGCAGCTTAGGGCATAAAAATTTAAAAAAAACAATTTCCTTCCAAAATAGTTTAAACAATTGGGGTTTTCAGCAATTGAGGGGTTTTTTTAAAAATAAATTTTAAAATCAAAAACTTTAATTGTTTTTTTAAAAGAATCATTTAGAAAAGAAAGGAGGGGTAATTTTTAAAAAATTTCTCTCACTCCAAAAATTAAATGCTTAAAACTGCCCCTTATCAAAGGGGCCCTTTTTTTTAGGTCGACCAACCAAGTTTTCCACGATTTCCATGGAATTGACCGGGGCAAAAAAGATAAAGTAAAAATTTTTAGGAGAGCGTTGGCTGAGGAAGTTAGACGGGAGGAAACACTCAAGTGGAATTGAGCAGGGTTTCAGAAAATTCAGGCTTAAAAGCGGAAAAATTTCCCCCGAGGAATTGGCCATTAATCAAAATTGGGAAAGGGCCAAAACTGTCTTCCAACTCATCTCGCAAATTGGGATGTTGAGAAGCTTACACTCAAAAGGAAGCATAATCAGTGGCTAAAACCCCGAGCAGAAACCTTACTTTGAGAAAATAAAAAAATTCCTCAGAATGCTCCCCAAAAAATTTTCAAACAGATTTTAGTCAAGCTCCAAAAAAGAGTCACTTTTTAGGAGATAATCCGTATTTAAGCAACCTGAAGCACCTTTGTGCACAAATCATATGGGGATGGACTGGAATAAAGTTCTAGAAGACCATGGTTCTCCTGATTAAAAAAAATCGAACCCATGAAAACTAGGGGGACAGACAGGGACTGAAAAAAAAAAGGGGGACCTAAAACCAAAAGCCCAAACAAAAATTTTGCGCTGAACCTTTCGTACAAGGTGCAGTTGACAAGTAAAATTGAAGGGAATCCAAAACTACTGTTGAAGATCAGGCGAACAAGGCATAGTATTGAGCAGACTGTTCAAGTGGAAGCTGTAATTGAAGCATCAGGGGAAACAACTTAAGGTGGGAAGACAAATTTCACAAGATAATCTATGATGATGCAACAACTACTGACACTCAAACGGTCATGGTTGATGAAACCTGGAGGTCGAAGTAGACCAGTCCAAGAGAATATAGAAAAATGACCGCTGCTGTTGAAAGGAGTGGTTGAGGAACTGCTGAAGGGGAAACTGAGGAACGCCAGACAAGAAGGCGAAAATAGAAAATAAAGAATATACTGACAAATTAGCTGAGAGACCGACAGGTGAAGTTACAGTCAGCACCCCATGAGAAAACAGAAAAAAAAGCAGATGCTGACACACTACTGGGGAGACCAAAGAATTGAAATTACAGTAGGGGCACCAGATGAGAAATTAGCAATAAAAATTGGGGAACAACTGAAGGTCAAACTACAGCGAGCACCATTGGAAAGCTATAACACGAGGAAATGGTAAGGATGTTAAGGTGCAAGATGATAAATCTACACAGCTGGAAACCTGTAGAGAAAGCCCCCAGTTGGACACATGAGAATTCAACTACAGTTGAGAAGACTCTGCAAAGATGCCATTGCCCAGCGGATACAAATACCAACCAACACCGAAAAAACTTCTGTGGGTGCCACAGCAAATCACTAGACGGGATGCTCCAGGGGCGGAGAAACTATAGAGGAGGATACCTCGGTTGAGGCACCAATGTACAAGCAGGGCAAGTGAGTAAACCACTTAACAAAATTGCGTTCCTGTCAGTTTCTGTTATATCGACGGTCGCTCAACTGATTCTCCGTCTAGATGATGCAGTCTGTATAAAAAAGGGAAACACTTTAGCATCATAAGCTATTAGGTATTGTAACCGGGGCATCTATACTCTGTCCCTTTTTTTTCCTATAAACTTCATCTAGTTTATTGGACGCGCACGTGTTGGTTTGTCATAAACACAATTTTCCTCCCAATGTCATTCAGTCCTCAGGCGATCAGTAACGAGTGAAGGCATTAAATATATCAGATAGGGGGAAGGCAGTTCATTCCTACATTTAACGGTTAGGCTTGGGAGTCTTTGGGCTATGTACTGGGGTTAGATGATTCTTGTACCATTGCTTTTGTAACCAACTGTTTCCTGGAAATCCTTTATCATATCACTAAATTATTTTAGACTATTCGTCTGCTCACATTACTGTTTTTTTGGGGGGTGTATGCATGTTTTCATTCGATCACGCTTGGAGGCGATGAAATTTATTACTCTTCTAAACAATTTTATCCCAAAGAACTAGGGCCTTTGTGCTTTTGTATTCACGTTTAATAACAATTCTGTCTTTTCTATGTTTTGGCTGCTGGCTGATCGCTGGCTGGCGGCTGCTGCATATTTGCCCCTGGCGCAAATGTAATGGAACTGTAATGCTACTATGTGCTACGTACTATACTATGTTTTCCTTCCCTCGCTGGCTGCTGCATTTTTTGAAACGCACACTTGAAAATGCATGGCCGTAGTTTACTCATGGTCGATCGGGGCCTCCATCTATAACACTATACCTCGTGTGGCTATATAAAAATGACTCGGAAAAATTTTAATCAAAATACTCCATCCATCCCGGAAAAACGTTTTGGGTTTAAACCCACAGGGATTATGAAAACAATGAAAATGTGTTTGGACATAAAACAAGGAGAGAGAGAGAGAGACGTGTTGAGAAAAGAAAAAATATATTTAAAGAAGATAAATGTGTATTAGAAAGTGAGAGTAATCGTCGCTTATCAACCACCAAAATGACCATACGAACCACGTGAGTATTTTGGGATAAATTTTGAATCCCAAGACGCCTTCTGTTTTGTGTTTTGGTACGGAGGGAGTATGATTTAGAACTCTTTTCTTCACATGACTGGGGATGTATTCTATACGACTGTACCTGTAGCATGACTCAGAACAAGGTTGGGAAGTAGTATGTTCCTTCAAGATCTCAAATGTGGTACGGTAAAGAGGAATGATGGGACGGCCTACGGTAAACATTTGTGGGGCGCCCACGATCCTTTTTTTCCCCCTATTACAAAGGGCATCCAAAGATGGTTACAACAATCCCTGTTTGGAAGCCATGTAACTCTTTTCACCCAAGCCAGTAACTCTTTTCACCTGTAGGTATGTTCTAGTTGTATTTTTATGTGAACAAGAACCTCTTGTAAACATATTCCCTTGGAAAATTGTGTTTTGGGTATAGAAATTCTTTCTCAACTCTGAGGGTCTGTTTGGAGCGTGGATTTTTTTTCTATTTCTGTACTTTTTTCCCGTAAAAATGAACTGATTCCTGTAAAATTTTTGCGCAATTTTCCCGTTAAATTCCTGCATTCCAAAAAAGGCCCTGAGAAAATAAAAATGCAGAAACAGCCTACCCCCTCCGTCACGCTTCGTGATAAGGACAAGGGAGAAGACTGAAATCCAAATCCCAAACATCAATCAACAATCTCATTTAGCAGGACCAAAAAAAAAAAGAGCCAGGGTTATCTCTTCTCTTCTGCCAAATTAGATTCGAACATAATTAAAAAGGAACAAAACAGGCTAGGAGCTTCATCAACACAAAATTCAGTACTCAGATTGTTGTCTTTGTCATCAAGGATCAGGCACATCGACTGATCGACGTATCCGCAGCGCCGAACACGGCAGCGCTGTTGGGCTTGAAAGCGACCCAACCAGCGGCTTGCGCGTCGAGGCACGAGCAGATCGGCGGCCGGGGCAGTTTGATTTGATGGCGAGATCTCGAAGGCGAGTAAAGAGGCTTCGACCCGACAGTTGTCGGTAAAAAAGTGTTGGATCCTATGTTGTCTAGAAAAAATTGAAGACTGGCATTATAATTTTACTAAATTAAAAATATATTATCTTAATTTACATGTTATTACTTGTGTAAGCTCCACGTATCAGTGAGATTACCAATGACATATCTTTCGATTACCAATGACATATCTTTCGATTACCAATGACATATCTTCAACTTTGTAAAATTATAATGGTACTATTAAAAAAATTCTTGTTGGAATGGGCCTAAAACCGGTGTATTTTTATTGTGCCTACCGGTCTTCCAAGCAGATCTTTTTATCAAGCCTGTAAAAAGTTCCCGGTCTGTATTTACACTGGTTTTGGATTAAAAACCAACCTTCCAAAGTCCAAACAGGTCCTAAAGGAGCTCTTCTCATAGTTCAATACACTAGTCTTAACACAAATTACACAATATTTATGCCTCCCAATACAAATACATGTAACCAAATGACAGCCGAAAGACCAAATCATTAAGTTGTTACCAATATACATACAACAACGGCGCTAGCCCACAACCGAAACTATTCCCAGGAAGCGATTTACAACCTAGCAAGCTACCTCATCAGTTCTTGCAGATAAAAACGGACCTATCAGGGGGTGATTGGTTACTCTTTAGTGATCACCGCAAGGTGTCTTAGTAAATAACTGCGACCAAAAACCCACCTGTGCCGTAAATGTAGCAACACATGAGATACTGCATATCATAGCAACATATAGCAATTGGATGAAAGCAGGGCTTGTACCTCGGGGAAGAGCAGCTGTCGCAGAAAAGGTCCAGATTTTCATTAGTTTGAAATGTCCCCGTTATGGTACTGGAAAAGGGAAAGAGGGGACTATCAGCGATCATATGAATTGCCAACCACAGCATGACCGAAAAAACATTGATAGATGAACAAAAAAACATAACATATGGATATATCATTATGTGTGGAACAATACTGAAAATTGTTAGTAGGGGCACCTTGTTAGTCATTACTCATTACAGCTAGGCAAATGGAACATGTGAACTGATTTGCACATCTGCGATAAAAAATAAAGGTGCTAATCTGCCAATCCAACATGTTCAAGTTTTCAAAACAGACAATTACAGCACGAACCCAAGCTATACAATGTGCTTATAAACACAAATACACACCAAAATAGCAACTGTCAACAAGATTTAATGTCAATCACCTGAGGTTGCATATAACCCATTCCTTGGTTGTATGCTCCTTGTTGGCCCATCTAAAAAGAGCAGAAACAGTTAAATTTGCAGGGTGATCAAAAGAACGACAACGAAAAGGCCAAGAAAACTAACCCCTTGTGCCGCTGAGCTACTTCCTCCCACATGACCAAGGGCATCCTTTTTAATTGAGCCATCGCCGGTTTTTGCAGTTAACTTACTATCACCCTGTTGGTTATCAAAGAATCAAGAGCAGAGTAATGTTCATTATATTATATCTCAGATTCAATGAGCTTAGTAGCTAACATGGATAATAAGAAAAGCTACTCCTATACCCTCTAGAAAGAAAAAAAAACAGATCCCTGTACCAAGCATTGTACAGGAGTTAAAACTCGCTTAACAGTCAGTGAAATCAAATTAATATCTGTATCAGAATCAGGTGGAGGTCAAGTCTATTAGGCAACCATACAGCAGTTTGTATGTGAAGACCTGGGATTCTGATCACATTTATAACTCATTGTTTCATTTAATTTTTACTATTGACCTGCCAGTAGGGAATCAATACATGAACCAGCTGAATTAGATTCGTTTACAAAAAGTTATCTTCAGTACTCCATGACATTCAGAACCAATTCAACTGTGCACCTGAGCTTCGAGTCAGGGTGAAAACAGTATCAGAAGCTCAAATTACCAAAGCCAATTCTGACTACAGAATTCCACGTTATAGAACATCTACAGACCAATGTCTTAAAA
Source organism: Microstegium vimineum (assembly GCA_022036555.1). Taxonomy (NCBI): domain Eukaryota; kingdom Viridiplantae; phylum Streptophyta; class Magnoliopsida; order Poales; family Poaceae; genus Microstegium; species Microstegium vimineum. The sequence goes on along the minus strand of CM039127.1, from coordinate 17,918,378 downwards.
TATGAAAACCGATATAGAGTAATTCACCATCAGACAAAACTACATTATGAAATACAACTCAAATGTGCTTAATACCACATACCTCCATCTGCAATCCGCGATGCCATCCACCAGACAGAAGACCAAAAGAAAACCTCATTAGAAAGATGACTCAACCAATAAAATAGGGCATACAAAAAAATACAACTACATAAACTCTTGACCCAAAGCAAGATCATATATGACCTAGAGTGGAATAGTTCGGGTATCTTTAGCGTAAAAGTATGTTTCTCAAGTAACTAAAAGCTAGCATTACAGGATGTTCTAATTACACTACTACAGTACCTCTTATGAATTCCATTTGCATTACATCTAAACTTTTCATCATATACAGACACAGAGGATTTTGTGAGTAGATATAATATCCTCCCCAGTACGAATGTTAGCTCAGTCCCATGTAGTAAGAACAGTAAAGAGAGGTTTCGATCACTGTTCAGTGTTGAATGGACAAAAGTGCTTTCGAATTGGCTCACCTTATAAACCCAAGACAAAACTACTTGGGGGAAAGACGCTCTTTCTAAATATGTTTACTAGGAGTATTTACTACATAGGAACAGGGGGCCTCTTTATATCCTCAACTAATGTTTACTAGCAGTATTTACTACATAGGAACAGGGGGTCTCTCAACTAAAGCAGTATAAATGTACCAGAAGCATCAGGAGGGAAGTGGGCAGCTCATTTATCACTTATTGTGATCATGACCAACAAGATTATTTAAGCCCAATCAGAGGTACAATCGAGGTGACAGATTGGTGATTGCACAAGCCCACAACATGCCCCCCCCCCCCCCCCCCCCCCCCCCCCCCCCCCCCCCCCCCCAATCCAATTAAAACCCCAAAGTCCCCAACACCTTCATAAGTACGAACCTCTCTGTACTTCTGCAGGTACACCTTGAGGGGTTCAATGTAGTCCTCAAACCCCAGCGTGGCCATGGCCCACAGCAGGTCATCGCCGTTGATGGTCTTCCGCTTCTCCCTCTGGCACTTGTCACTCGCTCTGCAAAGACCAGACCAAAAACGCGGACGTGGACAAGTCAGCACAAAACCCCGCCGAAGCTAAAAAAAACTCCAAATTCCCAACAAGGCAAGCAAACAGAGGATGAGTCAGAGTCAGCCGCGGGTGAGGCACTTTACTCGCTAGTGATGAAGGAGATGAACTCGGAGACGCACTCCTGCACGGTCTCCTTGGCGTCCTTGGCGATCTTCCCGTTAGCCGGGATGGCCTTCTTCATGATGCGACTGATGTTGGCGATGGGCAGGAACCTATCCTGCTCCCTGACGCTGCCACCGCCTCCACCCCCGCCGCCCCTGGGGCTCCCGCTCTCGTGGCTCCCGCCGCCGCCCCCGGGGCTCGCCGGACCGTCCGCCATGAGCTCCTCCTCCTGCACCGCAGCCGCAGGACCACCACCGCAAACCGAAACCCTAGATCCATCAGCTCCAGATCAGCGCGCCCGACCCTAGGCGCTCGCGGAGGGGTTTGGAGAGGGGAGGAGGCGTACCTTATATAAGCGCGGGCGCGAGCGACGTGGAGGGAGGGGAGAGCGAGGTGGCGAGCGCGCGCAGGGGAGGGCGGAGAGGGGGAAGCGACCGAGCAGAGAGAGCTGCGGTGAGGGAGGCGAGTGGGAGATCGGACGCTGGAGAAGAGAAGGCGGCCCGGGAGGGTGCGATGCGGGGGTGGGGGTATCCGGGCCGTTCGTGGACTATTTATAGCACGCCGTCGGGGCTGCCGCGTGGGTGCGACAGGGAGGAGAACCGGTGCACCCTGGACCCGGCGCAGGGTGGTTGGTGTTCGTCAGGGGGAGAGGCGTTTCTGAGTTCTGACCAGGGTTTTTAATCGGAACGGTTACGGTAACCGGTCGGTTACTGACAAACCGGCCTGGAGCGGTTCGGTTTCGGTACCGTTTGAATTTAAATTTCAAATTTAATTTTTTTTAAAAAAAAATTCTGAAAAAATTTCTAAAAATAGTTCACGATCAATGGTGTAAAATTTTTTCAAATTGGAGTTCGTTTGCTATTTTTTGGACGTGTTTAAGTTTGAAAAAAAAAAGAAAAAAGAAAAAAAAACGGCCGGCCCGTTAAGGGCCCATGCGGCCCATTACCTCCTGCCGCCTCCTATTTAAGGAGCTGTCGGGGGGGGGGGGGGGGGGATCCCGGCCGCCCCCCCAAACCCTATCCGCCCCGCACCCGCTCCCACCCGCCCGCGCGCCGCCCGCGACCGCCGCCGAGCCTCGGTAACCGCTCGGTCGGGGTCGGTTACCGAGTGATTTTGGTCGGTTACCGACCGCGCGCCACCGAGTCTCCCCCCCCCGGCGGTTACCGTTCGGACAGCGTCGGTTACCGACCGGTGAGTTCGGTAACCGCTCGGTTGGCTCGGTGAGTTTTTTTTGTTTTTTTCATTTCTTTGCATTTGTAGTTGCTTTAGTTGTAGGATTTAGTTCTAAGATGTAGGATTGATGGAGTATATGATGTAGAAAATATTTATTGTAGGATTTAGGTAGGTTTGACTTAGAATGTATCTAGGAGTTAGGTTTATTTGGTTTAGGATTTAGGATTTGCGGTTGGATTTGCTTTAGGATGTATGTAGGATTTAGGATTTAAGATTTTATTGATATAAGATTTAGGATTTAGTACGGGTCAATATTGACACATGGTGTAATTCCCATGAAATATGTTAAGGTAAACAAAAGGTGCATCCTTGAAAACTATTTTTTATAATAAATATAGTACTCGCTCCGTCCTAAAAATGATATTATTCTTAAATAGTGCTGAATCAAATAGTCTTAAATTTAGCTGAATTTATATACTAAGATTTTAATATTTATTATAGTAAATAAGTATCATTAGATTCTTTATAAAATATATTTGTTGTATTGCTATATATTTGCGGTATGATTTGATGCATGTGTTGGATTTGTTTGTGTTGTCCATTTGTACAGGAGATGCCGAGAGACCGCAAAGACGTGGTATGGGAGCATGGTGAGAATCTTGCTCCTGGTTGAAAATGCAACTACTGTCATAAAAAAAGCCGAGGGTGGTGCTTCCCGATTGAAGCAGCATTTGGCTGCGCGCGGGACGGAGGTGATCCACTGCAGTAAGGTGCCCAGAGACGTCCGGGAGTACTTTCAGCATGAGATCGACAGAACTAGGCAGACAACTAGTGACCGCTCTCGGCAGAGGGTTGCACGAGAGGCTGCTGCAGCGGAGGGCAACCACCCCCTTGACGATGACGAGTACGAGGCTCAGTTGCAGGCAACCATGAATCAGTCCAGAGCAGAATATGAGTACCAGGAGGGGGTGCAGCGGAGAGGAGGCGCTTACGAGCGTGGAGGTGGCAGTGGTAGTGGTACTGCTTCGCAGGGGGGCAATCCTTTGCAGAGGATGTTTCGGAGGTCTGGTTCACAGAGGCAGACCCCTGCGGTGGTGGAGGACTACAACTTAGCAGCCGGTACGAGGGGTGGACTGAAGCAGACAAGGATTGATACAGGGTCATGGACGCAGAGGGGAAGGACCGCGAAGGACGCAATTGGGAAAGCTTGGGGAAAGTTTTTCCATACTGCAGGAATCCCCGGGAGACAGACGGACAATCCGTACTTTGTTAGTGCGGTCAGGGAGACGCAGAAGTGGGGTAAGTACATATACTTGGAGACTTCAATTCATTACGTATATTTCTCTATTCTCATGATTCGCTTACGATTGCAGGTGAAGGCATCGCGTCACCCAGTGGAAAGGATATAGACGGGAAGTACCTCGATCATAACGAGAATGACCTGCAGATCCGGTACGCAAATTTTAAGGAGGAGTGGCCCTTGTTTGGGGTCACGTCGATGCATTCATGGACGAGCCCGACAAGAATGAATGTCATCAATTTTTTGATCTATTGCAATGGCGTCATGTGGTTCCACAAGTCAGTTGATGCGACGGGCAGGAGCCAAGATTCATCTTATTTGTTGGGGTACGTCCAAAATATTATGCCAGTTCACATGCACTATGTTTTCTCGGTTCCACTAAATGTTGTGCCTACTTGTGCAGGTGATTCGCAAGGTGGTTGAGGAGATAGGTGCTGAGCATGTCGTGCATATCGTCACGGACAACGGCGCCAACTTCAAGAGAGCATGCCATAGATTGAACGAGGAGTACAAGCATATTGTTTGGACACCTTGCCTTGCACACACCATCAACTTGATGCTGAAGGACATTGGTAAAAGGCCGGAGCATGCAGGTATGATCTCAACATGCAAGCGCATTTCAGCTTGGCTGCACAACCATGACCAGTTGAATGCAATGATGAGGGAAGCCATTGGTGGTGAGTTGGTCAAATGAAATGCCACTAGGTTTGGGACCAACTACATGTTCATGGAGAGCTTCCATCGGAAGCGTGATCATTTTATGCAGTGGATGGGATCTTCCGAGTTCTTGCATAGCAGGTGGGGAAAATCCGAGGAAGGTCATTATACTCACGCAAGGCTGTCTAGTATACAGTGGTGGGACACACTCAAATACATCATCGATTCAGTGGCACCAATTTACAGGTTCCTTCAGTTCGCTGATCAGGATAGGCGACCTAACCTGTGTGAGGTAGTCTACAACTTCCAAGAGTGCAAAAACGAGATGAAGGCCTTCTTTGGAACAAATGTCTCAACATGGCATGAGTACAAGGCTATCATGGATGGCAGGATTGCGGACGTGTACTATGGCACGCATGTGGGCCCAGGTGCGATCACAACCATTGTTAAAATAGCAGTCTCTACATATTGAGTATTTACCATTTGCTAATTTGTCGTGCATCGTATGTTGCAGCTGCTGTACTCAACCCAAGGCTTGTATACCGTTACAATCCAACTCCGACCATGTTTGCTGGCCTCAAGGAAGCATTTGGGAAAATGACGGATGTGCACTCTGCTGTCTTGGCATTACAGGAGGCAGAATCATTCCGCCTACACCTTGGGGAGTTTGGCAGTGAGCTGGCCATTAAAATGGCCACGGACCCCAAGACAACCCCCATGTAAGAGTACTTTTGAACTCATTTTTTTGTCTTTTTGAGCGCATACCTAACATAATGGGTTCCACTTGCAGCTCAATGGTGGATGCTGTTCGGCAGGAGCACTCCAAATCTGCAAAAACTTGCGCTGAGGCTTGTTGCACAGTGTGTATCCTCCAGTGGATGCGAGCGCAACTGGAGTACATTTGCCTTGGTGCACACGAAGGTTCGGAATTGCTTGTCCCACAAAAAACTGAACAAGCTAGTGTATGTGAACTACAACCTTCGGCTGCGACTCGCGGATGCATCCGGACCACCTAGGCGTGAGGAAGAAGACTTCATTGACCAATTCACGCAGATATCCTTTTACGAAAGGGATAATCCGGTTCGAGACTGGATGGAGTATGACAGATCCAACCAGGCTCCAGTTCTCGACGAAGAGGATGAAGAAACGGACATCCCTCTTCCGTCCCATATCGTGAGATACGTTGATGTACTTTGTTAGCCATTAACGAACCATACTTTTAATAATATGATTCATTCTTTGTCATGACAGAGACCAAGTGGACCCCGACGATCTTGGACCCATCAGTGATTGGGCCCGTAGACATGTGGGTGACACGCATCTTGACAAAAGAAAATACCAGACGGGACCTAGCCAGAAAAAAAGGGGAAGCGAGTGCAACAACCTGTCACCAGCGATGATTCGACAGATGATGGCGAGGAGGGTGAGCAAAGTCCATGGTACCAGGAGTCCAATCACAGCAGCTCAGCAACTGACAGTGGAGACGGTCATAGTGGTGACGATGACCCTGGAGCTGATCCACCTAGTGCTGTTGGTGGTGGTGGTGGGGCTGGGGGTTCTGCAGATGGTGCTGGTGGTAGTGGTGCTGGTGATGCTGGTGAACTTCGTTTGACAGGTATCGATTGTTACAGATATTTTTTTTAATGTCTATGGCTATTCACTAGTACTAATTATGGTCGGATGCAGGCGAGACGGACTTCACACATGCTACTCAGGACCGCGACCATGGACAGCCGGAATCACAGAGGAGAGCTTACGACCCGACGGACTGCTACGACACGCCACAGTACTCCTCTTCCTCGTACAGTGATACATCGTACGGTGGTGGTTATACCTACCCCGTTCCTGACATCAGCACGCAGCCGGCCACTAGATGGGTCTACGAATGGCAAGACCCGGATTTCTGCAACATGTTAGTGCAGGAATGGGAGACCACAGCTCATTGGACGGGCCAATCATGGATAGAGTACAAGGCCGGGCTACAGACGCGCGGTATCGCTCTAATGTCTACCGCGGAGTATGAGGAGGGGTGCTGAAATGGGATCTTTCCTTATATTCAACGCCAGTGACCATGATGTTCGCATGTCTACGACACAAGGTATTTCCATGGACGATTTGTTGTTGTTGCAATGGTGAACTACGTTATTTCCGTCGTGAATTTGTGGCTAGTGCATCACTATGATATTATTGTGGGGTTGGCCATTTGTATCACACTATTTTCCATGAATTGTGTGTTCTATTTACATCATTATGCACAAAGGTCATACAAAAAAAATTGATTTTTTCAAGAAAAAAAAGTCATCCGGCGGTTTGGAACGGTTACCGTTCAAACCGGTCGGTAACCGGCCCTAACCGACCGGTTACCGGTCCAAAACCGATTGAACTGCGGGGTTTGAATTCAAAATCCAAACCGTTCGGTTTGGACCGGTAACCAGTCAAACCGGTCGGTAACCGCCCGCCCGCTCCCCGGCGGTTACCAGTTCCGAAACGGAAAGAAAAACCCTGGTTCTGACACTTCTCTCTCTTTCTGTTGGCTTTTTGGCACGTGTTTAGGTGGGTTGTCCTATTCGCCTAGGATAGGGCCAGAGAAGGCTTTCACATTGGAGTATACTACTATTCCCCTACTCTTTAATTGCCGATCCGAAAAATGAAAAGAAAGACGAAGATGTGGGTCTACCTTATTCGCTTCATTTATCAGCCATCGAAGAAAACAGCAAAAAACAATATCAACCGATTTATCAGCCACCAAAACGTTCAAACGAACAGGACCTCGTGAGCACTGCTTCAGCAGAGTTTTTCATGGATGAATAGCATAAATATTTAACCATCACGTCAAACTAGACATTTTTAATAAAGAAAACTTTTATTACATTCAAGATGGTACAAAGGTGTAAATAGTAAATTTTGGCTTTTACCTAACATGAGAGACAACCAATAAAAAGAGTTGAAACTTAACACAATTTAGTGATATCAATGGACCGTCACTCATGTGTCTAGAAGAAAAGAAATACATGGCCACTCATATCAACGATTGTGATACATCTACAACTTTGACAGAAATATCTTCTAATTTTTTCAAATAGATTAAAGGCATTTATCAACAGTCAAAATCGATGAGACTGAGGACAAGGCAAGAACTGAAATCTGTGATTGTGAATCTGATTTGTGTTTCTTTAGTTGTGTAAGGTAAATTATAGGATGATTGAAAAATCATGACCCTAATGGTTTCGGTGATTAACGACAATAAGAAATTATTATGGTAATGTGTGTTTTGCAGAGACTATGCGTAATTTAGCCATAGTGATCAACATAAATGGGCATCAATGGTTATCACTTAGCCCCCAAGATGGATATCGTTTTGGATTTCAAAGATGACATGATGAAGACGCTAGAGTGATAGGCTAGGTGCCATAAGGTGATGAAGGACACTTAGAATTAGATAGGGCTTTATTTGATCTTTGACCGTACTATTAAGAGGGGTTGAGATTAGTAGCTTGACTTAGGAGAGCTTCATGACTTAGGTGTGGTGCACACTTGACTTCCTTAGCTCTAAGCAAGCCTATGATGATCGTAAGATAGCATGGAACAACTTCCATATTCATCGCGATGAAAACCGAAGTTGATAGAGCCAGTTTCTGGGCGTCGGACACAAGGCCAGAGGCGCCGGACGCTGTCTAGCGCGCCAGACGCTGGTGCCGGATGCTGACGTATGCTGACGCAGCGTCCGTCGAGCCAACAGAGAGCTCCAGAGACGGCCAGTTTATGACGGACGCGTCTGTCGCATGGGCGTCAGACGCTCGCAAGCGTCTGGGAATATTTTCCCAGAAACCCGAGAGCAGCCAGTTGGCGCCGGACGCTGTGGCTCAGCGTCCGTTGCCAAGCGACGGAGCGTCCGTCGCCTGCTGACGTTCATAGTAACTAGCCGTTGGGCAGGGCGTCGGAGCGTCCGTCGCCTAGTGACGGAGTGTCCGTCGCCAACTTAAAACAGACAGTTTTTCTCAGCCTGGGGCAGTTTGTGTGAGGGACTATTTATAGCCCATCCCTTGCCTTCCCACCTTTCCTTTGCTCATTTGAGTTGCTGAGTTCTTTGAGAAGGTTGGGAAGAGAGCAAGAGCACTAGAGAGAGAGTGATTTGTGAATCCATCCATCTTTCTCTTCTCTAGTTCATCCAATAGTTCAAGTGTGCATCCACTCTAGTTGTGACGCTTGAGTGAGTCAAGTGAAGATCAAGGCTTGTTACTCTTGGTGATCGACATCACCTAGACGGTCCGGTGGTGTTTGGGAGGAAGGTGATCGTCGTAGGATTGTCGGCAGTCCTTCTCCATCGACATGTGATCGGTTGTGGGTGGTTTACCGAGCCGGAGTGGCGAAGAACCAACCCGTAGAGAGCACTCATCCCTTGCGCGGGATTGAGGGGGAGCAATACCTTGCGAGGTGCTCCAACGAGGACTAGCAGAGAGTGTCGACTCCTCGATACCTCGGCAAAACATTGCCGTGTCAAGAATATCTTTCCCTAGCTCTTTTATACCGCATTACATTCCGCACATGTTTTTCAATTCATACTAGAATTGTTGTAACACCCTAAAATTTGAAAATAGAAATTAGATTTGAATTTGCTTAAATTTTTTTTATTTAAAATAATTTTGTGATCATAGAATTAAATAAATAAAACTAAATTAAATATCATGCTAGGGTTTGACTTGTTTGTGCATTTCATGCCTCTGCATATTTTTTTGTGTTGTTTGATTTTGCAAAACTTGAAAAGGATTTCAAAATCAATTTAGAAAATCAAATTTGGAAAACAAAAGAAAAGAAAAAGAAAAGTTGAAAACCTTCTACCTCTCACTCTCCCTCCTTTCGGCCTGTCGGCCCAGCACCGCAGCCCGGCCTGCTTCCTTCCCCCCCCCCCTCACTCCTTTCTCGCGTGGGCCGGCCTCACCCTCGACCCGGTTTGCCCGAAGGCCCGCGAGGCCGCTGCCGGCCTGCTCCCCCTCTTCCTTCTCTCTCTCTCTGACGTGCGGTCCCCGCATGTCAGCCCCTTCCCCTTCCTCCATTCGTGTCCGCGTCGGACTCCCGCCGCGACGCGCCGCGCCGCGTGCGGCCGCAACCGCCTCCTCTGCGGTTTCCGCGCCCCGTAGCCGCGTGGGACTCTGTCCCCGGCCGCCATAAATAGCGCCGCCCCCTCTCGTCCTCGCCTCGTCCCGCAAGCCGCAGCAGCGCCGCTGCCGAACGGAGCCCCGCCACCGAGCCGCCGTTCTGCGCCTCTGGACGCCGCAAGCTCTTCACCGAGCGTCGCACCGGCTTCGCGTACTTGCGGAACATCTTTCCCCTCTCTTTTCTCTCTCTTTTGTGCTCGGTTTGATCGCGCCGCCGTGCACAGGGCTCTGCCGCCGCTGTTCACCGTCGACGGCCGTCCTCCGCCCACCATCGAGCCCTGCCAGTGCCCTAGGTGAGTTCGCCTCACTCCGCTCGTTCTCCCGGTGCCCTCGGTTTGGGAAACCGAGCACCGTAGCTCCCAATCGACCTACGCCGTCAAGCTCGGGCTCGGACGGCCATGGCCGCCGCCGTGCGCTGCCCTGCTCCGGCAGAGCGCCGCCCTCTCCCTCCCTCCTTCTAATATGGTCCGTCCAGATTAGATCGGATGGATCTAATCCACCGATACCCTTCCGCCTGGCTATTTTGCTAAAGAGACCCTCGGGTTTTCTGGCCCTCAACCCGCAGTCCTAAAGCGGATTCCATCTCTAGGCTTCTCCATCTGGAAAGCGTATTTCCTTTTAAATCTGTTTTAATTCGAAATTAAATAAAAAAACCCTATTTACAGATTTGCCACTGATTTTCAAATGCTTATAATTTGCTCGTTTTAAATCCAAATCGATCCGTTCAAGTTGTGTTAGATCCGTAATTTTATGCTCTATCCAGTAGTACAGATTTCATCTATGTTAATTACTTTTGAAAATCAAAGTAAATTAATTCTTTTAATGCTTTAATCTTGCCCTTTTCAAAATCTTGTTTAATCTATAGTTTAATCGTTTTAGATCCGATTAGTGTGATTCTCGCGTCTTTGTGATCGTAGTAAAGTATAGATATGTTTTATAATCTTTTCAAAACCTCTTTATTGTTTATGGTGTAATGTTCTGATCATATCTTTATTGCTTCGTGTATGATTGTTCGGATGATTACGTGTGATGTTGATCGAGTACAACCGGTGAGATCTTCGGTGAGCAAGAGTTCTTTGCAGCAGATTAGGATCACCAGGAGCTTTGTGATCAAGGAAAGTTTAACATGGGATCATCCTTGTTACCTATTCACCCTAATTCATCTAGTCATGATTGCATGTGTCTAATTTGATTCCTATTAGATTTATCATAGCTTTGTTATCCTTGTACCTTGTCACCATGGGTTTTCATGCATATGGGTAGCTTTGCTATGCTTTACATGATGAATATTGAATTGAATATTGATTAATGATATATGCAACAATGAGATAAAATTGGCTTTTATAGCAACATGGAATAGGACCCTACTGTAGGCAAAAGCTGGGATTTAAATGCAACCATGAGTGCTATAATGGCTCTAGCTTTAGTTAAGTATGAAGTTTGGACTAGCATGTTTGTGGTTCGTGAAAGGCACCTTTGCCGAGCTGGTTATGGGGTATACCTTGTATAGGGACCGCTGCGAGTGATACCATCGGGGTGTCCCATTTTCCCCTTTGCATTGGGTCCGTAGGGTCCGCTACATGCTAGAAAGGGCTTTTGAAAGACTTCATAGTGTTCCCTGCCCGCTCACCTTGGCAGTGTTATGGGACTAGCTATCCCGGGCATATGGGTAACATGGCTTGTGGGTAAAGTGCGTAACCTCTGCAAAGTGTAAACCTATCATGATAGCCGTGCTCACGGTCACGAGCGGCCTGGAAAACTCACAGTGTAGATGATCATCTTGTTTAGTTATTAATGTTGATTACTAATCTTATCATGTGGTTATCAACTGGGTATGCATAACTAAAGCTAAGTATTGGTAAAACTTGACCAAGTTAAAAGCAACCGCAGTTCAGACAGTGTCAGCCTTTGAGCTTCATAACCCTATGTTACTCTTGCTGAGTACTTTAAGTGCTCACTCTTGCTTTCTCAACCCCTTCAGATGGCTATGAAGACTACCGTGAGGAGTACTAGGCTAGTGGTCAACCAGTCGGCGTTCCCTGTGAAGTGGAGCTTCGTCGCGAGAGTTATCTTTATTTTCCGTTGTTTTATTTAAGAATATTATTCGTTATGTAATAAGCACTCAGTGATGGTACTATTTAAAGATTTGTCGGCTTGTGTGTGTGATTGATCTCTGGGCACACATGAGTTATTCGCATTCAATTTTATTCTTAAAATTGGGTGTGACAAATTGGTATCAAAGCAAGTGTTGACTGTAGGACGCAAGCCTAGTTAGAATGATCTTCTTATCTTGTCCTTACCTTCTCTTTTTCATGCTTACATTCTTGTATATATACTTTCTCAAACTGTTATGCTACACTTGACTTATTCTATTGTGAAAATGTTGTTCTAATCTATCTCTATCTTTGTCATGGTTAAAGATGCCTACCCTTCGCCGATCAGCTCGTCTCAGTTTCAGTGAACGTGTTCCTCAGCAGCAGTTTTCCCCTCCTGAACCTCAAGCGCCAATGGTGGAATCTCAGGAAGAACCAGAGGAGAAAGTCCAGGAAATATCCAGTGGCGAAGAGTACCATGGGGAAGAGAGCCTCCATGCCCCAAGTGCTGATGTTGATTCCTCTACTTCCGATGTCGTCGAAGAAGATCTGCCTGAAGAGCCAGGGTGGATTCGCACTAAGTATATCTGAGGAGGAGCACACAGCAGCTACGCTCACTCCCAACTGGTGGAACTTGTGGGAGAATGCCACCCAAGACCCGAGATTGCAACCATGTACACCTGCAAGGAATTCAAACATCCCCTCGCCAACACCTACTGGAAGGCGAAGATCTATATCTGTGGAAGTGCTGGCGGGCAAGCAGCTGAACGTGTGGATTATACCTTCCATAGCTGTGTTGCTCATCCTACCATAGAAGCAAGTATGAAGGACGCCACGTTCTCTGCATACATGGCCATCCACAACAAGTTCAGAGAAAGGATCCCAACACCCGGCGCCGTTACATCCCTCGTTTTGATGCAGAGCAAGGTTGGATAATCTCCGAACCTAATGGTGAAGGCGGCCCCATCCTGAATGAGCTCGTCAACTTCGTTCAAGAGATGATGAGCATGTATGGTCATCTCCTAATAGAAGCAAGGGAGCTGCGCAAGGAGCTCAAGTGCAGTTACCAACAACAAGATGAGCTTCGCGAAGAGTTTGGGCTGCCAAAGAACTTCAAGAAGATCAAGAAGAGTTAGGACTAGGAATCCCTTTATAGTTTATACGCTAGTTCGTGAGTCGTGTGTGCTAGTGTTCCCTATGTGATCAGTTTCTTGTGTTTATGCTAATGTGTGATTTGGTTCTTTGTAATGATTGTTGAGGTTGTGGGCCTGTCCACAACACTCATAGCTTAGTTTGGGTTGCTTGAAAAGCTTAATAATAAATGAAGTTGCAGTTTTTTTTAATCTATCCTTTCAGACCTCTCTGTCTTGTTAATTTTGCTTAATTAATTATGAACGTCCTAAAATCACGAAAACTTAACTGAAAACAGTAGACTTCCTTACCTTTCCGTGGCCGCAAGAAGCACCTTCATATCTATTCGGAGTTAAGAGAAACAATTCCTGCAAGTTGATGTTTCTGCGCAGTTTGGTAATCTGGACAGACCTGTTTAAACGCAGTTTATGGTTAAGTTAATGTCAGAATCAGAGAAAGTCAGAATTACGAAAGTTGTAGATAACTTCTTTATATTTCCAACCACATAAGCTTTGTCTCTGTTTGAGTTCAGGAACTTCAGATATGACCATTTTTCTAGACTACTGTTATGCTAAAAATCCAGAAAAGTTGCAGACTCGTCACGTGTCAGGTTTTAAAATTGTTCTTATGTTCTATATGTCAGATGCCTCGCACCAGGACCAACTCCGGATCCAACACCAGTGACAACAACAACAACAATAACCAGCACCCTCTACCTCCACCACCTGCGATGACCCCAGAGCAGATGCAGGCTCAGATGATGCAGACAATGCAAGCTATGATGCAGTTCATGCAGAATCAATCTCACCAACCTGCTAGAGCTCCACCAGTCAACAAGCGGAGGGAATTTCTGCAAGGACACCCTCCTGTCTTCTCTCATGCCAGTGATCCGTTGGAGGCGGATGATTGGTTACGTGCGGTGGAGAAGCAACTCAACATCGCACAGTGTAATGACCAGGAGAAAGTGTTGTATGCTTTTGGTCAACTTCAAGGTGCAGCTTAGACTTGGTGGGAGACATACCAAGATGCTCGCCCCGGCAATGCTCCCGCTATCACCTGGGAAGAGTTTTCCCGGAACTTCAAGGCGTGCCACATTCCGGAGGGAATTATAGAGCTGAAGCAAGAAGAATTCAGGAACCTTCGGTTGGGACAGACGTCAGTCAGCGAGTACCATGACAAGTTCTCGCAGCTAGCTCGCTATGCTCCCAATGAAGTAAGGGATGATGCTGATAAGCAGTGTCTCTTCTTAAAGGGATCTACTATGAACTCCGGTTGCAGTTGAAGGGTAATACATACCCGAATTTCCAATCTCTGGTGAACCGTGCCATCGTCCTGGACAATGAACGCAGGGAGATGGACAAGAAGAGGAAACTTAGAGGACAAGCTTCTGGGAACAACACTCGCCAGCGTCTCAACTATCCTCAGCAGGGTTACCAGCAGAGGTACCAAGACACATCTAACTTTGGGAACCGTAACCCGAACCAACAACGTCCGCCATTCCAGCAATAGGGTGGTTACTCAGGACCTCGTCAAGGCTCATCCAACAGTACCCTAGCAAGGACTAATGTTCCCAACACCCCCATCAAGTGTTTTGCTTGTGGTGAACCCGAACATCTTTCCTATAACTATCCCAAGAAGCAAAACTCACCAAACCCTCCAAGCCAGAACAACAACAATCAGAGAGGAAGGTACCAGCCGCCCCCTCATAATAGGAGCGTGAACCACGTCTCTGCAGAAGCAGCTCAGGAAGCACCAGAAGTGATGATGGGTACGTTCCTTGTCAACTCCATCCCTGCTACTGTTCTGTTTGATTCTGGAGCATCACATTCTTTCATATCGCAAGCTTTTGTTAGAATGCATGGAACATCCTTAGTAGCAATGCAAAATCCTATAATCGTAAATTCACCGGGTGGGGTTATGAGAACCGACTGTTATTGTCCATCGGTTACTGTTACCCTAAGGGGGTAGACTTCAAAGCTCAGCTTACAGTTTTGAGGACCGCTGGGATCGATGTTATATTGGGTTTGGACTGGATGAGAAAACAAGATGCAGTGATCAAGTGTGATAAGAAGATAGTTAAATTGTCTACACCTACAGGAAACAGGATCAGTGTTGAAGTGGTTATGCAACCTCCACCGACAGCCGCTGTCAATCAGCTTGAGGAGAATGACAACCCAGCAGAGCGAGTCGTGGATGAATTTCCAGATGTATTCCCGGAAGATTTGCTAGGTATGCCTCCCGATCGTGACATTGAGTTTATAATTGAGTTATTACCTGGAACTACACCTATAGCTAAAAGACCATATAGGATGGGAATAAAAGAATTAGAAGAACTTAAGAAACAAATTAAAGAGTTGCCGGATAAAGGTTTTATTCGTCCTAGCTCTTCACCTTGGGGTGCACCGGTTATCTTTGTTGACAAGAAAGATGGCAGTCAGAGGATGTGTGTTGATTATCAGTCACTCAATGAAGTAACTATCAAGAACAAGTATCCTTTGCCCAGAATCGATGATTTGTTTGATCAGTTGAAGGGTCCTTGTGTGTTCTCCAAGATTGATCTTCGGTCTGGTTATCATCAGTTGAAGATTCGTGCTTCAGATGTTCCCAAGACAACATTCACTACGAGGTATGGGTTGTATGAATATACGGTGATGTCATTTGGTCTTACCAATGCACCTACATACTTCATGTATTTGATGAACAAGGTCTTTATGGAATACCTAGATAAGTTTGTGGTGGTATTCATTGATGATATTCTGATCGACTCCAAGAACGATGATGAACATGCTGAACACTTGAGATTATTATTACAGAAGCTTCGAGAGCACCATTGTATGCTAAAAGAAGTAAGTGTGAGTTTTGGTTGAAAGAAGTTTCTTTTCTTGGTCATGTTGTGTTTAACGGAGGTATATCAGTTGATCCTAGTAAGGTGGAAGATGTGCTGAATTGGAAACCCCCAACCAATGTAAGTGAGATTCACAGTTTTCTTGGTTTAGCTGGATATTATAGAAGGTTCATTGAAGGATTATCTAAGCTAGCTAAACCTATGACCGCGTTGCTTGAGAAGGATGCCAAGTTTGTTTGGTCAGAGAAGTATCAGGCTAACTTTGAAGAATTGAAAAAGAGATTGACTACAGCTCCTGTGTTGACCTTGCCAGACTTGAGTCAGAAGTTCTCTATCTATTGTGATGCCTCTCGTCTTGGTTTGGGTTGTGTGCTTATGCAAGAAGGGAGAGTTGTTGCGTATGCTTCGCGATAACTGAGGAAGCATGAGTTGAATTATCCGACTCATGACTTGGAGTTAGCAGCTGTGGTACATGCATTGAAGATATGGAGACATTATCTTATTGGTCATAAGTGCGACATCTACACCGACCATAAGAGTTTGAAGTATATCTTTACTCAATCAGATCTGAATTTGAGGCAACGCCGTTGGTTGGAGCTGATCAAGGATTATGACTTAGATGTTCACTATCATCCTGGTAAAGCCAATGTTGTGGCCGATGCTCTTAGCAGGAAAAGTTATGCTAATAAGATTCAGACAATACCTATGCCTGAAGAGTTGTGTGCTGAACTTGAGCATCTCAACTTGAGCATTGTTGCTAATGCTATGGAGATGGTAGTGGAGCCTACACTAGAGAAGGAGATTCGTGAAGGTCAGTTGCAGGATAAAATCTGTAGTTAATAGTTGAGAACATGAAGGAAGGAAGATCACCAGGTTTCCGGTTAGATGATAATGGTACATTCTGTTATGGAAAGAGGATCTGTGTCCCCGACATCAAGTCCATTTGACAGACGATTCTGCGAGAAGCTCATGAGTCAACCTATTCAATACACCCTGGAAGCACTAAGATGTACTTAGATCTTAAAGAGAAGTATTGGTGGGTTGGATTGAAACGTGACGTGGCAGAATATGTAGCAATATGTGATACATGTTAGAGGGTTAAAGCAGAACATCAGAGACCCGCTGGACTATTACAACTGATGAAGATACCTGAATGGAAGTGGGATGAAGTTGGTATGGATTTCATAGTTGGGTTACTGCTTACTCGGAAAGGTTATGACTCAATCCGGGCCATAGTTGATCGCTTGACTAAGGTAGCTCACTTCTTACTAGTTCGAACCACTTATACAGGAGCACAGTTAGCAGAGTTATATATGGAAAGAATAGTATGCTATCATGGAGTTCCAAAGAAGATTGTGTCAGATAGAGGGACCCAGTTCACCTCGCACGTTTGGAAGAAAGTGCATGAGTCCCTTGGGACAGTGTTGAATTTCAGCTTAGCCTATCACCCTCAGACAGATGGACAGACAGAAAGAACAAATCAAGTGCTAGAAGATATGTTAAGAGCTTGTGCTTTGCAGTATGGTACGAGTTGGGACAAGAGTTTGTCCTATGCTGAGTTCTCATATAACAACAATTATCAGGAAAGTCTTAAGATGGCACCGTTTGAAGCTTTGTATGGACGAAAGTGTAGAACTCCGTTGTTCTAGAATCAAACGGGAGAAACCCAAGTGTTTGGACCAGATGTTCTGAGAGATGCAGAAGAACAAGTCCAAGTAATCAGAGACAATCTGAAGATAGCACAATCCCGACAGAAGAGTTACGCTGATAACCGAAGAAGAGATTTGTCTTTTGAAGTAGGTGATTATGTTTACCTGAAAGTGTCACCTATGAGAAGTGTGAAACGGTTTCAATATGAAAGGAAAGTTAGCACCCAGATATATTGGTCCGTTCAAGATTCTTGAGAGACGTGGAGAAGTTGCTTATCGGTTAGAGTTACCAAAAAGTTTGTTAGGAGTTCATGATGTGTTTCACGTATCTCAACTCAAGAAGTGTTTGCGAGTACCTGAAGAACAGTTACCGTTGGAGGAACTTACAGTAAGGAAGATTTGACTTATGAGGAATACCCAGTTAAGGTTTTGGAAACAGCTAAAAGAATTACAAGGAGTAAGGTCATCAAGATGTGCAAGGTGCAGTGGAATCGGTATATACCGAGGAAGAGGCCACTTGGGAAAGAGAGGAAGATCTAAGAAAAACTTTAAGTAAGTAAAATATGTATACCCTCAACTCTTTAAGTAAGTAAAATCTGGGAATCTCGGGGCGAGATTCTTTTAAGGGGGGTAGATTTGTAACACCCTAAAATTTGAAAATAGAAATTAGATTTGAATTTGCTTAAATTTGTTTTATTTCAAATAATTTTGTGATCATAGAATTAAATAAATAAAACTAAATTAAATATCATCTAGGTTTGACTTGTTTGTGCATTTCATGCCTCTGCATATTTTCTTGTGTTGTTTGGTTTTGCAAAACTTGAAAAGGATTTCAAAATCAATTTAGAAAATCAAATTTGGAAAAAAAAGAAAAGAAAAAGAAAAGTTGAAAACCTTCTCTCTCTCACTCTCCCTCCTTTCGGCCTGTCGGCCCAGCACCGCAGCCCGGCCTGCTTCCTTTCCCCCCCCCCTCACTCCTTTCCGCGTGGGTCGGCCTCACCCTCGGCCCGGTTTGCCTGAAGGCCCGCGAGGCCGCTGCCAGCCTGCTCCCCCTCTTCCTTCTCTCTCTCTCTCTGACGTGCGGCCCCCGCATGTCAGCCCCTTCCCCTTCCTCCATCCGTGTCCGCGTCGGACTCCCGCCGCGCCGCGCCGCGCCGCGTGCGGCCGCAACCGCCTCCTCCGCGGTTTCCGCGCCCCGTAGCCGCGTGGGACTCTGTCCCCAGCCGCCATAAATAGCGCTGCCCCCTCTCGTCCTCGCCTCATCCCGCAAGCCGCAGTAGCGCCGCCGCCAAACGGATCCCCGCCGCCGAGCTGCCGTTCTACGCCTCTGGACGCCACAAGCTCTTCACCGAGCGTCGCACCGGCTTCGCGTACGTGCGGAACATCTTTCCCCTCTCTTTTCTCTCTCTTTTGTGCTCGGTTTGATCGCGCTGCCATGCACAGGGGTTCCGCCGCCACTGTTCACCATCGACGGGCGTCCTCCGCCCACCATCGAGCCCTGCTAGTGCCCTAGGTGAGTTCGTCTCACTCCGCTCGTTCTCCCGGTGCCCTCGGTTTGGGAAACCGCGCACCGTAGCTCCCAATCGACCTACGCCGTCGAGCTCGGGCTCGGACGGCCATGGCTGCCGCCATGCGCCGCCCTGCTCCGGCAGAGCGCCGCCCTCTCCCTCCCTCCTTCTAATCTGGGCCGTCCAGATTAGATCGGATGGATCTAATCCACCGATACCCTTTCGTCCTGGCTATTATGCTAAAGAGACCCTCGGGTTTTCTGGCCCTCAACCCGCAGTCCTAAAGCGGATTCCATCTCTACGCTTCTCCCTCTGGAAAGCGTATTTCCTTTTAAATCTGTTTTAATTCGAAATTAAATAAAAAACCCTATTTACAGATTTGCCACTGATTTTCAAATGCTTATAATTTACTCGTTTTAAATCCAAATCGATCCGTTCAAGTTGCGTTAGATCCGTAATTTTATGATCTATCCAGTAGTATAGATTTCATCTATGTTAATTACTTTTGAAAATCAAAGTAAATTAATTCTTTTAATGCTTTAATCTTGCCCTTTTCAAAATCTTGTTTAATCTATAGTTTAATCGTTTTAGATCCGATTAGTGTGATTCTCGCGTCTTTGTGATCGTAGTAAAGTATAGATCCGTTTTATAATATTTTCAAAACCTCTTTATTGTTTATGGTGTAATGTTCTGATCATATCTTTATTGCTTCGTGTATGATTGTTCGGATGATTGCGTGGTGATGTTGATCGAGTACAGCCGGTGAGATCTTCGGTGAGCAAGAGTTCTTTGCAGCAGATCAGGATCACCAGGAGCTTTGTGATCAAGGCAAGTTTAACATGGGATCATCCTTGTTACCTA
This sequence comes from Microstegium vimineum, assembly GCA_022036555.1. Taxonomy (NCBI): domain Eukaryota; kingdom Viridiplantae; phylum Streptophyta; class Magnoliopsida; order Poales; family Poaceae; genus Microstegium; species Microstegium vimineum. The sequence goes on along the minus strand of CM039127.1, from coordinate 17,898,814 downwards.
TTCACCCTAATTCATCTAGTCATGATTGCATGTGTCTAATTTGATTCCTATTAGATTTATCATAGCTTTGTTATCCTTGTACCTTGTCACCATGGGTTTTCATGCATATGAGTAGCTTTGCTATGCTTTACATGATGAATATTGAATTGAATATTGATTAATGATATATGCAACAATGGGATAAAATTGGCTTTTATAGCAACATGGAATAGGACCCCACTGTAGGGCAAAAGCTGGGATTTAAATGCAACCATGAGTGCTATAATGGCTCTGGCTTTAGTTAAGTATGAAGTTTGGACTAACATTCTTGTGGTTCGTGAAAGGCACCTTTGCCGAGCTGGTTATGGGGTATAGCTTGTATGGGGACCGTTGCGGGTGGTACCATCGGGTGTCCCATTTTCCCCTTTGCATTGTGTCCGTAGGGTCCGCTACATGCTAGAAAGGGCTTTTGAAAGACTTCATAGTATTCCCTGCCCGCTCACCTTGGCAGTGTTATGGGACTAGCTATCCCGGGCATATGGGTAACATGGCTTGTGGGTAAAGTGCGTAACCTCTGCAAAGTGTAAACCTATCATGATAGCCGTGCTCACGGTCACGAGCGGCCTGGAAAACTCACAGTGTAGATGATCATGTTGTTTAATTATTAATGTTGATTACTAATCTTATCATGTGGTTATCAACTGGGTATGCATAACTAAAGCTAAGTGTTGGTAAAACTTGACCAAGTTAAAAGCAACCGCAGTTCAGACAGTGTCAGCCTTTGAGCTTCATAACCCTATGTTACTCTTGCTGAGTACTTTAAGTGCTCACTCTTGCTTTCTCAACCCCTTCAGATGGCTATGAAGACTACCGTGAGGAGTACTAGGCTAGTGGTCAACCAGTCGGCGTTCCCTGTGAAGTGGAGCTTCGTCGCGAGAGTTATCTTTATTTTCCGATGTTTTGTTTACGAATATTATTCGTTATGTAATAAGCACTGAGTGATGGTACTATTTAAAGATTTGTCGGCTTATGTGTGTGATTGATCTCTGGGCACACATGAGTTATTCGCATTCAATTTTATTCTTAAAATTGGGTGTGACAATTGTGTAGGGTGTTGTCGCTTTCCTTGGCTTGCTACCGCTTTCATAGTCTAAGACACACGAATCGTTAGGCACGGGGTGATTGGCACTTGATAGGATTTCATATTTGCTTTAGAAATTTGAAATAAGCCCAATTGACCCCCCCTCTTGGGCATCTTGATCCTTTCAATTGGTATCGGAGTCTTGTTGCTCTAAATTAGGCTTCACCGCCTAGAGCAAGATGTCCCATGGGGATGGACCGCCACCCATGTTTGATGGGCATGATTTTCCTTATTGGAAAGTGCGGATGGAGGCCTACCTTGAGGCCGTGGATATCGGTGTGCACAAAGCTGTTACCATAGGTGGCACCGTGTTCGCCGAGGATCCCTTCTTTGAGAAGAACAATGCCAAGACAAAGAACATTCTTTTCCTTGGCATTGGCAAGGATGTGTTCAACCGTGTGCGGAATTGCAAAACCACATACGATATTTGGACAAACATTTGTGCGCTACACGAAGGGACCAAATGTGAGCGTGAGGAACGCTACCATTTGGTCATGGCTAAGTTGAACTCCTTTGCTATGCTTGCTATTGAGAATGCAAATGAAATGTACTTACGTCTCAATATTCTTGTAGAGGAGTTGAATGGACTTGGGCTCACCCAAATGCAACCCGCCGATGTGGTGCGCAAGATTCTTTGTGTCTTGCCAATTGACAAGTTGAGAGCCCCATGTGTTTGGTTTTAAGTAATTGATGAAACCTACCTAAGTACTAACCTTGATCTCTGAGTGTGAATCATGAGATAGGTTGGTACATACCATGTAATGGAGCTAATGGATCAAGGTGTGGATTTCAAGGCTCTAGCATGGTGGAGGTGAAGTGCAAAGGAAAATAGTGTGAAGGCAAAGGTGAAACTAGGAACCATTTTTGGTTTGGTGATCAAGACACCATAGAGGGTGTGATCACATTTAGGATAGATAGCCGTACTATCAAGGAGGGAGCTCTTGTGTTTGATTACGGTTATCATGTGCCACTAGGTTCATTGCATTGCATATAAAATCAATTGAACTAGTGAAACAATCAACTAATTCCAAGATAATTGTGAACTAAAAGCTAACACACGTGCACAAGTGTTGAGATCACTTAGTGTTAGCTCTTGAAAGCTTGGAGAAGTTGGAGAAGTGTTTGGGCAGCAGAAGGCAGTCCGGACGCTGGGTCCGGACGCTAGGGTTGCTGCCGTCCGGACTGCAGGGTGCGTCCGGAGGCATACCCTAGTCGGCTCAGCTGAGAAGAGCAGTCCAGACGCTGTTGTTGGTCCGGACGCAGAGCTCCAGACGCAGGGTCCGGAGTTTGGCACTCTCTGTTGTTTCTGGAGGAAAGGATCCGGACGCAGGCGATGGTCCGGACTGAGGCTCCGGACTTGCGTCCGGAGGTGCTGCTGGCTCTCGGGTGCTCTCGGGTTCTCTGGAAGAAATTTCCGGACGCTGGAAACAGCAGGTCCGGACCCTATGAACAGTTACGTCCGGATACGCGTGGTGCGCTATGAGGAGCGCGGGAAGAAGCCAGTTCAAACGGGGGCTGACTGGATGCATACGCCGTGGTCCAGACGGTGCGTTGTGCGCGTCCAGAGGCGCGTCCGGAGCTGTGAATCAGAGCCGTTGGAGCTCGGCTGGTGAAGGGTCCGGATGCGGCTGATGGTCCGGACCCCCCTGTGAAAAGTGCGTCCGGAGGCACACAGAGAAGAGGAAAATGGGTGGAAACGGCTAGTGTTTGAATGTGGGCTATATAAGATGGTATGGCTAGCCCTTGGGGCACTCTCTTGCACTCCTACTTCACTCATACACTTGTGCTTGCTTGAGATTGCTCCACCCACTCATCCTCTTGACATAATTGACATATTCATGAGAGATTGAGTGAATCCAAGTGCATTGCTCATTGATTGCATACTAGTGGCACTTGGTGATCGTCATCATCGTGGGAGTTCTTGTTATTCTTGGAGGTTGCCACCTCCTAGACGGCTTGGAGCGACGAGGATCGTTGAGTGGAGGAAGGTGATTGTCTCCGGCTCCGATCGGTGGATTGTGAGGGGTTCTTGAACCTTTCCCGCAGGAGTTCGCAAAAGGTATCTCTAGTGGATTGCTCGTAGCTTGTGGATCTGTATCTTGTGTTGGTTGTGCGGCACCCGGTGACGAGTTTGGCGTGTGATGTCAATTAGCTCGTGAACCTCCAAGTAGGTAAATCGCTACAACGAGGACTAGCTTATTGGCAAACAAGTGAACCTCGATAAAAAATATTGTGTCTCATTGTCTCTCTACCGAGGATTCATCTTGTGATTGATTGGTTATCTCTTGGTATTCCCTTCGTGGCGGTATAATCTTCCTATCTCTAGCTTTGCATTACTTTCTTTACATTCTTGCAAAGTAGAGCCTCTAGCTTAGCTTGTGTAGCTTAGTCTAGTAACACTAGTCTTCTAGCTCTTGTGTGTGACATAGGCTTTATCTTGCTAGAAACTAGATTTGTGGTAGGTGGCTTGCCGACCCTAGAAGTGCTAGTGCAAACTTGCTTACGCCGTGTTTTATTCTAACAAGTTTACCTAAGTGTTGTTGTAAAAAAATTTAATAGGCTATTCACCCCCCTCTAGCCATATCTAGACCTTTCACAAGTATGGCCACATCGTCACCGTTCTTCACCAAGGGGATCTCTCCGCTTCTACACCAACACAAGTGTTGGGCAAGATCAATGCTCATGAGATGTACATGAAGATCGGTGATGGCGGTTCTTCATCCTCCTCCAAGAAGAAAGACAAAGAGAAAGAGAAGAAAGACTTGGCCCTCAAAGCTTCCACCAAATAGAAGTGCAAGATCCAATTAGTGGTTGAGGACTCAAGTGATGAAGATGATGAAGACAACATCGCTCTCATGGTGAAGAAGACCACCAAGATGTTGAAGAGGCTAAACAAGAATGGAGTCAAGTTTGACTCAAAGAAGAAATTCTTCACAAACTCTTAAAGGAAGCCAATCTCCCAAATGAAGTGCTACAATTGTGGCATTCTTGGTCATCTAGCTCATACATGCACCGAAGAGAAGAAAGACAAGTTCAAGAACAAGAAGTTCAAGAACTACAAGAACAAGAAGGGTGCACAAGATGACTCAAGTGAAGATGACAAGAAGAAAGATAAGCCCTACAAGAAGAAGAAGAACTTCAACTTTCACAAGAAGAAGAAGGATGACAAGGCTTACATTGTTGGTGATTGGCTTACTGACATTGAGGATTCCAGTGACTCCTCCGATGATGAGAGTGAAGAAGAGAAGGTGACCGCATTGGTGATTGGTTCTTCTACTCCACCGCCACCTCCTCCTTCATCACCGGGCTCATCCTCTACACACCTATGTCTCATGGCTAAAGGTGAGAAGAAGGTACAAAAAGAGGATGGTGGTGATGTTTCCTCTAGTGATGAGAGTGATGATGAAAAAGCACCTTCCTATGATGAACTAATTAAAATTTGCAACAAATACTCGGACATCATAAGGAAGTACAAAGCTAAAAATGACAAACTTCTTGTGATACAAGAAAACTTGCATGCTAAGCTTGATGCCTGTCTAGTGCTAATGATGTTTTGAAGCTTGAGAGCAACACTCTCACATCTAACACTAGGGAGCTCGAAGCCTCTCTTAAGAAAGCTAATGAGAAACATGATAAGCTTGAGAGGTCAACACAAGAGCTTCAAACAAGGTATAACTTGCTAAAAGATGACTACAACCAAGTGAAAAATGAACATGGCACACTTGTGCTAGCTAATGAATTACTTACACATGATCTTGCTACACATGTTGCTATTAAACTGGTTGTTAAGTGTGATAGTGCTACTTCTTGTGAGGACTTGCTTGATGATGTTGCTAGTGAGAAAAAAGCTAAGTGCAAGGGCAAGAATATAGTTGAAGCCGACAAGTATGATGACTATGTGAAGATGAGGGAAGAGAACTCAAAGCTCAAGGAAGAGCTAATCAACCTCAAGGCAAACAAGCCATTCCTGTCAAGTCGACCAAGGAAGATGACAAGAATGCCTCTACCTTGATCAACACACTTAGAGAAGAAAATGCAAAGCTCAAGAATGAGAAGATCAAGCTAGCAAGTGGTTTGGAGAAGTTCACCAAGGGCCACAACCTCTAAAGTGAGCTCTTGATGAACACCGTGATGAAGAATGACAAGATGGGCATTGGGTTCAAGGAGAACCAAGTGATGAAGGCTAAGGTCAAGATTGAAGCAAAGAATTACTACAAGAACAAGTACAATGGCTATAATCAAGACAAGCCAAAGCCAAAGACTAGAAGATGTTTTGGATGTGGACAAGTTGGTCATCTTGAGTTCCAATGCAAGACACCACCTCCCAAGACCTTGCCCAAGCACACAAGGCCATTTGCTCATGATGCACACTTTGTCATCAACAAGGATTCCAAGGGTAGACCTTTAGTAGTGTTTCTTGGTCCACCCATTAAGAACAAGCCTAAAGTGTTGTGGGTTGCTAAGGAGTTGGTTGACAAGGCTATGGGTCCCCGCAATGTGTGGGTTCCCAAACAACAAGCTTAACTCCAAGTTGCTTGTGTGTAGGTGAACTACAAGACCGGTGGTAGCCATTGGGTAATTGATAGTGGTTGCACTCAACACATGACCGGCGACCCCCGGATGTTCACCACACTTGATGAGGATTGTGCAAATCAAGACAAGATTACATTTGGGGACAATTCAAAGGGAAAAATTCAAGGGCTTGGCAAAGTGGCAATCTCCAATGATGAATCAATCTCAAATGTCTTGTTAGTGCAATCTTTGAGCTTCAACTTGCTATCGGTTGGTCAACTTTATGATCTCGGATTCCAATTTCTTTTCACTCCAAATAACGTAGTTGTGATCAAGATTGAAGATTCTTCATTGATATTCAAGGGTTTCGACACAACAATCTCTATCTAGTGGACTTCACCTCAAATGAAGCTAGTTTGAAAACATGTCTATTCTCCAAGAGTTATTTGGGTTGGCTATGGCATAGAAGATTAGCACATGTGGGCATGTCAACTTTGAAGAATCTTGTCAAGAAGGGGTTAGAGGGGTTAAGGATGTGGTGTTTGAGAAGGACAAACTTTGTAGTGCATGTCAAGCCAGCAAGCAAGTTGCAAACACTCATCCAACCAAAGCTTTCATGTCAACCTCAAGAGTCCTAGATCTACTCCACATGGATCTATTTGGACCTACCACTTATGCTAGCCTTGGAGGCAATCTCTTTTGCTTGGTGGTAGTTGATGACTACTCTAGATACACTTGGGTATTCTTTCTTCAAGACAAGAGTGAGACACAAGGCATATTCAATAAGTTTGTAACTAGAGCACAAAATGAGTTTGATGTGAAGATCAAGAAGATTAGAAGTGACAATGGGACTGAGTTTGTGAACACCAAGATTGAAGACTATTGTGATGAAGTTGGCATCAAGCATGAAGTGTCCCCCACATATACTCCACAACAAAATGGTATAGTTGAGAGGAAGAACCAGACTCTAATCACTCTTGCTAGATCAATGCTTGATGAGTACAACACCCCTGAGAAGTTTTGGGCCGAAGCAATCAACACCGCATGCTATGCGGCCAACCGTCTATTTGTTCAAAGGCTTCTCAAGAAGACCCCCTATGAGCTTGTGAATGGGAAGAAACTAGATATTTTATTCTTCCGGGTGTTTGGATGCAAAGTCTATATCTACAAGAAGCGCCAACACTTGGGGAAGTTTCAAAGGCGTTGTGACATTGGTTTCCTTGTTGGTTATTCGCTTAAATCTAAGGCATACCGTGTATTTAACAAAGCCATCGACTTAGTTGAAGAAATGTATGACTTGGAGTTTGATGAAACTAATGGCTCTCAAGGAGCGCTTGAGAATCTTGATGATGTAGGTGATGAACCCTTGAGGGAGGCTATGAAGAATATGTTCGTTGGTGCTATCAACCCACAAGAGGTGGAAGAAGGAGAAGATGGTGCAAATCAAGAGCCTTCTCCACCCCGCACGCCTCAAGTTGATGAAGAACAAGTGAGGGAAGCAAATGAAGATTCTTTCATCCCTCAAGATCAAGCCGAGGCGGAAACTCAAAATGTTGAAGCACCACATCCCCCTCCTCAAGAGACTACAAGAAGATCCACACCTATACTTCAAGCTCATCCACAAGAACTCATCATAGAGAGTCCATCAAAGGGGGTAACCACTCGATCTAGACTTGCTTCTTATGTTGAGCATCACTCCTTTGTTTCCTTTTTTGAGCCTACTAGTGTGGAGGAAGCACTTGCGGATCCAGATTGGGTGAATGCCATGCATAAAGAGTTGAACAACTTCACCCGGAACGAAGTGTGGACACTAGTGGAGAAGCCCAAAGGAGCAAGAATCATTGGCACCAAGTGGGTGTTTCAGAACAAGCAAGATGATTAAGGTGTGGTTGTGAGGAACAAGGCAAGATTAGTGGCAAAGGGGTTCTCCCAAGTTGAAGGCTTGAATTTTGGGGAGACCTTTGCACCGGTTGCAAGACTAGAAGCCATTCGTATCCTTTTGGCGTATGCTTGACATCACAAAATGAAACTCTTTCAAATGGATGTGAAGAGCGCCTTCTTAAATGGTTTCATTAATGAACTTGTCTTTGTCTCACAACCTCCTAGGTTTGAAGACCCAAATTGTCCTAATCATGTGTATAGGTTGTCCAAGGCGCTCTATGGATTAAAGCAAGCTCCAAGAGCTTGGTATGAGAGGCTAAGGGACTTCCTTCTCAAGAAGGGCTTCAAGATCGGGAAAGTGGATACCACACTCTTCACCAAGGTGCTAGATGGAGAGATCTTTGTTTGCCAAGTATATGTCGATGACATTATATTTGGGTCAACAAACCAAGATCATTGCAAGGAATTTGGTGCATTGATGTCCAAGGAGTTCGAGATGTCAATGATTGGCGAGCTAACCTTCTTCCTTGCTTCCAAGTGAAGCAATTGAGGGAGGGCACCTTCATATCTCAAGAGAAGTACACTCATGATGTGCTCAAGAAATTCAAGATGGAGGATTGCAAGCCAATCAAGACCCCAATGCCTACTAATGGACATCTCGATCTCGATGAGGGAGGTAAACCGATTGACCAAACTCTCTATCGTTCTATGATCGGTAGTTTACTTTACCTCACCGCATCTAGGCCGGGTATCATATTTAGTGTGTGTATGTGTGCTAGGTTTCAAGCAAACCCTAAGGAGTCGCATCTATGTGCGGTTAAAAGAATCCTTAGGTACATAAGGCACACCCCTAGCATTGGCCTTTGGTATCCCAAAGGAGCTCCCTTCCATCTTGTGGGCTCTTCTGATTCCAATTATGCTGGGTGTAAGGTTGATAGGAAGAGTACCTCCGGAGGGTGCCATATGCTAGGAAGATCACTTGTTTCTTGGTCCTCTAAGAAGCAAAATAGTGTGGCATTGTCTACCGCCGATACGGAATACATTGCCACGGGAGCATGTTGTGCACAAATCTTATACATGACCCAAACACTCCTTGATTACGACGTTAACCTAAAAAATGTTCCACTCTTGTGTGATAACGAAAGCGCCGTAAAGCTTGCAAACAACCCGGTTCAACACTCTCGCACCAAGCACATAGATATTCGCCATCACTTTCTTAGAGATCATATTGCCAAGAAGGATATCACACTAGTTGGAGTTAGAAGCGAAGAGCAATTGGCGGATATCTTCACAAAACCACTCGATGAGTCAACCTTTTGTAGGTTGCGAAGCGAGTTAAATGTGCTTGATCACTCTAACTTCACTAAAAGATGATCTTGAGTGAACCAACCTTGCATTCATGTATAATATAACATGTTTAATTTAGTAATGCACATAGGCTTGGCTAACGCGGTTGAGATAACCGCCCTCAAAGCGTGTGACAAAGCTTAACCGTGATTTAAACTTGCAAGCAACCTAGATTCATATTCCGCAATGCATTGCATGTGCATGTGTGTTGTTTGCCTTTTCTTTTCGGTTAAGTTTGAGCATCCGCTGTGTTCGTCCACTTAGAGGGAGCATTCCAAGCTCAAGTCACTTCTTTACCCCTCTTGTGGCCATATGATGTCTCCTTGCAAGGTTTCCATTCGAATATTTTGAGCTAAAACTAAATCTAAGCCTATGGCAAACTACTTGCAAATGAGAGTTTGAGAGATGGTTCTCATATCAAGTCCAATCAGGTGTTTTTTGGTTCTTGTTGGGATTGGAACTTGGTTGGGAGAAAGACATAAAAATCTGATTTGAAAAATTCTATTTCAAAAGGCGTCGGACGCTGCCGACGGACGCTCGACCTCCCATGCCTCAGCGTCTATCGCGATCGTCCGCAGATTAAAGTCGCTCAGTGAAGGGGCGTCGGACGCTTGCTAGCGTCCATCGCATGGGCGTCAGACGCGTCTGGCGCTCCATGGAGCTCTCTGGTCCTCTCTGTTCGTGCGTCAGACGCTCTTCAGCGTCCGTCGCCTTGGCGCCAGACGCGTCTGTCGCCAAAGGGAGCTCTCTGGATCCTTTCTGTTAGCGCGCCGGACGCTGCGACCTAGCGTCCGTCACCCTCGACAGAGCGTCCATCGTGAACTAACCGAGCGCATATTATTTTGAAAACCGCCTCTTTCTCCTCAGTTGCTTCAGATCCGATCTGTACACCAGCGCCGCCTAACCGCTTCTCCTCCGTTGCCGCTCGTCCTTTGTCCTCTCGCTCTCTCCAGTGCCGCCGCTCGCCTTAGCTTCCCGTCAGAGCCGCCGGCCTGTGCTCCCCTTTCCTCCTCTGTGTCGTGCGCTTTGGCCGAACAGAGGGGTGGGTTCCCCGCCGTGGTGGTTTTTCCACCTGAGGAGCTTCCCAAGCTTTCCCCCTTGGCTCCTCCAATCCTTCTTCAGATCCATCAAGGTGTTTGGTTATCTCTTTCTTTCTACAAATTCCTTACATCTTGGTGTTAATCCTTGTGCCATACCCTCTATTCACCATAACCTAATCCACCTCCTTCGTTCGTTAGGTTTGCGGATTGTGTTGTGAATTTGACCGAGGTTTCTTACCTATCTATTTTTGTGTCACCGCTGTTGAGGTATGGGCAGATGCGATCTAATTCTTATCTAATTCATTATATCCATAGTTTGATCTCACCTCTAGATATATGCTTATTGTTATATATCCCATCTATCTATCGTACAGGTGTTTGCTTGGCAGTAACAGTAAACTCAGGGCAAAGCTCGCGAGTACGGAACGAGGCAAAGCCTCGAGAGGGCAGTCCAGGGCCGTTGTGCGACTCTTTCAGCATTGGTCAGTGGATTGTCAGTTGGTTTGAGTTTGATCAGTGTCAGTTGTGTCTTGGGGATTCTCTTTGGCAGATTGATTGTTGCAGTTGACAGTGGTTCTTCTCGTGCCCGGCAATGGCACGCACGAAGAACGCAGGCCCGGTCCCCGGCAGTGGTGATGACCCTCCACCTCCACCGCGTCAGCCCACCGACCGGGGGAAGGGCAAGACAAAGCAAGTGTCGAAGAAGAGGAAGAGGCCGATGATGGATTCAGCTTCAGTGGCAGCTCTAGCAGCAGCAGAGGAAGCAGACATAGCCGAGCAGGGTGGACGTCGCGCCGGCTTGAGGATTGATTCACCACCTCACCGTGGAGCGCGTCGTGAGTCCACCGCTCGCGCTGAGGAGGAGACAGTGCCAGAGACAGAGCCCTCAGAGGCTATAGAGTCAGAGGAGATAGAGTAGGCAGACCCTTCGGGGAATTCATTAGTACATGAGCTGATGTCCAGGCGGGTTACTTGCGCTCGTGGGTCGGAGCCTCCTCCTAGGCCCGACGGTCCACGGCGCAATGACAGGCCTCCACCTCGGTTCAGCTTGCCAGATCCAGTGAGGCACCAGGTTACTGCTCTATCAGCGAAGCAAATCTAGCAAATGAGGTTTGCCGACTTCCAGACTTGGTTTCCAGCAACTCGAGACCCCCGTGCCAGTCTAGATTTCTACACCACAGTGCACAAGGACTTCTACAGAGGGTATGTTCAGACCCGTGCACCGCTTCGAGCTCACAAAGTGTGCCCTCTTCAGGCCATTATAGAGGTCGGTGGTCCAGAGATAGCCCAGCATCTCGAGTATCTTCAGGGGCTGATAGGGTTGATTGGGAGGATTGGCACCTATCAGGAGGATTGGGTCAGACAGTTCTATGCATCCTTGTGGGTCTCTCCGGATCACAAGTTCATCCATTTTGCCTTCAAGGGCAAGGATGTGAGGATCTTCGACACACGATTCAGAGAGATTTTCCACCTCGAGCAGTCAGACACGAGGATCCATAGCTTGTGCTACGGGGATCAGGAGGCTTCTCGACGTCCTCATGAGGGGAATGTGCTGTCAGTGGACTTTGTCCGTCCCTGCTTCAGAGAGCCGTTCGGAGAGGGCTCCAGTCGCAGTGTTCGTGATCTTACACCGACTACCCGGATCCTGAACGAGGTTATCAGGAGGACTATACTACCCAGAGTTGGAGCCCGAGAGACCATCACTCGCCTTCAGTTGTGGCTTCTAGCTCATCTAGTCCGGATGGAGAAGTTTGACTTGTGGGATTTGATAGTTAGTGAAATGGAAGATATCATTGCTTCGGGATTCAGAGGACACTGTCAGCTATAGTACGCCCACTGGATCTCCTTTCTTTTAGTGTCTCGTGGTGGTTATGTGTCATATCTCACCACACTCACCCGCTCTAACATAGTGTTTCCTGAGTATAACATGAGTCAGCTGTTGAGTCACAGTGGCAAAGGTCGTCTGAGGCGTCAGGGTCCTCATACACGCCAGATAGGAGTACCGCCACAGTCAGAGGAGCAACATGATGCTACTGTTTAGGGCCTAGCAGAGGCCGAGCTTGTAGAGTTAGATGTTCAGATTGATGCTACTGCAGATGATACTTATCAGGATGCCTTACCTTCTGATAGCTCAGACGACGACTACTGGCTTGTTCCAGAGTACGCACCTAGGTCTCATGACCATGAGGCCGGTGGGTCCAGCTCAGCTCCTCCATCTGCTGCAGATTCTTCACAGGCTACGTTGTTAGCCATACTCACACAGTTCCAGCAGAGCCAACAGCGTCAGACCGACGAGCTCCTACGTCAGGCTGAGGAGCAGAGGAGACAGGCTGAGGAGGTCAGGAGACTCGCAGCTCAGTAGCTTGCAGCTTAGGCAGAGTCTCAGGCTAGGTAGGACGAGTTCCAGCGTCAGTTCCTAAGTTACCAGATGCAGCAAGCCGAGATTCAGAGGACACAGACTCTGCTCCTTGAGCGTCTTCTCAGTTCGAGCTCCGGGCCATCCGTCACTCCACAGCTTCAGCTACCCGGAGTCTCCCAACAGCAGCAATACACCTCGCAGCAGTAGACGCCACCAGTAGTCGTGGTACTGACTCCCACCTTATAGCCCAGTGGGTCTTCAGAGTCAGGCACTGACTTCTCCTGTGGTTCAGACACCGATGACCCAGGTGTCATCTTGGTTGGCTTCCCCGGTGAGTTTCAGACCGGATTCACACCTACCCGGGGGGCCACACTTGCTGAGGCGACTCGAGACCTCACGGCTTCCTATAGAGAAATCACTGGTGAGGATTCTCCAGTAGCAGCAGCAGCTCAGCCTAGCACTCAGCCAGTAGAGGCTCAGGGTGATCCTCCGACGACGGGCACACACCTCTCCTTCGTAGCCTCATCGGAGATTGCACCAGACCATTCCACTCAGACAGTGTCGACCCCTCCGCTTTCTTCTGTTACTACAGATGCCACATCAGTTGCAGCAGAGGCAGAGCCAGCAGCACCGGCACAGTCGGATGGTTTGCCAGCAGAGTTAGTAGCTACAGTGTCTCTCGTCGAGCTTGTAGTGACCCCTTCTCCACCGCCTCGGGTCTACTCTCGTCGGGTTTCTGTGCCCGCTACTTTAGAGGTAGGACCATCTGAGGCTCCAGCTTAGGATGTTACACCTTCCGAGCCTCAGGGGGAGTTGGGACAGTCAGTAGCTCCCGAGTCAGTAGTTCCAGAGCTTGCAGAGCCAGCTACAGAGTCAGAGTCAGCTCAGCCTAACTAGGCCGCTTCTCAGACAGCTCCAGCTTTAGAGGGTCAGGCAGCTGAGGACAGCGACTCTAGCTCCAACTACACTCAGTTCGATCTTCGTGCTCGACAGCCCGGTGCTTCACCTCTAGATGCTCCAGCAGACGTGTAGTTTTTGGTGCTAGACGCCAAAGGGGGAGAGGGTCGAGTAGTATCAAAGATAGGGGGAGGGATTTGGATTTACTTGTGTGATTTACTTTCCCCGTACTCATGCATCATGTCTACTTTTCTTGCACTTATGTCTCTATGTGATGGATGATATAGTTGTTGCTTGTGTGATATGTGGTTATGTGTGAAAGTGCATCTAGCCCTTTACTGGGTTTTGGTGAATTGAGTGACAACACAATTAAAGGTCTAACAAGTTTGCTAAGTGTGTCAAAGGTTCAACAAGAAAAGCAAACTTGATGGTATTCCATATAGTGTTGAGATGAAGGTCAAATTGTGTATTGTTGTATTGGAAGACTATGGAAACAATCTGGTTCAAGCAAAAGACAACAATGCAAATGGAATCAATGAAGTGGCCTCTATGTTGTGGGATATCATAGTATCATGTGAAAGCAAGCATACTTAACAAATGGTAAATGAGACATGAGTTGATAGTTATGGATTGGTCTCTATATTGGCTTGCTTTGCATGCACATAAAGAGTTGGATAGTGGACTAGTGTTGATCAAGGAATGAATAATGAATCAATAGTGCATTAGTGAGAAAACACCAAGCAAAGGTCAAATGACAAAGGAGACAATGTATATTGGATATAAGATGGTCTCTACTTTAGTTTACTTGTATGGACAAAGATGTGGAAAATCACTTTGCATTAATATGATCAAGCTAGAAGTATGAAGATAGAGATTGTAGTGAGTGATGGGAGTGTCAAGCCAAAATAAGGAAGATCTAAGGAATTGTGAATTGGCTTGACCATATTTATGTGGAGTCTCATATATCGAAGCTTGATTGATCTCAACATTCATATCTATAAGATATTCAAGCAAGGATCACAATATTGAAGAAATAGTTTTCAATTGGTGCTTAATATGATGTGACTTGAGTATGGTTTGATAGGGTGAAGATAGCAAGGAAACGACTTCGAGGTACTAAGCAAAGATGAAGGTCAAGGAGACCGAGGTACTATGGCTAAGGTGAAGAAGAGAGTACTTGCATTGAGTCGAAGTACTAATCAAGCTATGAGGAGTCATATTATGTTGAGGATCAAATTATTAGTGGAAGTGACTTGAAGCCATGGACTGAACTCATATGTGTTGGAAAGATTCAAGTCACAAGCTCTAAGGTTTGTTTGCTCAAAGAAATGAGATAAGGATGATTGCAAACACATGCTCAAGGTATTATAAGAATGAGGACAATACATTCAATGGTGTAGCCCCAAATTATCAAAGGATACGGTGACCAACTCAAAGGCTTTTAATTTATTTGATGTTTTGAATTTGAGTTTAGGAAAGGCCGTACTATAAAGGGGGATGCAATGTGCATGCTTAAATGTGCAACCAAGTGCTCAAATTCCACCAAACATCCTCTCATACCTTGTCCAGACTCCCTGCAAAACAGTTTTTCATTCGGAGCATCTTTGGGCAGAGCAGCAGTGCTGCTCCCAAAGAGCAGTAGTGCTGAGGTCCAGCAGTGCTGGACCTGAGCGGCAGTGCCGCGACTTAAAGTTACCGTTGGACAGTAGGGAGTACTTCTATCCCCTTCCTGCTGCCCCCAACGGTCATCTCGACCATTCCCTTCTCCAGTGCTCACAGCAACAACTCTCTCCCTCTCTCTAACTCCATTAGAGCCCCTCAAGCTTCTCCTTTGATTCCTCTCCAATCCTTTGAGAGATTGAGCCTCCAAACTTCATTAGAGAGTAGCCCAAACTTTTCTTCAACGCCTAGAGCACTTGGTTCGCGTTCAAGCCGGTGGATTGCATTCGTTACTCTTGGAGCTTGCTCCTAGCTGGCTAGAGCGTCGCCCGTGGAGCTTGCCAACTTGTGTGGCAGCCCCGGGAGGTTTGTAACCATCTCATTGCAGCTAAGAAATCACCCCTCACTTCAAGATTTCACTCTCTTGATTTGATAACGAGGGAAAGGCAAGTCTTGTGTGGCGAGCCTAAGCCTTGTGTGGCGAACCTCAACAATGTGGACTTAGGCCAGCCTTGGTGGCGACGCTGAACCACGGGATAAATCTTGTATCACTTGTGTTTGTGTTGTTTGCTTTACTTGTATTTGTCCTCAAGGTGATTTCTAGGGTTTTGTCCCGATCTACTTGGTGGGTGTGTTGCTACCACTTTCAAGTGGTGCTAGAGGTTCCCTACACCTCTAGGAAGGTTTTCATTCAAGCACAATTTCCATTCTAGTTATACATTTTGAATTGTGCTCAGTTCTGTCCTGGTGACCAGCACTGCCGCCCCAAAGAGCAGCAGTGCCGGACCCAAGGCCGGCAGTGTCGGACCTGTGCTAACAGAAAAGTGTCAAGTTGTTTTAAACAGGCCTATTCACCCCCCCCCCCTCTAGTCCTCCTAGGCGACATCAAGGTCCTTTCAATTGGTATTAGAGCTTGGCTCTCAATTTTGGGCTTAACCGCCTTGAGAGAACGATGTCGACAAGTGGGGAGGTATCTCTTGAACTTCTACTTTTTGATGGGTCAAATTATGCATCTTGGTGTGCTCATGTACTTGATATTTTTAGGACCATGGGTCCTCATATAGAGCAGATTGTAGATGTGAGCATTTCACCTCCTAGTGATGATTTGGACTATCTATCTAGAGAGGAAGTGAAATGCTTACAATACAATGCTCAAGCTACTAATGTCTTATTTAGTGCTTTGAGTGAAGATGTTCTTGATGCTGTCATATTTGGAGATGATGGACCACTTGATGATGCTCATATCATTTGGACTAGTCTCAAAGAAAGATATGGCAAGTCCAAGTGTGATGAGGAGTTGCTCTCAATGGAAGTATCACTTGAGGAGTGCTCAACTTCACCAACACATGTAGAGCCTCAAGTGATTCTCTCAAAAGGTCTAAGTGATCATGCCACATCCATCTCCTCACCAACATATGACTTAATGAACGATAATGGAATTTTTGGTGAGAACAATACTTGTGTATGTGGCACTTCTACTTCCTCTAGTTCTTGTAAAACTAACATTTTGAAGGAAGAAAAAGCTTGTGATCGGTGGAGGCCAAATGATGAATCCACCTCACCTAGAAGCCCAACTCTCTATGCCACTTCTCATATGGGTCTCATGGCAAAGAATGAGAAGAATGTGACAAGTGAGAGTGATAGTGAGAGTGAAGATGAAAGTGATGATGATGAGATCACTCAACATATTGCTCTGCTAAGCAAGAAAGACAAGT
Organism: Microstegium vimineum; assembly: GCA_022036555.1. NCBI lineage: Eukaryota > Viridiplantae > Streptophyta > Magnoliopsida > Poales > Poaceae > Microstegium > Microstegium vimineum. Next base: position 17,882,284 of record CM039127.1, on the reverse strand, counting down.
TGATGATGCTCAAGCTCATGGAGAAAATAAATGAGCAAGAAGAAACACTTCACAAGCAATAAGACTTTCTCATTGCAAAGATCAAATGCTTGGAGAAGTTGACCAATAAGCATGAAAAGCTTAAGTGCTCTCATGCTAGTTTGGTCGAAAGGTATAAAAACTTGTCAATTGAGCAAACTCATACTATTAACTCTCTATCTTGTGTTGCTCAATTAGAAGATAAGAATTATATGCTAAAGGAGAAATTGGAAAGGTTCACTAGCAAGAATGAGACTTTGTAAGAAAGTCATGATGGGCTGTTGTGCTCTCATGAGAAGATTATTGATTCTCATATCATGCTAGAGATTGCTTATGAGGTTATGATAGCAGCGGTAAAATCATATCAACCTCACACTCACAAATGCACATGTACACAAGTTCAATCTATTTTATCATGTGCTAACAATTGTTGCTCTCAAGCAAGCCAACTTCCGTTGAGCATGTATATGTAGAAACATGTGATGACTCCATCACAAAGAAAATAAACAGCTCAAGGAAGAGATTGAGAAGCTAAAAAGGGACTTGATTCATTGCAAGGGATTAACAATTCATGCATCAAATCCTATCAACAAAATCACAAGTCCAATGATGGGTTTGAATGTGCACAGTTTGAGAGTAAGGAAAAGTTGGTACAGATCAGCCTGCACAGATAGTGGCACACATCAGCCCCGAGCAGCACAGCTACCTAAGGGCGGCAATGCCGTTGTGAAGGGCGATAGTGCCGCTCCCCACAGAAAAGGGAAGGCTACCACTTCTACCCCTGCTCAAGTCAATCTCAAGAAGAAGGTCTCCAAGCCAAAGCAAGAAACCTCAAGAAACCAAAGAAGGTTATCATCACTTGCTCAAGTGCAAGAAAGAGGGTCAACATGTTAGAGATGTGCACTATGAAGAAAGAAGAGAAGGACATGAGTAAGATCCAAGAGAAGAAAAAGATGGATCATGTTAAGTGCTCCAACTTGGGACACAAGCCTCTATGTGTTCCAACAAGGTTGATGACCAAGCAACACTTTCAAAGAAGAACACAAGAATAAGCAATAGGAAGTGTTATGGATGCAATGAGAAGGGACATGAAATTGCATCATGCCCCTATATGAATGATGAAGGCTTGGCATCATCAAGCAAGAGGCTCACTAGCAAGTTAGCAAGCAAAAATCAAGAAAAGAAGGCCAATAAGAACAAGAGACACCTATGCTACACTTGTAGAACAAAGGGACATTTTGGTAAGGATTGTCCCATGGGTAACACTCCTAAGCCAAACTCTTCAATTGATGTAAATTTGCTTAGGAGACCCAAAAATGGCACTTGTGCTAGAAAGGTGATTGGTTCACCACATGCCAGCACAAAGGCCATTTGGGTGCCTAAATCTCTCGTGACTAACCTTGATGGACCCATCTTGGTATGGGTACCAAATTGTGCTTGAAGTGTTGTAGGTACTTGAAGGTGATATGAAGATTCGGGGTGCTTGAGCAAGTTGATTGAAAATATTCACTCAAGCTATCAACCAATTCATATTGTCCTTTCTTATATGGTTGACCCGAAGATAAATTGATGGATATATTTATAACTTCATATTCACCTTGGTAACTAGTACCTAACCCTTGATAGCTAGCCACTTGACTTGTGTAGTCTCTAGTAATTCATAAATATGTGTGTTTGTGAATTATTAAGAGTGGTTAGAGTACTTCAAATTTAAATGAATCATCTTCCATATGGTGCTCTTAATGGCTCTCTAGTAGAGCAAGTTCTCATTATGTTGTAGGTTATGAAGTATAGAGACAGGAGATAATTAAGTTGCTGCTGCACCAAATTTCCGCTGACATACTCTACGAAGAAGTGCAACACACACACCTGCTGGAAATCAGCAGGGCGGCAGTGCCACCCCTCCTACCTCAATAGCAGCTGAGATCAATCCAAACCATGGATGAAGCCTACAACATGATCATCAGAAATGTGAAGATGAAAAGACCACCTCATCCATTACATTCACAAGGGTGGTAACAACTAAATCTCAAGTGCATAATATTTTCACATCTTACTCCTTTGTGTCTTGTGTAGTCACTTAGCGAAATAAAACACTTGAGGTTATATATATTGGTTGTTGGTCATAGAAGAAAAGTATGATTGGAATTAAATTGATCATTCACACCAAGTAACATAGATGACTTGAGTTTCCTTTGTGGACTTCAAACCAAGAATTTCAAGATAATGAAATCATACTTTGAGTTGGTTTGAGGGATTCAAATACTTGGCTCACATTGAAGAATACAAATGAATTTCAAGAAGGCCAAGAATGAAGAATCAAGCTCAAGAAAAGTAGAGACACTTATCACTCGCAATTTAAGAACTCTCTACTTGTTGGAATCTTGTCATATGATAGATTGACAAATTCTTATGCTCATCTTATGGCCATCTACATGCTCTAACGGTTGTAAGTAATTCTTGGCTTATTTCAATTTGATTATCCTTTTGTTGCCATGACCTAGACATAGAGTGAAATCCAAAGTTCTTAATTGAATAAAGTGCTATGTGAGAAATTCAAATACTTAGAGCACTTATCAAAATGGACTTTACTCTATGACTAGTGTTGTGAGACTAACCTTTCTCTCTAAGTTATATTTGTATAGTCTCACTAGCTAATTGAGAATGTGTCTCTCAAATGGAGTGTTCTATCATAGGAAGGTCATCAATCTAAAACTATGTGATGCATTCTCTCTCTATTTGATTTGGAGTTGATTTTTCTATGTTAGACACTCACCATAATATGGCTTAAACCTACCCTTTAGACTTAATTGACCAACCATGCACATTCACATTTCTATTCCACTAAAAGGGTGTGCATGAGGCTTTGAGGGAGATTTAATCCATGTTATGAGGTTTCTCTATTTTGATAGCCTACTTGCCATCCACATATAAAGGGTTACTAAATGAGAAACTAGTGCTTGTGTTACTAATGACCTATTGTATTTGAGATTGTTTATAGAAAATCAAGAAGAAGAGGTTGTGCTTGAATTGGATGAATCACAAGCTAGAAGGTTACTCTTCACCTAAAGTAAGATGAGGTTGAGTTAAATAAAACATATAGGAATAATTCACAAGATTACAAGCATTGATAAGAAGACTGAATGGAAATAACATCTTGTGAGTATTCTTAACCAAATTCACCTCAAGATTGGACAAGAATTAGAGAAAAATTGTGAAAACTATCAAATATGTCTAGAAAATTGAAATCTGAGTTGGCTTCCTTCAAGCATGGATTTGGAAGTTCAAACACTGATGAAATGACCTAAAACTTTGTGATCATGATATGCACATCTAGTACTTGCTTCTGTACAGTGGACATGAAGATTGGTTTAGAAAAAAATCAGTTTTGAGTTGATTTCTGTCAGTCTCAGCAGTGCAGTTTCAGACTTGAGCAGTTTTGGTAGAAAATATATTTGACTGTTCAAATGATGTCAAAATGAGCTTAAATCTCTACAGCAGTTAAAGGACATATATATCCATACCTCTACCAAATTTCATCAATATTGGATCAGTATTCTGATAGATATGAATTTTTCTCTGAGGTGGACAAAAGCTGAAAATTGAGTGTTTTTTTTAGACCTAGCAGTCTTGGTAGAAAATTGTTTTGACTGACCAAATGGTGTCCAAATGAGCTGAAACTCTCACAACACTTAGGTATGGTGCACACTTGACTTCCTTAGCTCTAAGCAAGCATATGGTGACTGTAAGATAGCCTAGAACAACTTCCATATTTATCGCGACGAAAACCGAAGTTGAGAGAGCCAGTTTCTGGCGTCGGACGCTAAGGCCAGAGGCGCCGAACGTTGTCTGGCGCGCCAGGCGCTGGCGCCAGACGCTGACGTATGCTAACGCAGCGTTCGTCGAGCCAGCAGAGAGCTCCAGAGACGGGCAGTTTGCAACGGACGTGTCTGTCGCATGGGCGTCGGACGCTCGCGAGCGTCCGGAAATATTTTTCCAGAAATCCGAGAGCAGCCAGTTGGCGCCAGACAATGTGGCTCAGCGTCCGTCACCAAGCGACGAAGCGTCCGTCGCCAAGCGACGGAGCGTTCGTCGCCTGCTGACGTTCAAAGTAACTAGCCGTTGGGCAGGACGTCGGAGCGTCCGTCGCCAACTTAAAACAGACAGTTTTTCTCAGCCCGAGGCTGTTTGTGTGAGGGGCTATTTATAGCCCACCCCTTGCCTTCCCACCTTGTCTTTGCTCATTTGAGTTGCTGAGTTCTTTGGGAAGGTTGGGAAGAGAGCAAGAGCCCTAGAGAGAGAGAGTGATTTGCGAATTCATCCATCTTTCTCTCCTCTAGTTCATCCAAGAGTTCAAGTGTGCATTCACTTTAGTTGTGAAGCTTGAGTGAGTCAAGTGAAGATCAAGGCTTGTTACTCTTGGTGATCGACATCACCTAGACGGTCCGGTGGTGCTTGGGAGGAAGGTGATCGCCGGAGGATTGTCAGCGGGCCTTTAACATCGACTTGTGATCGGTTATGAGCGGTTCACCGAGTCGGAGTGGCGAAGAACCAGCCCGTAGAGAGCACTCATCCCTTGCACGGGATTGAGGGGGAGAAATACCTTGCGAGGTGCTCCAACGAGGACTAGGGGGAGTGTCGACTCCTCGATACCTCGGTAAAACGTCGCCGTGTCAAGAATCTCTTTCCCTAGCTTTTTTATACCGCATTACATTCTGCACCTGTTCTTCAATTCATACTAGAATTGTGTAGGGTGTTTTCGCTTTCCTTGGCTAGCTACTGCTTTCATAGTCTAAGGCACACAAATCGTTAGGCACGTGGTGATTGGCACTTGATAGGATTTCATATTTGCTTTAGAAATTTAAAATAAGCCCAATCCACCCCCTCTCGGACATCTTGATCCTTTCAATGGTACAAATAATCTTTTGTCAGTATAATTAAGTAGTCGCGTATCAATATTATTCAGTATTTCCTAGTCAGTTTTGGCTACAGGGTAAGGTATAGAATAGCATTGTTGTATATCATAGGATGAGACAAATAATCCTTATAAGACAGTGTACCAGGACAATAGTGACATTGGTCATCACTCACGAGGTCTACCTTTGAGAGATAAGGCAAACTTATGAGTAGGTATGGCTTCAACGGATGTGAGCAATCATGTCTGTAGGTAGTGTGATGTGTAGTTTGTCGTCACACTTTCCTTTTTATGTGTTGCTAGGGAAGCGTGTTTGTGAGGGTAACATACTTCTCTAGCGAATATAAAAAGGAACGGAGAGAGTATATGTCAATCAATACAATTCAGCCATGTTAAAAAAACTTAATTCAATAGATCTCAACTCGAGTCCTTACATTATGGAGGGTCCTAAACCTTAGCTCTCCAAGTCGGCCCACCCTCCAAAGCCAACTAACTTCTTTACGGAGGACCTGACTCTCTCTCCCCAGTCTTATCTCTTAGAACGTGAAAATTAATTTTCTTCCTAACCACCTCGCTCCCTTACGTATTTCATTTCATCCTGACTCTCTCCTACGCCACCGCCCTATCCCTTCCTCAGCGTGGCTGCCTCGGCGAAGCTCTTCAACCCGTCGTTCGCCCCTTCCCTCCTCTTGGCGAGATCCATTCAATGCGTCTCATTCTTTCTCGGTGTGGCTGCCTCGACGAAGCTCTTCAACCCGTCGTTCGCCCCTTCCCTCCTCTTGGCGAGGTCCATTCAATGTGTCTCATTCTCTCTCGGCGTGGCTGCCTCGGCGAAGCTCTTCAACCCATCGTTCGCCCCTTCCCTCCTCTTGGCGAGGTCCATTCAACGTCTCATTCTCTCTCGGTGATGCGGTCGACCCCACAACGACTCCCTTAGTCGTGTCGTTTTTAGTGCTCCTCTCTCCTCCCATGCCCCCATAATTCAGTCGGTGAACAATGGTATATGGCCAAATGATGAGTGGGTCTCATATACCAGTGCCCGCACCTCCCATAGCTTAGTCAATTGGAATGATGGTGGATATGGTTGAATGATAAGTAAGTCTTATCTACTATTGTCTGTTAGAAATGATTTGAAAGCCCTTATTTAAGGGTTCGTGTTGGAATAGATTAAAAAACGACTAAAAAGTAAGAAGAACCCTTAATCTAAAACAGGGGCCTTGATATAGGCGCTCCTGCTACGAGTTGGGCTGCCCAATTGTTTTTTGTTGTAGAGAATGGACATTTGTCTCGATACCTTTAGCAATACTTAGAGAACGGGCGTCTGTGGTATGTCATTAGATACATTTAGCAATATTAACACTTGCTTTCAGCTTTGTTAGCAAATTGTACCGTCTTGTTCGTGACGATGTTTGTCTTTTTATGGGATGTAATCATTACATGTAAGCGTGTGGATGTTTTCTCATTACCCGTTTTCCTAAGTTCGTCTCACAGCTGCCTTTATATCATAACTTTAATAAAAAAAAGATCAGTCACATAACATGATATAGTATTTCTTTAACCCCCACCCCCAAATCCAAGTCCATATTTTCACCGTATTACAAATTCATGCCTCATACATGTAAAAAAAACATCGAACAGTGAACCACACAAAAGATGTACACAGTTGACAGTTGTTCACTTTTCCTATTTGCTAGTGACGCGTCGCTAGCTCTTCCATTAATCACAAGGTACGACGAAAACAGCCTATGAACTCCAAAGCTTTCCTAGACATTTTCTTACTCATTTCTTGCAAAGCTTTTAGACAACCAATGAACGTGTTTTACTTACCCGAAAGATCAAGTCGTAAAGCGGAGAAGAGCTATAAAAATCATACACCAAGCAACGATTTCTGATAAGATATCAAGCAAGGACGCTTTTGAAGGCAAGGAGTTGCGACATCTGCAATCAAGCGTATTATCCTCGGACAGAATACAATGAAACTATATTGTATTATTTTGTTCCTGAGATCAGAGACTGAACTCCTAACTCCTTTTGTTTAAAAGTGGTCGTGGCGAGAGCCATTTATTTGCACGCAAAGGCTTCTGGGCGAAGCAACAGCGTCTATTAAACCATATCGCCTTCAGGGATACACTCGACCAGCATATGTTCGTATGATTATCAACGTCTACAGTACCAGCACGGACGCATGACTTGGCTGCATCTGGAAGCGACCCGACTCACCCGTTCTCTGGCGACTTCGGGTGCCACGTCTCGCATCCAAACTTTTGAGAACAAAAGATAGCAACAGGAACAGTGCACATGCCAGCAAAACATGTCCGATATTATGATCGACAAAGGACAAGCCACTACAGGAACCGAAGCAGAAGGCACAGTCCAATTTCCATGGAATAAATTCCTCACGCTCGGATCAGGTATTGTTCATATGAAATCCACGCATAGTTCACATACATTTTTGCCATATAAGTCAGTAAGTCGCACAACGACGCTTCAGAAGGCAAACACCAATGAACAATGCAGTTTTCATAGAAAGATAGCAGTGGCACTTTCAATCAGGCAGGCACGCATATGTACACCGAATGTTTGGATAAAAGAGTAGCGAATTAGGCACACTAGTGGTAAACCTAGTAAGGGTAGCGTTTTTTTTTTTCCTCCTAAAATCAGCTCCACCAGATCGTGCTGTCAGCTAAAAAGCAGTGAACCACCCACATTTACACCGTGCTTTACTTTCCTACGAGATACTTACAAAGTGAAACTCCTATTGCGTGTGGCATATCAATATCATTATCGCTTATCGGTTAAGATAGGTGGAAGGACCCCTGGCCCTCTGTAATTGCATAGAGGAGTTTCTCCCTCATCTTCTCCTGCAGGAAAAACAAGGAAACTTTCATGAATCAAAACAAATTGTAAAAAAAAGGATATCAAAACAAACAAAGCATAGCTAAAAAAATCAAATGCACGATAAATAGTTATGTGAGAAATTCAACGTTCACAACTCTTTTTTTTTACTATCAATTAACACAAAAGATAAAGAACCTTGACTAGTTTAATGTATTAGCTTTTTTGATAGTTATATGTTGGCTACTTAATCTATTTCACTTGATTTGTTAGAAGTTCTATCTCCAAAATGATATAAGAAGTTCAATCTCAATCAATTTCACATGATCCGTTATAAGTTCAATCTCTCAAATGAGAGTACTCGAAATAATAAACCTAGTAAACTTCACTAAGGCCCTATTTGGCACAGCTTCACCACCAACTTCATGAGCTGTTTTTTTGCCATACACCCTTTTTCAAAACAGCTTCCTAGGTGAAGCTATTTTTTTCCTTCTCTCACAGGATGGGGAGCGGTGATGTTGAAAAAAGTAGCTTAACACAGCTCTCTCCCTCATTTCTCTCTCAGCCATGTATGAAATTGTTGGTAAAGCTGTTTTGCCCAACACTTTTTCCAAAACAGCTTAGTTTCACCTAGAAAGCTGCTCATGAAGTTGTTTTAAACAACTTCACTAGTGAAGCTGGGCTGTGCCAAACAGGGCCTAAATTAGGATATGCAGAAAGGTCAAACCTTTGAAGAGTATGGAGGTAGCTTAAGATAGTTGGCACAAGTCATCACGCTCGGCAGGTCATCATCAGCATCATTGCTGTTATGCTGCTTATTCATCACACTGTGAGCGAAAGATAGATCAAGTGAACTGAAACAGAAAGGAGAGCTTTATAACAAAAAACAGACCTTTCGAACAACTGTGAACTTTGGATTTAGTGCAGCCAAGCCGCCTGGTGGAAGCCGAGGTGAACCCGTTATAAATTGCAAGAAAGCTCTGCGTTCAAGGGATCCAAACTCTTGTATGATTTCCAACAACTGCAATGCATTTTAGATTCAAATAACAGACCTCCATTAATGGTTCACAACATATGTTGCTAATTCAAAATATCTTGGCTAGAGAAAACTTACATTAATGACAGGAGGGCTGCTGGAAGTGTAACCATGATCAAATTTGATGTGATCGACAAGTTTTGCAAACTGTTCAAGCCAAGAAATCAGCAACCAGAATAAATAAAATAATAACAAAACATGAACAGATGCTAACAGAAGATAGATGCATACATCCCATGTATCTTGTTCACCACAGAGTAATCTCTCTAGCTCATCCTCTGAGAAAACCTGGAGTTTTTTTAGTGGAAATACCTGTAGTAGACAGTGTCAGCATGTCTGTCAAAGCAATATTCTAGGTGAAAAAATTACCATGGAAGTGTTATCATGTAGGTTCCATGTAAGGTTTCCTAACCACAACCAGAAGCACAAGGAGCAGTACTAAGTACTAACCCCTAAATAAACCTGGACCCAGCAAACAAGAATTAATTAAGACCAATGCAGTAGTCTTCACCATTTTGGGATGTCAGCTATTGTGTGTGTGTGTGTGTGTGTGTGTGCGCGCGCGCGCGCGTGTATTCTACACCCTAAGTATAGAATAATTATACTACACCTAACTGTTATACTGAAAAAGATTCAGTATAATAGCCGCGCTGCTGACTGATACTGAACACATAGTGTTCAGCATTTTCTAGTCAGTTTTAGCTACTGGGTGACTAACTCGCAGTACAAAATACGCCAGATAAGATGCTTGTACACTGTAAAAAGGTGGAAGGGTCAGCAAATAGACAGCACACAAAATCAGCACAAGAAATAATTGAAAGTTCACTCATACTAGGTTAATATATATTGCTTATGAAACACACAGGATCACATAGTTGGTAACCAAATGGAAGGTTCTAAAATCACATGATTACAGCCTTGCTTTCTGGTAATATCTGAACTCCCAAAGTAAGTGTGCCAACAAGTAACAACATTGACACGTGTCATTTTTATGCTCCAGAATCAGCAAATTTCCAGAATAGAACCAAACTAGGCAATCATAGTGTAAGTGAAAACCACCACCAATTACAGACATCAATATAGAACTACATAATTGTAGAGCAAATACCTCATTAAATCCTGACTTAAAAGCCTCCATCTGCCTTGCAATTCCACTTTTAACCGTTGCGTCAACAACATGACGAACATATTTTTCCAAATGCTCAGCATCCAACTGAAAAAATAGAAGTAGCAATCAATTTGGTGTGTGTTTGTGGGTGGGTGGGGGTGGGGTGGAGGTATTTACTATTTAGTTTGTTCAGAAGCAAGCAGAAGAAAGGGTACTTACACTGTCAGAGCAACTTTCTGATGGGAGCACATATTCTGGATACCCTGGGAGAGCAAACTCAATAGCAAGATCCTCAATTCTACAACCTCGATAAGTCAAATCTGATATAATCTGGCAGTCCCTTGTCAAATTTGACTCTGCATATTTTCTCCGACAAGCAAGTGCTTGAAACTCCACAAGGGATATAGCCAGCTCCGAATCCAATGACTGGATATCATATATATTAAGCTCCTATAACAAAGAAAAAGATTGCTTACATTTAGATAGACACGCAAAGTAAGAATAGCAACGGTCATTGATATTGAAGGATGCAGAGCCAGCGATACCTGTCCAAGGATAAGCTTGTAGAATGCTTTAGAAAAAGGAATGTCTAGAATTCTGTTGTCTTTAATTGCTTTTGCAACAACCAGACCAAGTAAGTGGAATCGCTCGCTCACTTTTTGAAAGGAAGCAGAATCTGCAGAAGCAGACCAAGGTCTAGGGAAAAGTCCATTAGGGGCAACCACAAATCCAGAAACATGAGCATCATTGGTACCAGATTCACAAGGAAGCTCCCCTCTCCACATGCCTAGACCAGACTTCTGAAATTCATGACTTATCAATGTATAGAATTCCATTGTGGGACCTAAACCAGTGCCCACCTCCTCTTTATATTCTACTTCGAGTAGAGCGTTGCTCTTAGCATGTGACTTCATCATTTTTGAAGCTGAAAGCAGTATATCATCGCGATCAACTTTGAACTTTTTCCGTGGGGAAGACACCCTTTCTGCAATACTGCTAACACTTGCATCCATCATATGTCCATGATGATTTTTCAAAGAACCAAATGCTGTCAGTTGGAAATAATTCCATCTTGCCTCAAATGAAAATAAGAAAGGGCATGCAGACATCAGTTCAGTGCACCATAAAGGCAGGCAGCAAGACCTTGAAACTAATGGATCATGCATTTGTTGCTCCAATTTATCTGTCAATTTGGCGCTGACAAACTCTTGCTGAGGAATCGAGAAAACTTCAGCTTTCAGATCATCGAGGTTAGTTATCCTTCCATGGGCAAAAGAACGGTTTCTCTCATCAGACACAAGGTGAAACGAGTACCTGTTTAATCCCTCTAAAATGTGTAACATGAACAATATGTCATATGAAGGACCTGATCTGTCAAGTTTGCAAGGAAGATTACCAAGCAACATACTAGAAAAGAATGGGAGCATCTGCCATGTAAACCCAGTTGTATTGTCATTTATTGATGATATTGCAGCAGAGGAAGGTCTAGGAGAATCATTTGCTTCTAGGTTAACAGCTGTTCTATTTGCTTCTGGGTTAGCAGTTCTGAAAGTTATGTCATGTACACTGCGCCAAAACTGCATGTCCAGAATTATGTCACACCCTGCATTGATCTGATCCTGCAGGATTGACTGATACAGAGTAACGGACCGGTCAAGCTCTTTCCCATTTAAGCTGAATACCAATTTTCGTTGTATGGTATTATCGCTCAAGATTGTTGTGTTTCTTTCTGCTTGACCTGCAGTTGCACATAAGAGTTTTCAGGTTGCTGAGTTGAAAAGATGACCTGCAAACAGACACTTTAGGCTACGCTCACCAGAAGATGAAGTTCCTTGCGTTGGACATGTTTCTACAAGTGGATTCTGATTTTCACAAGTCAGACCCTGAAAAGAGTCAGTTTAATTTAAAGATAACTAAAATGGCTATAAAAATACTTTGAAGGACATGCTTTATCAGAAATATACATTGCGGCTTTATCAGAAATATACATTGCAAACAACTTCTCTTGATATGCATTTGTAAGCGGTTAAAGTCCCAATTAGTTGTGAACTCATTCCCTGGAATAACCAACATACTAGAAAACCATTTCCAGCACAAAGAACCTTTTATTCTCTCTGTTTAATTTCAAAATTAAAACCTATAAGAGCTGACAGCAAACAATGAACTTATCCATTCCATTTAGCTACCATCATACAAACCACCTGCGGAACAAAGGTCCTTCTATACTCTCTGTTTAATTAGCATATAGGAGAGATGGGAAATGCACAGTGGAGTTCAAGAATATCTAACAGCCTTTGAGATTGTTATAGAAACCTAAGAAAGCATGTAAATGACCATGGAGTTCAAGAATATATAAAAAAGCAATTCCAGAAACACACACTGGTTGCTTGGGAGATATGGAAGCATTGAAATCCATGTGTGTTTGAAGGGTATGCGTCCAAATCTGCAGGTGATTCTACAAGAGGTGAGTACTGAGAGCAGCCTTTGGTGCTGTGCAAGAGCTTCTGCTCCCCAGGAGCTGCTCCTTCGGTTGCTCCCCACAAATTAGGTTTGAGGTTCTTGGTCGTGGTCATTTGTATTTTTTGGGGGACAAGTCTGTAACCGGTGTGTGTTTCTGGGAGTAGGTTCTATGCCCTCTCCATAGCTGTTCTGTTCTCCTATCTTAATGAAGACACACAGCTCTCCCGCGTCAATTCAAGAAAAAGAAAATAACCATATCATATTAAAAAAAATACCAATTAGTCACACTTCATTAAGTATTAATAGCATGGGCAGAATAACACCTCTGATGGTGAAGCAGCCTTCTGACTAGGTGTAGAATCTCGTTCCTGAGAGTCATCATCAGCATGTTTGCTTTCCAAAGCAGTGCCACTAGGTTGTGATTCAGCCTTCTGACTATTGACATCTATACTAACTTTGGACCATAAAAATTCTTCAATGGTATGCAAGGATGAAGATATTTCCACATTAACAGCACTATCATAGCTTGACAAGTTAGTTTCATCTTCATCTTTCTTGAATCTTACTCGGATACATGGAGTAATTGTTGAGTGCCTCGTAGGGATATCAGAAATATTGCTCCTTGGCTTGAAGTTGTGGCTCATTATAACTGGAAAATTGTCAAGAGAAGTAAGAGCATTCTGAAGCTTCCTTACTAAAAGTGTCAAGAGCATGTCACCCCAACCTTGGCCCATTCTTGAGTAAGACATCCGAGCAAATGACTGAAATCTTTTCACCACAGCCAAAAAATGGTCAGAACTGCAATTCATATTGTCCTCCACCTGGAGGTACTTTCCATTTGAGAGGTAATTTGATAAAGATTTGACCAATCCACTCTCAAGAAATTCAAATGTTGTCATTGTTTCTCCCCCATGAAGCTCCATCATCACCTCACTTAAAATGGTAGATAAGTATTCTTCATTCTGAAGATTGCATTGTTCTGATGACTTGTCTGTGGTCTCATTCAAAACTGCACAGCAAGTTTTGAGTTTCTGCAGAATCTCAGTTAACCCCATCTCAGAACTCACTACATCCTTAGTAAAGTAGGTTGTTTTCACATGCCTGGCAAAAGTAAAATGACTGTCCTTCCCAATCCTACAAGTCCTTTTCTCGGAAGCTTCAGATCTACGGGCATCAAATGCATAGCAGAAACATGTAGTCTTATTTCTTATGACAGGTTGAGTCTCTGATTGTTGCATGTCATCAGGCAGATGAGTGGATTTTGAGCAATCCTCTTGATTAAGAAGTGCCTCAACTGCATTGACAACACCTTCCTTGATAAAGAAGCCAAGGTATGCATCAGGAAGCTTTTGCATGAGAATCTCGATTATCTTTAGTGATGTGGTCAGCACATGATGATCCTTTCTAGACAATAAACCAGCCAAGAAGCTGCCAAAGGTAATAACAAAAACATATGTCCATTCAGAATAAACAGTTTCGGAATTATTTAAATGCAAGATTTATCTTGCCAATTACTACATTCAAGAAATGTAATAACGCAAATTACTCAAAAAAAAAGGAAATGTAATAACGCAGTCCTTTCATAGGTTATTTTATACCTCGGTATGTTTGTTTCCTTGAGCAACTCTTGAAGTATTTCTGGTTTACTGAAGTAACAAATATTGTTAACAATTGAAGCACAGCCATAGCAAATGTATGAATTGGCACCAGAGTTCACCGCCTGCACAACTTGTACAGTAAGATCACTTCCAGATTTCATAACACAAACATTGTTATGAGCTGTTAGTTCATAGTGCTATTAAGATACCTTGATCAAGACAGGAAGAATATCCCTAGAGAATTCACACAAGAACCTTGGTTCATCTGTAATTATTTTTTCTTTCGCTAGTATGATCTGGGTGTCTTCAACGTCCCTTGCTGCTGAAGGAATCAACTGGTTTGCTAGTTTCAGAGCTTCATTGACCTAATAATTACAACATTAGATTATTAAATCTTGGTATAACATATCAGAGTCCACACTTTAAGAAAGATAATTGCACAGAAAGGATAATCCAAGGATGCAGCAGGTGAAAAAGCCAAGACACCTGTAGTTACCTATTTACAATGACATGATGCCACAAGAAGATCAATCAGTAAAGATACTATTCCACCAGTTGAGTAGGGAGAGGCAGAATTTCAAAGTTTTAGGGCCTAAAACTGCCGTTGTGGAAAAAAATCAAGAGGAAAACCAGAGTACTAGAAAAAAGTGCCCATTTTCAAATAAATTGCTAATGGACTAAAAAAAGAGTAAATTAATAAGAGAAGCAATGCATTTGTTGAAATTGCAAGAAGTTGTAAATGTAGTTTGTGCTCTAAAAATATGGCATGCCAAATACAGCGTTGGCATGCACTCTGGCATAACTACTAGGGAAAATCTCTGACATTATCTTCATTTCACGATACTTCACCAGTTCATATAATAATAATATAAACATACTAGTAAATCAATGTCACATGCAAAACAAAAAACTATTGAATGCACATGAGTCAAGGGAAGAGCACACACGTAATCTTTTGCTAAAAAGGAGAAGTGTGCATCATGATAGCTATAAAAAATTTATTGTTAGCAGCGAGCAACAGAACACATCTCCTATGCACATCTAGTACTGCTTGCTGGAAGTAAAGATGTGAAAAGGCCAACCTGATTGTTTTGTTTTTCCAGAGGCAAGTATGGCATGCCATGGGAGATGTCTGAAGTGATCAAAATCCCCTTTATTGTGCTACTAACACCCAGCTCAAATAGAGACTTCACTGCCACAAGTGAAGTACAGGCTAGCTTAGCAAGAAGCCCAATCAGATTCTGCAACCATGAGACGCAATAGTCAGCTCCCTCAACAAATATTGAGCACATGCAAGAAGTTGTAGAGCAAACATACGCTGCATGTCGATGGGCTAAGCGCCGCGAGTCCACCAGTGTGAATCAAAGGTAGGACCTTCTCTATAAGACCCTGGTGACAGAGCTGGTCCACAAGATCAACTGAAGTGCTAAAGGAGTCCACGATGCTTATCAAGCAAGCTGCAACCTTCTCCACTATCTGGAAATTGACCTCACTTAGAAACAAAAGCAGAGCACCCTTTAGATGCCAAAATGGTCTCAGTTAGATGGGGAACAACAGTACCATTTTGTCCTCAGATTGCAGAAGATTACATAGAGTTGGGACCGAATCCAGAACAAACTGGGAGCAATCTGCAGGGACCTTTTTGCAGGCATTTGCGACAGCTGACACTGCGACCCTCTGAACCATGGAAGTGAGCATCAAATTAGCAAATGTACTCAATTCTCAGTTTCGAAGGTGATTTGTTTAGGATTCTAACCTGGATACTTGCAGCGAAGAAGTCAATGTATGCCAGGACAGCGTTGATCATGCCCGCCTGCAAGCACTGGGTAGGCTGCCGCCGTGATATCTTCTCAAAAGCTTGCAGGCACTGCGTACGCAACAGAATGGTCGGATAAAGCGCCTCAAGGTAAATGTGATCGCCCGATTAGGCCGCAAGAGCTATCGGGTTACCTGCTCAGCTACATCGAGGTACTCGATGGCAAGCAGCCGGGAGCAGAGCACGGGGAGGAGGCCGTGGCGGACGACGGCGTCCCCGGCGCGCGGCATGGCGTCGCAGAGGTACGTGATGGCGCGCACGGACAGCAGAATCACGTCCGGGGTAGCCCCCGTGCCATCGCCGCCGCCGGCCCGCCGCACCAGCGCCCGCGCGGCTGCCTCCGTGGGGAAGTACCCGCCGGCGTCCTCCGCGCAGAACGACAGCGCCTCGCAGAGCGCCGTGAGCGCCGCCACCAGCGCGTCCTGCCCCGCGCCCTCGTCTGCCACCGCGTCCACCATCTGCTGGAATCTCCCGCCCCCGCTGCCGCGCGGCCTCGGGCTCCCGTCCCCATCCGACTCGCACGACGACCCCCCATCTCCATCCCCATCGCCATCGCCGTCATCCGCGTCGACATCAGCATCGCCGGGGTGGCCGGACGACGAGGTGTCCATATCCGAGCCGCCCTGCTCAGCCTGGCGCGCGCCGGGCGGAGGAGCAGCGGCGGTCGCGGCCGCGGCGGCGGAAGTCGAGGGTTCCGCCGTGCACGGGCGCTTATCGGCGGGGGGCTCGGGCTCGCTGCAGCCCTCGGGGTCGGAGTCGGGCCGCTTCCGGCAGCGATCCATCGGCGCGCTCCCGCTCGCCGTCGCAGCCCCAGAGCCCTCGCCGATGACGGACGCCAGCGCGCTCTCCCTTCTCTCGCCTGACCGCTTTTTGGCACGGCACGGGGCACCGATCGGTCGGTCGGTCGATCGGGTCCCCAAATTGGGGGCGCGTGGATATATACTGGAGGCGTGCGGGGGTTGGTTTACTCCCACTTTGTTTGGGTTTCTCCGCGATCGGGGCAAAATCGCGAGATTTTCATGCGATTCCGGGGGGTTTTGGTGCAAATTCCGCGGGTTTCGGCGGTTCCGGGGTTGTCTGGGAGTTGAGTTGATTCGGCTCCACCGCCATACTGTGAGGGGCGGCGCGCTGGTGTGGCCGTGTGGGTGGAGGCAGAGGCACTGGACTGGACTCCGGAGACGGAGCCGCTGCTCTACTCGCCTCCGCAGGGGGCTGGGCTGTTTCGACTTTTGGGAGCGTGCACTGCCCAGTTGTGGGGTGCGGTGGGGTGGCTGCGTCGTGTTACTCGTGTGCAGTCTGCTCCTGCTGCCTGGTTAACTAGCTTGTTCGATTGACTATCTGGGCCACGATTGACGATTGGGTACTTTAGGAAGGTGAGATTGTCTCCTGATTGGCCTGAACTGTGCTGTTTCATAGGTTGGTTGAAACTTTTTGCGTCGGATCAAGACAGTAGTTGATGCCTGATACTAATGCTCTACTAGTGGAGAACTTAATTAACACTAGTAGCATATTTATGGATATTAAAAAACATCATTTTTTTTCATTTCTAACTCTTACAAAATTTTCAGCACAAAATGCCGATTACGAAAGAAGGAAAATATAACCCTTTAAGGCTCCATTTAGAACATAAGCTTTTTTTTCTCTGCGCTTTTTATGTTAAAATAAACTGATTTCTATAAAAAATCTTGTGAAAATCCTATAAAATTCTTTTGTTCCAAAGTTGCCCTAAATCTCTACAGCTAAAAAGACCCGGTGGTCATCGTCACCGCTAAACTAATCGGCCCCCCCGGTCCGCGCTAATCCCCTGTAAACTAATCGCAGCCCGGTACGCGCTAATCTCGCCCCGTCCACGCTAATCCCCCGTCACCTGCGCTAATCACCGGCTTCCTCGTTAGCGCAACTGTCGCCCGCGCACGACGCGTCGTCCGCACGACCCGCCCACGACCAGGTCCTTCCCTCCTCTCTGCGTGCGCTGCTGCTGAAGACCCGGCCGCCTCGCCATCGTCGTCGTCCGCTCGACCTTCCCCGCCTGCGCCCGTCGTCGCTTCTGCAGCCTCCGCCCCACAGAGGATCGATTGAAGGCCCACCCCGGACCTCGTCCACGACGCCGCCCAGCACGCCCAGCATAGCTCGCTCGCTCCGGCGACCGCCGCCCCGACCCGCCCTCGCACAGTGCCTCTTCACCCGGCGCCTCCACACCCCGCACACGCGCTTCTCGGCCCACACCCGCACCTCCCCGTCTGCCCAGCAACCGCGCCCAGCACCGGCTCCTCCCCGTCTGCACAACAACCCTGCGACCCAGCCTTCCCGGCCGAGGAAAACCAGGCGCCACGCCGCGCCCCACCTGAACCTTCCCGCAGCTCCTTTCCAGGCGGCGCACACCTTCCCCGGTCTCCAGGAAGAACAAGGTATGTACGAACCTGTGCTGCCAGCCGCCATCATCGGTGGGACCTACACAGACCCATTTAGCCATGTCGACTTCTTGTGCTCGTAATCTGCTCGGCATAATGTTTGCCCTTGCCTGCTGTCTGTTTTGTTTCCAGTGGGGGAGGGAGAGGTTCGGTAGGGCCAGGTTAGCAAATGTATTGTGGTGATCTTCAATTGGGTGCCCTTTGGACAGAACCTTGTAAAGCTCAAGGCACACAAGTCCTGTGGCCAGAGTTCTTGGGATGATCCGTGGAGCCGTGGAATTAGACAGAAAACAAACATGAGAGATCAAGTGAAAATAGCTAATTGACTTTTATCTCGTTGGAGTAGTGGAGCCAGGTTATGTAAATAATGGGTTACTACTAGAAAGGGGTGAGAGGTCTAAAGCATGAAGGAACATGAGAGAACAACATAAACTAATTGCAGTTCTGCATTAGGATGCTATATGGCTTGCTGCAGCTGGTTGCATTAGGGGGTGAAATCTCAGCAGGTTTCCTTGGATGTCAGGTAGGGGCAAACTGGGTGCACTAAGCACATGATATTTTCTGTATTTGGGTCCATCTCTGAACTTTCCCAGTTCAGAGTTCAATCATGAGAAATAATGTAGTACTCTGAGATGTTGATTTTCTACCTTGATTTTTCCATGCCAACAATCACCCACGAGGCCAATCGCTGAGCAGCAGGCGACTCGACATCAAGATGTGCAGGGTCATTGGCAAAACGAATTGAATCAGATTAACCCATGATGCCAATCACCAAATAGCAAGGTATGAGTTGATCAGTCCAGATAGAACACTAAGTAGGCAATATGATTTGTCACTATAGTTACCTATCATGCATTTAAAACACTCAGTACAAAGCTAATTACCATACCTCAGTGCAAAGCCACATGTTAAGTATATTATATTTACTGCAGCACATAAAAGTGCAAGTTGGGGTCTATGAACCCATTTTATGTGACTGCATGGGATTCAAGTGTGCGGCGTGCTTTGTAATTAATGAAAACTCATCTGATAGCTGCAGAGTGTGGCTCAGTAATCAAATGCTGTAGATACAAGAGATTAGAAAAAAAAACTCTTATGTGGCTTTTGATGTCTTTATGCAAATTACTTTTACATGATTCTATAACTGAGGTCCACGTGCCGAGATTGAAGTTATCTTTTTTATACAAATTACAAATTGATGATTTTCAGTGAATGCCTTCTCAGACCTGCAACTTGCTATTCTTTGGAGATGAAAATGTTTTGGTGTGCATCATTTTTTCCATTTTCACATTAGAAGATTTAGTGGAACAATTTGGGTTGACCTACTATTTAAAACGACTGACACCATTCTTCAGTTTTAAATCTGAAACCACCACCGCGTCGACATTGCCTGACCCGATCCCATTTTCGTCAAAGACTGCCACCGCCGTGCTGGGCCTGTCTGCTATATTCAAGTGAGCATTCTTTATGAAACTTGCTGTGAAGTTGGTCTAATGTCTCTGAAGCATGACAGAACAGCTCAAAATATTCAGTTTTCTGGTATCTGTGGTTGGATACTGCACTCGATGCTCATGTGAGGTTCTCTAATTTAATCTTTTATTACTTTAAAAAAAATAGGTTTTGTAACCATACTATGATGGTGCATGAGACACCGTGTCCATAATCTTCAGCAGCACCAACTTTCCGGACCGGTAAATCTCTAGACGATTATTGACCTCACAACAATTCTACTGATCGATTCCATTTCATTACTACTATGTCGTTGCCTCGCCAAGCAGCCCGGTTAAACAAATAGTGCTGATTAGTTTGATTTATTTCTTTTGTTTTTCTAATCTCTTTCGCTTTGGTAATTCAAGAAGAAGAGTATTTATTTTTATTCAGTTTATTCTTTATCAGGTCATGAGGAAATAAACTAAATAGCTTTTGCATGGACTGGAATATTTCCGTCACTATGGAATCATACATAGGGATATAAAGGCAAGAAAATTTCTCCTGCTATTCGATCGTGTATGCAAATTTTTTTTGTTGATGTGGCTTGTTATTTTCTCATATTCCAGGGCACAAATATAATTGTTGATAACAAAGGTTGCATTAGTTAACAGATTCCAGGGCATCTCTTCTTCAGAACTCCAGTTTCACCTATAAATGCCTTAGGTGCAGAACCTTTTTGTATTATTTTTAATATGTCTTTTTTAATCGTATGAAATATAGTCAGCTTTCTGTATAGAAAACTGTTAATGAGTGAGTGAGTAACGTTGGTTGCCGTCAAAAGAAATTAGTGTATGCTAAAAAGATAAAAAATTTTATCTTTGAGAACCTTGACGTTGATCACATCGCATGTTACATCATGAAAAGATTTTTGTTCCCGTAGCAACGCACGAGCACTCAACTAGTGAAAATAAAAATTATAAGCAAAGCCTATTATTTTCTTTTCATCAATTTCATGGTGACCATATCTCTAATGCTTTGTTCAATCTGATCATTTCTCTAAGGTCATCGCGTTGCAACAATGTTCAAAATCACAATGATGTGTTCATCTAAAGATAGCCTAAAAAGGAAATATGTTTTCAGAAACAATATCATTCTGTGAATACCCAATTGACCTAGCTTCCAAAGGGTACTTTTTTTTCTCCCCTTCCTCTGTAAACTCGTTAGCCAACTCCCCAACTTTAAATATATATGGATCTATGTGGGGATAACCTAATTAATAGCCACTCCTTTCGTCCCAAAATTTATGTTGTTTTGGGTTTTTGTGCCACAAGTTTGACTCAATTTATAAAAAATATGTGCAATATTTATATCTTCAAATAAATTTGTTAAAAAAACAAGACAGAAAGATATTTTCGATGATACTAATTACTTAACATAAATATTTATATATTTTAATATATAATTGTTGGCAATGCTTCTCGAGAAACGAGAACGACACTTATTTTAGGACAGAGGGAGTATATATGAGCTATGTTCATATTGTGTAAAAAACAAGAGGTGTTTAATTGTTTCACTGAAATCACAGAAACAACACTTTGGCTACTAATTCACTTTTTTGGCTAAATCATTATATGTTGAAATACACCTACCGAGGGAAGTTATTTTCAAACTCTAAATAACCTTCTTGGTAAAAGAGGTGTCCTGGTTCACTAGAAACGAGTACATCGACCTGGAAACTGATCATTCATCCTTTTATAAGGAGCGTCATTGCTTAGTTTGGCAAAGTCATGGAAGACTCTTCTTTGTCAAGGAAGAGTGGGAGTTCATTGCGTCATGTGTTTTTCTCAACATGGTTTGTGACGCAGCTTATAATATGTAAGGGAAAATTAAAATGACAAATGGAACAAAAAACCTAATATAAAAGCTCGTGGACCATGAGCTGTACCACAAAGGTATCGATCTCCTTTTCCTATCTTCAAACACGTAGTGCATATTGTTCCTGAATCCAAATAAGCATCGATTTTATTGAAAACTAATTGGACAAATGGTTTGTGCTTCAGTGCTTGAGTTGCTATTTGGATAGTTCTGCGACACAATAACAATAATAATAAAACTGGCTTTTTAGAACAGACAGAATTATTTCTTGCTCCAGGTACCACCATTGCCATTGCAGATCGTGAGTTTGCTTCTTGCTCCAGGTACCACCATTGCCATTGCAAATCGTGAGTTTGCTGTTACTGTGATTCAGTGCTTGAATTGCTATCTGGATAGTTCTACAACACAAAAAGGTCTTCAGGAATCAGAACAGGCAATTATTTCTCGTTCCAGGTACCACCATTCCATTGCAGATCGTGAGGTTTTAGTTGCCATAGTGGACGAAATTGACTGGAGACAGATCAGAAGAAAACTTTCCCAGTTAACCTTCCTGCTCTGGGTTATTTTGGTCGACGTGCCGACACTATGGAAGTATTTTAGAAATATTTTGAAAACGTAACTTGGTGGAATGGTGGATGAGACATTAAGGATTGCTAGTGGGTGGATTTCTTTATGGAACAATCTTAAACCCCAGGCTACTTTGCAGGGGCAAAACAAACAACTGGGCAACGCAATATAAAAATATACAGCTCAGTGAACCGGCACATGCTGATGCATATTAATATCTTCAAAATGGAAACAACTCTTGATAGCAATGTTAACAAAAAATACAGCTCAGAATTAACATCTGTTGCTAGCAGAACTTTAAGTTTGGTAACTGAGCCTTGGCAGTTCACTCCATTCTTGACTATCGAAAGCAATCTAAGACCTTGGCTTCTCCTTCTTCTCCTTGAAGAGTGCAAGCAGCGACACACCAGACACCTTCACAACCTTGAACCTGACACCAGGAATATCTCCCACAGCATGGCCCTTACGACCGAATCCAGCAATCAACACCTCATCCTACAGCAAGAGAGATGGTTAGCTTTTTCATTCATTACATAGATTTTACAATCATTACAAGGAGGATTGGTCAAGGAACATATACATTCTCCTCGATGTAGTTCAGGCAACCATCATTCGGCACAAAGGCAGCAATCTTCTTCCCATTCTTCACCAGCTGAACACGGGCGCACTTACGGATGGCAGAGTTAGGCTGCTTGGCCTCGATACCACTACACAATGGAAGCAACACATATTAGTCCAAGCACATAAAGTGAGATAATAAAAGCACAGATCAATCCACATGCCACATACATCTTCTCCAGAACGATGCCCTTGGCGTGAGATGATCCAGCAAAAGGTTTCTTCCACTCATTGCCCAAGTGGCTCTTCTTGTATGCTTTGTCAGCCCACCTCTGGTTCCTGCGGTGGGTCTTGAGCTTGCGCCCAGCTCCCATACCACGTGTCTTCCTGTGATGCAAAATCAAAACTAATATGTTAACTCTATAAATCACAGGCTCTGCAACTCATAACCAGAATTCTCCATGTCCATTGCATGAACATGCACACCCTGGATACTATCATGCATCAAAATGAAAAAAAATGTAAACAATTCATTACTGAGATAATTTTGGCCCTAAATTATATCAGTATTGCAAACAGTCATCATTTCACCTAGTAGAATGTAAGCAGAAGCTATACACGAATTCATTCTTTTAGATTTGACCAAACAAGTATATCGTATCTATAGAACGTTGACAAATGACGAATGACACTCACTTATACTCACCATAAAAAAAACGACAGGCATAAACATATAACAATAACAAGTCAGATCGACCCAGAAGAGGAGATTCTTAAAACGTCGGATACCCCTGTAACAGAGGACCTGTATGCCATCACGCATAACCTCATGGACCCAAGCGCTTGAATCCTTGAGCATATTGTTACACGGGGGCAACGGATTGGTATAGCTTATGAATATGTTTAGCACTGACGGTCTATAATCTGATCAGCACTGGACCGTCAATAAGCTCAGATTTTGCTTTTCGTCTCTAACCCGATTCCATTATCTAATCAAATCAGAAAAATGGCTAGATCACAAGCCACGCAGCGAAATCTACGCATCAACGCAAGAAAACAGAGGCTTTGCTACGGCAAAGGAACGCCTGTGCAGGACACCGGAACGAGAAGGGAAGACTCACCCCATGGCGGCGGAGGTAGGAGACCGGCTAAGGGTCGGCGACGCTGCGGGGAAAGGAGGAGACGGGCTTCGAGTTCGAGGGCGGCGGCGGCGGCGGCGGCTGCAGGAGTGAGGCCAGGCCAGAAAAATTTATAGGGTTGCCAGTTAGGGTTTGCTTGATCAGCGTCACGATTCGTGCTGGCGGGTGCTTCGTTCGTATCGTACGGTCCACATGTGATCAGGATCACAGGTCGCGCAACTTGTGTATTTTGTTTCGGTGCTTAGCCTGAGCGATGAGCCCACATGTCATAATCAGATACGTCCTTGAACACCATGGAAATTTCCTATGTTTATTTACCTTTCTAACCAAAGCGTAAAAAAAAATGCTGGAGCCAACGGTATAAGAAACTAGTAGAGCATCACGAGAGCTTCTCATAATAACTATCCAAATCTTTTCTTTATTCTTTTTTTTTTCAAAAGAGAGACGGTCTTTTGTGCTTGCTATCGGCACTCAGCGTCGTTTTGTTTTCCTCGGTGCTCGCAGTTGAGGATCCTCCGCAAAATCTCTTTTAGGCATGTTTTCTGCAAAGACAAGAACATGATTTTACTCTTTCACGTTAAAATACAATTTAGATCAAGGCCCTTGTAATAAACGCTTGACTGTAAAATCCCGGTTGGATGGATTGCTATTTGGTTTTTGTAAAACATACAGAGAGTTTTTGTAAAACTACCGAGGAAGTACATGCCGTGCGAGCAATGGCCAAAGGAACCTGAAACGAACCACAAACAACGTGCAAGATAGAGAGCACACGCGTTCACGATACTTCACCAGTTCATATAATAATAATATAAACATACTAGTAAATCAATGTCACATGCAAAAGAAAAAACTATTGAATGCACATGAGTCAAGGGAAGAGCACACGCGTAATCTTTTGCTTAAAAGGAGAAGTATACATCATGATAGCTACAAAAAAAGTATTGTTAACAGCGAGCAAAACATATTGCTTGGCTGCAAGTAAAGATGTGAAAAGGCCAACCTGATTGTTTTGTTTTTCCAGAGGCAAGTATGGCATGCCATGGGAGATGTCTGAAGTGATCAAAATCCTCTTTATTGTGCTACTCACACCCAGCTCAAATAGAGACTTCACTGCCACAAGTGAAGTACAGGCTAGCTTAACAAGAAGCCCAATCAGATTCTGCAACCATGAGACGCAATAGTCAGCTCCCTCAACAAATATTGAGCACATGCAAGAAGTTGTAGAGCAAACATACGCTGCATGTCGATGGGCTAAGCGCCGTGAGTCCACCAGTGTGAATCAAAGGTAGGACCTTCTCTATAAGACCCTGGTGACAGAGCTCGTCCACAAGATCAACTGAAGTGCTTAAAGAGTCCACGGTGCTTATTAAGCAAGCTGCAACCTTCTCCACTATCTGGAAATTGATATCACTTAGAAACAAAAGCAGAGCACTCTTTAGATGTCAAAATGGTCTCACTTAGATGGGGGAACAACAGTACCATTTTGTCCTCAGATTGCAGAAGATTACACAGACTGGGAGCAATCTCAGTATCCATAAAAAAGAATGATACTCCCAGTATGTGTCCAAAAAAGAATGATGTTCTCAATATCCATAAATATGCTACTAGTGTTAATTATTAACACTGATAGCATATATATTTACGGATATTGAGAACATCATTCTTTTTTTCATTTTTATCTCTTACAAAATTTTCAGCACAAGCTGCTGATTATGAAATGAAGGAAAATATAACCCTTTAAGGACCCATCTGGAACATAAGATTTTTGTTTCTTTCTTCCTGATTTTTTTTAAATGAACTGGTTTATGTGAAAATCCTATAAAATTATTGTGTTCTAATGGTACCCTAAGTGATAATGAAAATTATAAGAAAAGCCTATTATTTTCTTTTCATGGATTCATGGTGACCATATCCATATCCATAGTAACAACCTCTAGGGCTTGGTTCAATCTAATTCATCTCTCTAAGGTCATCATGTTGCAACAATGTTTAGAATCACAACGATGCATTCATCTGAAGATAGCCTAAAAAGGAAATATTGTTTTAGAAACAAGATCATTCTGTGAATACCCAATTGACCTAGCTTTCAAAGGGTATTTTTCTCTCCCCTTCCTAGCCAACTCCCCAACTTATGATATATGGATCTAGGTGGGGATAACTTAATTAATACCCCCTCCATCCCAAATTATAAGACAATCCTAAGAATCTTGGAGAGTCAAACTATCTCAAGTTTGACCAAACTTATATGATAATATAATATCGTTTATGATGTCAACTAAGTATCATTAGATTTGTTATCAACTATAATTTCATACTATGCCTAATTGATATCATAAATCTTTATAGTTTTCTCTATAATTATTGGTCAAACTTGAGATGATTTGACTCTCCAAGATTCTTGGAACGTCTTATAATTTAGGATGGAAAAAGTAGTATATACTCGTACGAGCTATGTTCATATTGTAAATAAACAAGAGGTGTTATTTGTTTCACTGAAATCACATAAATAACACTTTGGCTACTAATACAATTCCTTGTGGCTAAATCATTCTATGTTGAAATACACCTTGTACCGAGGGAAGTTATTTTAAAACTCTAAATAACCTTTTTGGTAAAAAGAGGTGTCCTGGTTCACTAGAAACGAGTACATCGACCTAGAAACTGATCATTCACCATTTTATAAGGAGCGTCGTTGCTTAGTTTGCAAGTCATGGAAGACTCTTCTCTATCAAGGAAGAGTGGGAGTTCATTGCGTCATGGTTTTCCCAACATGGTTTGTGACACAGCTTATAATATGTATGTAAGGGAAAATTAACATGACAAATGGGACAAAAAACCTAATATAAAAGCTCGTGGACCTTGAGCTGTACCACAAAGGTATCAGTTTGCTTTTCCTATCTTCAAACCGTAGTGCATAAATGCATATTATTCCTGAGTCTAAATAAGCATCGATTTTATTGAAAACTAAATGGACATTTCATTATGATGTTCTCGCATGAACGGCTTAGGTAGTTGATAAGGACACACCGGATTATTTGATCGATCTTTCACGGTACATGCAAATGTATTAAAATCTTTTCAATTTATCAATCAGCCAGCAAAACAATTTCTTCTCTATGATAACTCAATAGCCACCAGGCAATTAATATGTCGCTCAATAAATAATCTGACCAGCAGTGAATAATTTTATATGACTTTCAATCAAGCCAGGACGCAGCAGCAATCAATAATTTAGCATGTGACCGATCACCACTAAGCAACAGGAGCTGGACGAGAAACACGAAGTGAAATAAGCACACGCCAATCAGGCTTCTGAAATTACTAGAAAAACTGGCGCGTCTTTGTCGCGCCCTCCTCATAGCCTACTCATGGATAAAGTGTACCTTCGTTTTATATCTCAGCCATATCACCTTATAAGGGCTAATTTACAGATCACAGTACCATGATTGATATTATTTTGAGCAAAGACTCATAATTATAAAACCAAGATTTTTGCTTCTCATCTCTATGTAGAAGTGCATCATTTGAGGATCGGACAGTGGCTACTTGTCAGTGTTTGATTGTGGTAGAAAATATAAATGATGCTCAGTAATAAATAAATGCCATATTATACAATCATTGGCAAGTTCCATTGCTGAAAATGTTGGTGTAAATAAGAGTTTGTAAGAGAACTTCTATGTAAAAATGTGAAGATAAGAATAGGGGAGAATTTGCTGCCGGACATCACTAAAATGTGGCTTTTGCCACAGACCATTGCAAAAGAGTGTCTTTGACAAAAGACACTACAAAACTATATACATTAGCTAGAAGACACTGGAGATAATATAAAAATATTTTCAGCTCATAACGTTTCAATATGGACAAGCATACCCCTACCCTTAACATGAAGAATCATAATGTTATTGTAAGAAATGAAGAGAGGAAGAAACAGCAAGATTATCCAGCTGCAGTGAGCCAGCACCACCGGGATCTATATCCTCGCGGTTCTCGTGAGCAGGGAAGTAGCGGGATGTTGTAGTTTGCTCCTAGCAGCACGACGCATCACGGTGCAGCTTTGCTAGGAAACAAGCACGGCCGCCCGTGGAGGAAAAAAAATGCTCACCGAGGCCAGCAGCGAGATCGTGCCGCCGCCCAGTAGGAGCTCCTTATGTGTGCCGCTCGTCAGCCCCATGCGACCACGCCGCCGTAGTTTGCTCCTAGCAGCACGACGCATCACGGTGCAGCTTTGCTAGGAAACAAGCACGGCCGCCCGCGGAGGAAAAAAAATGCTCACCGAGGCCAGCAGCGAGATCGTGCCGCCGCCCAGTAGGAGCTCCTTATGTGTGCCGCTCGTCAGCCCCATGCGACCACGCCGCCGTCCGCTGTAGCGCGTGGGCCTTCGCGGCTCCCGCCCTGCCTGTAGCTCGGCCGCTCGCTGCCCCTCGACCGTGCGCTGCCGGGAGGGGCCTCCACCGGAGCTCCACGATGACCCTCCCTGCACGGCGGGAAGGGTCTCGTTAGGGCGTGGTCGACTGTCGGGGAAGAGCCGAGCGCCGCCGCCTGGACTTGGAGAGGATGGGGTATTTGCGTGCGAGGTTACAAGCGGTTTTGCGGAGGAGGAATCGGTCCGGGATAGGATAAGGAAGCAGGGGCACTCTTGTCATTTCCCGTTGCTATCCAATTAAACTGAGTTAAATAATCGGTAGAGTGTCCCTCATCGTATGTACATGATTTCCTAGTGTTCTACGACAAAGGTAACTTTTGTTAGTGGCTGCGGCAAAGGCCACCATTTAACGGTGTCCGGTGGCAAATTTTGTCTAAGAATAGAGAGTGAGGGCACGACATACAACCTGACAGAAGCTTCTCCAATCAACATGGTATCAGAGAGCTAGGTTTACCTCAGGCAGCGGCAACGCGGGCGAGCGGCTCTGAGCGGCGGCGCACCAGCAGGAGTGGAGGCGCGGCATCCGCGCAGGTGCGGGCAGGCGAGCGCGTGCTCTGCGCGGTGGAGGCGCGACATCCGCGCAAGCAAGCTCTGCGCGACGGTGCGGGCAGGCTCTGTGCGGGTGAGCCTGCGCAGCGAGGTGAAGGACGCGGGACGCGAAGGCGCGCGTGTGCTCTACGCGGCGGAGCAGGGGCAGGCTCTGTGCGGGCGAGCCTGTGCAGCGAGCGAGCAGGACGAGGCCACCAAGGGGAAGGCCTCAGTGAAGGCGGCGTCAGACAAGGACGCGGCGCAACAGCTGGAGACAGTGGAGGCGGCCAAGGGGAAGGCCGGCAAAGGTACGTGTGCTACTGCCTACACCTAGAAGAAAGAGGAAGAGAGAGTGCGTGCTGCTGCTGGAAGAAAAAGGGAGAAAGAGTGTGTGCTGCTGCTGGAAGAAAAAGGGAGAAGGAGCTCTTGTCTGAGGTCTGAGAAGAGAGTGAAGATTGCTGGGATTGGTGTGCTGTAGTGTTGTTATCTGGCTTTTGGGTGCTTGGGAAGAAGCCTGGTCCGTTGTTTTGAGTCAGTATGGACACAGAAGAGCAAATAAAGAGGAAAGCACAAGAGGAGGCAAGGAAGATAGCCGGTGAGCAGCATAACAGTGGTGGTAATAGTGGCGGTGATTCACTAATCACCAAGAGTGAGATGAGAAGTGAGATGAGGACCATGATTCAGGAGCTCTTGGAGATGAATTTGATTGGTCGTAGGGAGGTGCGTGAACTCAAATTGGAAATCATTCCAAATGATGTGAAGCTAGAGGGAAGTAAGAATTATCTCAGCTGGTCTAGAAGAGTGCAAGTGATACTAGGAGGAAAGGGGGTAGAGAACTATTTGATGGAGGATTGTGTTGAGCCGACTAACAAACTTAGCCCTGAGTGGAGAGTTTGGCACACAACAAACTCTACCATAGTGGCATGGTTGTTGGCCTCCATGTCACCGTCAGTTAGTAAGGTGGTGGAAGCTATGCATAGTGTAGCACAAATATGGAAAACTCTGAGTAATAGGTACTCCAAGCAGGGGAATGTGATGGTAATGATGGAGATACAGAATAAGGCTGATTCAGTGAAACAAGCAGGGCAGTCAGTGGAGCAATATGCTAGTGAGTTGCAGTACTTGTGGGGAGAACTAGACCACTATGCTCCACTCCATATGAGGGATTCACAGAATGCACATGATGTCCAGAAGTGGGTTGAGGACAGAAGGGTCACTCATTTTCTGAAGAA
This sequence comes from Microstegium vimineum, assembly GCA_022036555.1. Lineage (NCBI taxonomy): Eukaryota > Viridiplantae > Streptophyta > Magnoliopsida > Poales > Poaceae > Microstegium > Microstegium vimineum. The sequence continues at coordinate 17,852,334 of CM039127.1, read as the reverse complement.
CTTAGATCCTGAGTTTGAGAGTAGGAGGGTTGCCTTTTGTCACTAGGCCAGCTTACCTACTATGGAGGAGGCTGTGTCAGCTATGGTCATTGAGGAAAGTAGGCTTCGGATGATGAGTGGTGATAATCCTGTGAAGTCAACCTCTACCACTGTGGTAGAGAGGTTGTGTTACAACTGTGGGGAGAAGGGACACATGAGCTACAATTGTCCCCTTCCAAAAAACTATGGTGGTAGGGGTGGAGCTCGTGGAGGCCGCGGTGGTCGTGGCAGTGGACGTGCAGGAGGACGTGGCAGAGGTCATGGTGCCCCTCAAGCCAATGCAGCTATGGAGGGTTCTACCACAGAGAGTGTTTCTCATGTTAAGGCTGAGACTGAGACTCAGACTCTCACCTTAACTGGAGAACAAGTCAAGCAATGGGAACAATGTCAGAAGTTTAAAGCATCTGAAGTCTCTAGCACTCCAGTTGGTTCTGTGATTCCCACCACCAGTAACTTTGGTAACTTTGCCAACTATGCCCACTTGGGCAAAGGTACTCAGGCACAGACACTTGCATCCACATGTAGGCATAACATAGAATGGGTCATTGATTCAGGAGCTTCTAAGCATGTCACAGGCATATCTAGTTCTTTTAAAACATATACCCCACACTCTTATTCCGAGAATATTCAAACCGCCGATGGTACCTTCCAACCCATTCATGGTGTAGGATCTATAGAGTGCACTCCATCTTTTCACTTATCGTCTGTTTTGCATGTTCCTTCCTTCCCAGTCAATCTCATATATGTTAGTTCAATTGTAGATCAGTTCAAATGCATGGTTACATTTGATGAAAATTTTTGTATCTTTCAGGAGAAGAGGACGGGGAGAGTGATTGGGACTGGAGTCAGGCGTAATGGGTTGTGGTTCATCAACCAGGAGCAGTCAGCATTTGCAGCAACTACTGAACAAGAGAGGGAGATGTACTTGCTTCATTGTCGGTTAGGACATGTACCTTTTGAAAGCTTGAATAAATTATATCCTGATGTTTTAAGGGTGTGGACACAAAGAAACTTGTGTGTGATGCCTGTGAACTTGGGAAGCATACAAGGACAACTTATCCTAGTATCGGCCTCCGGAGTTGTGAACCTTTTATGTTAATACATTCTGATGTTTGGGGTCCCTGCTCAGTTACATCTCCGAGTGGATTTAAGTGGTTCGTCAGCTTTATTGACTACCACCCTCGTATGACATGGATTTACATGCTTAGGGGTAAGCATGAGGTTCTTAAGTGTTTTCAGGACTTTCATAAAATGGTTGCAAATCAATTCAATACTAGGATTCGGGTTATCCGAACTGATAATGGAAAGGAGTACGTGAACAATGATTTTGGGGCGTATCTTTCAGAAAATGGGATTATACATCAAACTACTTGTCCTAGTACCCACCACAAAATGGTGTAGCTGAGAGGAAGAATAGACACTTGTTAGAGGTAGCAAGGTCAATCATGTTCCAGATGAATGTGCCCAAATATCTATGGAGTGAGGCAGTGCTAACAGCAGCATATTTAATTAATCGTATGCCATATAGGATCCTTGGTATGAAGTCACCTGCAGAGCTGTTGCTGGGACAACAAGAATTTAAAGTACCCCCAAAGGTGTTTGGCTGTGTGTGCTTTGTGAGGGATCATAGACCGTCAGTTGGTAAGTTGGATCCTCAGGCAGTGAAGTGTATCTTTGTTGGATATTCTTCTACACAAAAGGGTTACAAGTGTTGGGACCCTATTGGAAGAAGACTGTTTGTGAGCATGGATGTGACGTTCAGGAATCTGAACCATACTATGTAAAGCCAAGTGATCTTGATCCTTTCTTAGAGGAATTCTCTTCAGTCACTGACAATAGAGAGGGGGAGAATGAAGGAGTTGATGCTCAAAAAGGGGTGATTGTTGGTACCATCCCATGTCTAATGGATAGGCTTGAAACTCAGGAGGAGGATGACTGTGAAGGCGAAGAGGTAATTGGTGATGAATTGGTTGGCGATGAGAATGAGCATATCATAATCAATGAAGGAAGTGAAGAGGTGAATGTTGAGAGTGCAAAGGAGCCAATAGTGTACTAAAGAAGAAGGTTCAGGAGTCAGGGGGAGCAAATAGCAAAAGAGCCAATAGTGTACCAAAGGAGGAGGTTCAGGTGTCAGGGGGAGCAAATCAGTGAATCACAACCACAACAACCTGTTTCTTCAGTCCCAAATCTCTCCTCGGATCTCTCTCCATCTAATGGTAATGTTCCTCCTAACCTTGAACATGTAGAGTTACCTCTTGCACAACATAGGGATACTAGATCTAATTTTGGAAAACCTCCTGTTCGCTATGGTTTTGAGCATCCTAGTACAGATCATGATATTGCAAACTTCCACTCATACTCTCGCATTTCACCTGCATTTAGAGCATTTGTTGCATCTTTACAAACAATGCCTATTCCAAGGGACTGGAGGTGTGTAAAACAGGATCCTAACTGGAATGCAGCCATGAGAGAAGAGATGCATGCTCTTCAGAAGAACAAGACTTGGGAACTTGTCCCACTTCCAAAAGGGAAAAAGGCTGTGGGCTGCAAGTGGGTCTTCACTGTGAAGCAAAACCCAAAAGGAGAGGTGGACAGATATAAGGCAAGATTGGTTGCAAAAGGCTATAGTCAAACATATGGCATTGATTATGATGAGACCTTTGCTCTAGTAGCAAAGATGGGTATTGTTAGGACCCTAATCTCTTGTGCAGTTAACTTTGGTTGGCCTTTACATCAGATGGATGTGAAGAATGCATTTCTCCATGGTGACTTGCAGGAAAGGTCTATATGGAAATTCCACCGGGATTTGCGAATAGTCAAACTGTGCAGACTTAAAAAGTCACTCTATGGACTAAAGCAGTCACCCCGGGCATGGTTTGATATGTTTAGGAGGGCAGTTTGTGGTATGGGTTACACACAATACAATGGTGATCATACTGTCTTCTATAAGCATAGAGGAACACTTATCACAATTATGGCGGTGTATGTGGATGATATTGTGATTACAGGAGATGATGTGGAGGAAATCAAATGTTTGAAGGAAAACTTAGGTAGAGCCTTCGAGGTAAAGGATCTTGGACCACTTAGGTATTTTCTTGGGATTGAGATTGCAAGGTCGCCTAAAGGAATAGTTCTCTCTCAAAGGAAATATGTCCTTGATCTGCTGGCTGAAACTGGCATGTTGGGATGTCGACCATGTAATACCCCCATTGATAAAAATCATCAAATCAGTGCCCAATGTGGAGATTCGGTGAACAGGGAAACATATCAGAGATTGGTAGGGAGACTGATATACTTGTGTCATACAAGACCTGACATTTCCTATGCAGTGAGTGTGGTGAGCAGGTATATGCATGATCCAAGAATGGGACACATGGATGTTGTCTATAGGATTTTGAGATGCCTGAAGGGAACCCCTGGAAGGGGGTTATGGTTCAGGAAAAATGGTCATTTGGATTTGGAGGGTTACTATGATGCAGATTGGGCAAGTAGCAAGGATGATAGGAGGTCTACCTCTGGGTATTGCATGTTTGTGGGAGGCAACCTTGTCTCATGGAGAAGCAAGAAGCAAGCAGTCGTGGCTCGGTCTACTGCGAAGGCTGAGTATAGGGCAATGACATTGAGCTTGTGTGAGATGTTGTGGCTAAAAAGCTTGCTAAAGGAGCTGCGGGTGTTAAGAAATGAGAGAATGATGCTCCATTGTGATAATATTTCTGCACTCAACATTGCAAACAATCCAGTCCAGTTTGATCACACCAAGCATGTGGAGATTGATAGATTCTTCATTAAGGAGAAGCTAGATAGTGGGATCCTAAAGCTGGGATATGTAAAATCACGTAGTCAATTAGAAAATTATTTCACAAAGGGTCTAGGACCTAATGAGAATGAGTTGAGTTGTAACAAGATGGGCATGTTAGATATCTTCGGCCCATCTTGAGGGGGAGTGTTAGTGTAAATAAGAGTTTGTAAGAGGACTTCTATGTAAAAATGTGAAGATAAGAATAGAGAGTGAGGCACGACATACAGCCTGCCAGAAGCTTCTCCAATCAACAGAAAATGCGATTTTTCAAAAATAAGGAGCTTTTAATATTGAATAACTCAAAGCTTGAGGTCAGAACTCATAAGAAGTTTTTCATAGAGTGTCAATCATTCTAAATGGATGAAGCACTGAATAAACTATTATAAATGTTATGGAGTGAAACCAATGAAAATGGCATTGAGGAGGAGATGATATAATAACAATCTATATGTTATGGAGTGAAACCAATGTTCTGGGACCGGTGTGTCTATAATTACACCATTTTAAACTCTACTCTTTTTGTCTAGAAGGTACGATGTAGCACACATGTTATCTTCATTTGGTCATGCAGTTGACAGGGACAGCTTGATTAGTATGCATATAATTGCAAAAGATATTACATTATTACATGCATATCCTTGAAGGACAATATAATTGGTGGATATGGTACTATTCCTATTACTCTAGCGATCCTGCTATCAAGTACCCAGATTATTATATACATTTTCCAAGAACAAAAAAAATCCATGGCCCAAATTCTACCAAACAACAACATGGAAGCACAATTTCACCCGCCTCTTTCAGAATAAGCTTTTCAAGAGTTTCAAATCTTCCATCTTTTATTCAATCAATTCAGGTGCAGCAGGGTACAAAGGACACTTAGAACATCATTAGGGGGGAATAATATCTATGCTCCCTCCAAGTTCTACAACCTTTCATACAAGAATGTTCAACCACCAGCTCCTTTTACATGGTTTTGAATTCTAAATGTTCAAACAATCTAAGAGTTTTCTCTAGGATTTTTCTCATGGATAGGCTGAATACAAGGAACATTGTAAAAAAAAGTACAAGATTGAAGGAAACAACCACAATTATATTCTCTGTAATGGTAATATAGAGGAAACTGCCTTCCACTTATTCTTTAGCTGCCCCTTCAGCAAAGACTGCTGGGAACACCAGGGCATTCAGTGGGATTATTCAAATGACTTCTTCCAGATGATGATACAAGCAAAACAAAACTTCTCAAATCCCTTCTTCATGGAGATTTTTATCATTGCTACTTGGCAGATTTGGAAGCAAAGAAACAACTTCTTTGATAGGTCGTCCATCCTTTACCTCATGGACGCTCAATTTCAGAGAAGAAGCAATAAGAAAGCCATCTTTTTACTTCTTGTAGAATTTCTTGCCTAGCTCCAGTGCCCTACTCAGGCTATTTGAACCTTGTTGTTCTGTTTTGTATAGTTTTTTTGTTTCTTGTACAACTTTCTTTCCTCTTTTATAATACAAATTTTCAAAGTGGCGGACTCCCGTGCTGTTTTCCCTGGTCAAGAACAGATCTTGATTCATAGAATCAAATACATATACATCGATATAACCATATAAATATAGGTATTTATAAATGAGGCAATATTTTAGCATAGCAAGGATTAGTACACACACATTTAATTATTTGTTAGCAAGAAGTTTTGGAGGAACTTTGATGTGGCATTATGACTTCAGTGAATTTAGGGAACCCATTCATATGGCCCCTCAATATTGTATGAGTCTTACTTGATCAAGATATGTCTAGTGATTAATTTTGCATTATCTATAAGTGTAAGAACTGATGCATGTTTTAAAGAACACAAAGTTAGTGATGATCTTGGCACTCAGTACAAGGATCTGAGTGGCCTATTTGTTCTGCCAAAAAATATACATAGTTTTTATAGTTTTGATTTAACTAAAGTATTATAGACATTTAGATTAGGAAGCTACGATCATGGAACTCCTTAGATAAAAGCAAAACTAAATTTGATAGTCATGTAATGAATCTGGAGATGAGGACATTGTTATTAGTTAGTTTAAGCTTTCAGATCAGAACAAATAATGGTTAAGTATCTATGACAAAGCAAGGATATTTGTTATACCTCTGGAAATTATAAACAGGCGCAATATTTTAATACAAGGATGACAGTACCTATGAAAAAGCAAGAGTAACAATATATTTTGCATTTTGCCAACCTTCTCTTGGGACTGGACTAGTCATGTTTTAAGCTAAACGAGTTCTTGTTTGCGACGGTTTGATTACTAAGTATATAAGTGCAAACGAAGATAAAATCATATAGAACCATATTAAGAAAAAAATTGTATTTGATGAGCACGATGGTTTAAAATCTCACAGTTTGGTAAGGTGACAAATAAACAATAATACAGTTGTGTTTAACCTCCTCACAAATGCACTATCTAGAATTCTGCATTGTAGACCAAAGAAAATTATGATGCGTTTCTTTGCTTTACATGTGTGCCCACCTTGTGTTCCACGGCTAAAAGGTCCTAATCCAAGACTAGAGGGGATGAATAGCCTAAATCGAAAACTAAAACCAATCTCAACAACAAGTTAGATAGCAAAGAGGCGAAGCACGACTTGCACTAGCCCACTAGGGGATGCGAAGCCTCCTAACAATAATTTCTATCCTAATATAGCTCTAGGATCACTCAATGCCTACACAATTCTAGTAGCTCACAAGCACAACCTAATATACTAAAACAAGTATGAATAAGGTAATGCAAGGATGGAGGAGTGATTATACCGCCGTGTCGAGGTAATGAGCCAATCAAGAGAACTCCAAACAACTCAATCAATCACAATGATGAACAAGAGGTTGACACTTGATTTTTCACCCGAGGTTCACTAGTTTGTCAACTAGCTACGTCCTCGTTGTGTCGGCTCACTCACTTGGAGGTTCACGCGCTAATTGGCATCACACGCCAAACCCGTCACCGGGTGCCGCACAACCAACACAAGATGAGGGCACTCAAAGACACGAGCAATCCACTAGAGTTACCTTTGCGATCTCCCGCGGGAAGGCACAAAAACCCCTCACAATCACCACTTGTGGTCGACGAAGCACAATCACCAAGCTTCTCGAATCACACCGCTTGCTCCACCGTCTAGGTGATGACAATCACAAAGAGTAACAAGAAACTAGCAACGGTATCAACTCCCAAGTGCCACTAAGATGAACTCACTTCATGTAATACACTTGAACACTCAAATCTCTCAAAAGGATGATCAAATGAATAAGTGATGAGTGGGAGTGTATGCAACAAGCTTCTCAAGTGTATGCAATATTGTCACACCCGTTTTCAGTAACAAAACAAGTGCATAAAAGGCTCATGTGCACCCAGGAGTAGTCGCACACATGAGTTGACAAATCGCAAAAGTACCATCACAGTGTTTATTACATAGCGAAAAAATATTCATTACATAGTCTGAAACAAATAAACTTTAGCTAACGGGGATAACTGCGGAAGCTCCAAAGGGACTGGTTGACTGGTTGACTCCAAGACTAGTACTCATTGCGGTAATCATCAACCCACTCTTCATCTGTGGTGTTTGAATGCAAGGGTGAGCATGTACGTACTCAACAAATATAACACGGGGTTTATGAAGCTCAAAAAGGGAATGCAGGGTTCATAGCGGTAAGCATTTTAAGTGGATCAAATTCATATTAACATCAACAATTGCCAAGGTAAATTGCAAAAGCTCAAGTATCCATGATCGTAAAGTAAATGACAATGATATACAATAAACAAATAATACTTGCATAAGCCACATAGAAATAAGAACCCATAATTCTGTGAGTTTTCCGAGCCGCTCGTGTCCGTGAGCACGGCTATCATGATAGTTTATTAACTCTGATCGAAGGTGTACAACTTTACCCACGAGTCGTGTTTGCCCATATGCCCGGGATCATGACTCCCAAAACACTACCGAGGTGAGCGGGCAGGGTACACTATGAAGCCTTCCAAGGGTTCGTCTAACAAGTTAGGGCCGCAGGTTTCCATGGCAAGGAGATATAGAGCCAACCTGTCCACGGTCACACTCCTTCGCGGCTGGCCCGAAGATTAGGAAACCACACTATACCCGTCTTGGCACACCCCTTTCGCGCCATAAAGGTAACCTCTGAACGAGCTAGAAAAGGTCCCATACTGAGCTAAAGCCAGAGCCATATAGCCCTCATGATTGTACTGTATATCCCAGATTTTGCCGACAGATAAGCTCCTATAATCCAATGTTGCTAAAAAGCGAGTTTTACCATTATTGCATATAGTCATTAACAAGTTAAGATCATGAACATCTGATATGAGCGCTAGCAATGCTAATCTTGTATGGTGGATCAAAACATAGGTGACAAGGTATTCAGGTAACAAACACTAGATCAAACTAAGGTAAACAAGGAATTTCATGCATATGAGTTATATTAATTGTGAATAGGACAACAAGGATAATCCCATGTTATACTTGCCTTCTTCGAAGAACTCTTGCTGGTCTTGCTGTTCTTGATCAAGGAAAAACTCCGGCTCTTCAATGGGAAGCTCAACGTCTATACCGATCAATAAGCAACACCATTCAACCAACGACAATCATACACGAAGCAAACAAAGCTATGATTAGAACAGTACACCAACAGTAATAAAATAAGATGAAAAGTTTATAAAACTATTCTACGCATCGCTACGATCACAACGATGTTTCGTTCACGAAAAACGGAGCTAGAACGTCGAAGATACGAATTAAACAGGGTTTTCTATTGAAAGGTATTAATTCAAATCTAATCACGAAATTAAACTTTTTCAAAAGCAACTAACAGAGGTTTTAACATAAAGATAATTTTATTACGAACCTAACGCAATTTGAACGGGTCAAAAAGGATTTAAAATGAGCAAGTTATGAAGTTTTGAATTCAAATGGCAATTCTGTAATTAGGATTTTTCATTTTAAAACAAAATTGAATTATGCCCGAGAGGAAATACGCTTTCGGAAGAAGAAAGCGCGTTCTGGGAATACGCCAAAGGAGCGGGTTGAGCCCTGAGATTTTCCAGGGTCTCTTTAGCAAAGCGACCCCGAAGGGGTATCTTCTAATCTGGTCGGTTGATCTGAGATCTGACGGCTCAGAAGAAAGGGGAAGGGAATAGAGGAGAGAGCGCCGGCCGGAGGCAGAGCTGCGCGGCGGTTCGCCATGGGCCCCGTCATGGAGCTCGGCGGCACGACGGAATACAGCGCTACGATCCACCGAAACATGGGCCGAGGATACGGGTGAACGAGGGGATCCGCGCGAGCTTACCTACGGACAGAGGAGGAACAGAGGCGGATGGCGGCGTTGCGGGGCGGCTTCAGGCTCCCTGCACGCGATGATGAGTTGGTGAGGGCTTTCCAGGAGATAAAGAAGGTGGGGGAGGGACCGCGGTGCTCCGTACCGTGTTCCGACGACGGTGAAGGGCGTGTGAACGACCGAGGCGCTCGGGAAGCTTCAATGGCGGCGGCGGCGGAGCTTCGCGCACGGGAGGCTCTGTACGAGCTAGGGCGAGGCCTGGTTATCGAATAGATGGAAGGTATGGCCAGAAGGGAACGCGCGGCCGCTAAAAAGGTGTAACCCGAGCGATTTAAGGGAAGAAATCCCGTGAAGCTCGGGATCGGACGCGCTCGATTCGAGCTCTGCTCGTCGAGTCCTGCTCGGCTACGGGAAGTAAGAGGAGGAGGACGCTGACGCGTGGGACCGAGAGGTCAGCGGCCAGGGAAGAAAAGGAAGGAAGGGCGAGGTGCTGACATGGGCCCCGGACGGTCAATGACGCGAGGGAGAGCGCAGGCTCATCCGCCGTGGGCCTCTGGCCGGCGGCCCAAGAGGGAGGGGAAGAGGGAGAAGGCCACCGTGGAGCTGGGCCTCTCGGTCGGCTGACGGGCCGAGCAAGGGAAAAGGAAGGAGGGGCCAGGCCTGCGGCCGAAGGAGGGATGGGCCAGAAGAGAGAAGAGAAAAGAAAAACCTCTTCAATTTCAGAATTTGATTTTTCAAATGGATTTTCAAACACAATTCCAAAGCATTTCCAAAACTTGATTTTCCAAAGAGTTTGCAAATACAAATTTGAATTATACTTGGGTAAGTTTTCAAAACCACTCAATTCAAAAACTCAAATGCACCAGCATGAATTCTCAAAGTGTTTCTAAATGACATTTTTATTTTCCCAAACATTCATTGATTTTTCCACTATGTTAAATGCATATCCAGAATTGCATAAGTAAATCAATTTCATGCTATTTCAAAAAGATGCAAAATTTTGGAGTGTTACAAATATCAGAATGAGCAAGAGAGACAACTTGAACCGCCACACACCCTTTTATAGCCCCCTCAAAGGAACTAGCCGTTATGCACTTAGGCTGCTGAAAAACGTGACCGTCGGACCACTTGTCCTCACTGTCGGACTATAGCAGCTAGTTCGATGCTTTGAATTTCAACCGTTGGCGCGCAGAACTGGCCACCGTCGGACCACCTCTATTGTTCCGGAGGGTTGGTCCGACCCCTCGTCCGAGGCCTTGCCCTTCGCTTCAACAAAACCATGCAGTAAGCACCCTGCCTTCGGACCTCACCTCCGGACTAGTCCACCGGACTATGCGATCTGGTCCAGAGCTCCTTAGAGCTTCGACGTTTTTACGCAGGGAGCACCCTAGCTTCGGACTTGACCATCGGACCTCACCACCAGACTATGCCTTCTGGTCCGGAGGTCCTTTTGACTTCAGCTCTGCTGTTGACTGAGCCACCGGACCATTCTCCTATGGTCCGGAGCCACTTTTCGCCACTGTTCCGGAGCTTCTGTGTCAGCCAGTTAGTGCTGGGAGCGGCCGTCGGACCACCTCTGTTGGTCCGGAGCTCCCATGCTCAACTGGTCCGACGCTTCTTTCTTGGTCTGATTTCTTTTCTCTTTGCTTCCCTTGATCTCATGTGCCACCACTAAGTGTTTCACTGACTTGTGCATGTGTGTTGACATATTTTATCAAGTTTTTCAAGGGTTGATCATTAGGTTTAGATGCAATGCAATGATGATCATCCTAATGGCACTCGATAGTTGTAACCACATATTATTTTCCCTCTTAACAGTATGATTATCTATCCTAAATGTGATCACACCCACTAGGTGTCTTGATCACTAAACCAAAAAGCCCTAGCTTATACCTTTGCCTTGTATAGCTCTTAGGGTCTCCTCTTTCTCTTCTTCTCCAAGTGTGAGCCTTTGAAATGCTTTCACCTAGCTCCATCCTTGCTCCACCACTTGTTCACTCTCACTTCACCTTGGTTTACTAAACCTACTCAGACTTAGAGCTAGGTTAGTATTTAGGCTTCATCAATTACCAAAATCACTATGGAGTCTTCAATCTCCCCCCTTTTTTTGGGAATTAATGACAACCCGATATAAAGATATGAAATATGATTTTGATTTCAACCCGAAATGTTTGTCAAAGCAAGATACCAATTGAAAAGAGGTGGACAACCATTTCAAAGTTGGTTTGATAGTGTTAACTCCCCCTACATGTGTGCACTTCTATGAGTAAGAATCAAGCTTTGCACACATGTTTAGATAGAACTTTTGGAGGGGTAAACAACTAGAAAACTATGACATTTGAAAGGTCTAGATATGGCTAGAGGGGGGGTGAATAGCCTATTAAAATTTTCTACAACAACACTTAGGCAAACTTGTTAGAATAAAACACGGCGTAAAGCAAGTTTGCGCTAGCACAACGGTTAGGCAAGCCACCTACCAATTCTAGCTATTTGAAAGATAACATATGTCACACACAAGAGCTAGTGAACTAGAGCTACACGACTAAGCTAGAATATCTACTTTGCAAGAATGTAAAAATGTAAGTGCAAAGCTAGAGTTAGAAAGGTTATACCGCCAAGAAGAGATGAGCCAATAGATAACCAATCAAACACAATAAGAATCCTCGATAGAGACAATGTGACACAAGATTTTTTACCGAGGTTCACTTGTTTGCCAACAAGCTACTCCTCGTTGTAGCGATTCACCTACTTGGAGGTTCACACGCTAATTGGAATCACACGTCAAACCCATCACCGGGTGCCGCAAAACTAACACAAGATAGAGATCCACAAGCTACGAGCAATCCACTAGAGATACCTTTTGCGAACTCCCGCGAGAAAGGTTCAAGAACCCCTCACAATCCACCGATCGGAGCCGGAGACAATCACCATCCTCCATCAACGATCCTCATCGCTCCAAGCCGTCTAGGAGGTGGCAACCTCAAGAATAACAAGAGCTTCCATGAAGACGATGATCACCAAGTGCCACTAGAATACAATCAATGAGCAATGCACTTGGATTTACTACAATTCTCTCATGAATATATCAATTATGTCAAGAGGATGAGTGAGTGGAGCAATCTCAAGCAAGCACAAGTGTATGAGTGAAGTAGGAGTGCAATAGCTGCCCCAAAGGGCCGGCCATACAACTATATATAGCCCACACAAAACACTAGCCGTTTCCACCCACTTTTCACTTCTCTGCGTGCCTCCGGACGCACTTTTCACAGGGGGTCCGGACCATCATCTGCGTCCGGACCCACCACCAGCGAGAGCCAACGGCTTTGAGTAGAACTCCAGACGCGGCCTCCGGACGCGCGCAACGCGTTGTCCGGACCATGCATATGCGTCCGGTCGAGCCCCCTTTCAAACAGCTTCTTCCCGTGCATACCGCAGCATGCCACGTGGCTCTGGACACACGCAACACTGCGAGTCCGACCAATGCCTGCAGCGTCCGGAATATTTTCCTGGGCGCCCGAGCGCACCCGAGAGCTCCCTTTTCATCTCTTCACCTCCGGACGCATGTCCGGTTCATCCATCCGGACCAACACCTGCGTCCGGTTTCTTTCACACAGAACCAACAGAGAGCGTAGAGACTCCGACGCGCATCCGGATCCTGCGTTCGGACCGTAAATAGCGTCCGGATCACTGCTCACAGCACTACCGAGCTAGGGTATGCCTCCGGACCATCTCCGATGGTCCGGACCACCAACACACCCTGCGTTCGGACCTCCAAACTGAGTCCAAATAGCTTCCAACTTCTTCCAAGCTTCCAAGAGCTAACACTAAGTGATCTCAACACTTGTGCACGTGTGTTAACTTTTAGTTCACATTTATCTTGGAATTAGTGGTTGTTTCACTTGGTTCAATTAATTTTAAATGCAATGCAAAGAAACCTAGTGGCACATGATAACCGTAATCAAACACGTGAGCTCCCTTCTTGATAGTACGGCTATCTATCTTAAATGTGATCACACCCTCTATGGTGTCTTGATCACCAAACCGAAAATGGTTCCTATTTTACCTTGGCCTTCACACCATTTTCCTTTGCACCACCATCATTCTAGAGCTTGTGCCATCCACTTGATCCACCTTGCTCCATCACATGGCATGTACCAACCTATCTCATGATTCACACTTAGAGATCAAGGTTAGTACTTAGGTAGGTTTCATCAATTACTCAAAACCAAACACATGGGCTCTCAATCTCCCCCTTTTTGGTAATTGATGACAACCTTCCATAAAGATATGAAATATAACTTTTGAACTTGAGTTGCTTGTCCAAGCATTTTAATCAAAGATCCAAGATTTTGGACAAGTTACACAAATTCGGTTTGGTAGTTATTGGCTCCCCCTACACATGTGCTTATAGAGTTTGGTTCAAGTTTAGCACATATGCATGGATAGACAAAGTGAGAGAGTAAATATCTACCAAATGATGCTAAGGTTTAAGAGTAGACCTTTGAAGCGTGATACCATCGGAGTGCGGAAATTTGAATCACCCTTAGCACCATGATTAGCTAGACACCACTTGAAAATATAATCAATTGAAAATACATGGGTTAGAGCTAATCAACCTATGCATGCTATTTGATCAATCAACAATCATTTTGGATCACTAGCAAACACCATACAAGCAAGAATATTTGAATTTAAGTACTTGTGCAACAATACATATGAGGATGCAAGCATTCAAATGCAACAATTTGTTCATGAGCTTGCTCCCCCTACTTGTGTGTTCTCTTTTCAAAAAGATTTTTTATTTTCTCCCCTTTATCTTTCAATTTTCTCTCCCCCTTACACATTGCTCATTTTATATCTTTTTTACAATTTCTCCCCCTTTGTCATCCAATTGACACAAAAAGGTGGGACCGATTATAGATATCCAAGTTTTACTCCCCTTAGTGTGAGATAGGGTGAAAGATTGGTTTCAACTTTGGTTTGAACTAAGCTACTTGCCCAAGATATTTAATTCGATTTAAACCATAGACAAGCTCGTTCACACATGCTAAGATGGTTATCTTGCCTTGTTGAATTAAACACTTCAATTCATAGACATAGATCAAACACTAGGATTGCAAGCCCATCAACATGTCATATGCTACCACTAGAACATATCAAGTCATAGAAGCAATAGTGGCACCATATAAGCATCAAAAACATTTTGGTTTTCATGAACGAGCCTAGAAGCATGAGTGATGTCTATATGCTCTACACAAGTCCTAGCAAGGTATGCATGAATGCTTTCAATCAACTTGTACCTTGCTTTGTTGGAGTAGAGGCATGTCATATAAGTGGGGGGCATCAACTCATGTTGGAGAAGTCAAGTATGTTCAACTCATTCCTTAGCTTGCAAAACCTCTTTTCATCTAGTGGCTTGGTAAAGATATCGGTCAATTGATCTTCGGTGTCAACACTTGTGATGGAGATGTCCCCTTTCAATGATGATCTCTAATGAAATGGTGGCGGACATCAATGTGCTTTGTTCTTGCATGTTGGATCGGGTTGTTGGTTAGCTTGATTGCACTTTCATTGTCACATAGCAAGGGCACTTTCTTGAATTTGACTCCAAAGTTATTCAAAGTAGCTTTCATCCAAAGTATTTGTGCACAACAACTCTCCGCACTAATATATTCGGCTTCGGCGGTAGAGAGTGCCACACTATTTTGCTTCTTGATGACCATGAGACAAAGTGATCTTCCAAGCAATTGACATGTGTCCGATGTGCTTTTCCTTTCTATCTTGCAACCTGCATAATCCGAGTCGGAGTATCCAAGTAACTCAAAGTTTGATCCTTTAGGATACCACAACCCAACATTTGGTGTATGCTTCAAATATCTCAATATCCTCTTTGTGGCCTTCAAATGACTCTCTCTAGGAGATGCTTGAAATCTTGCACATATGCATACACTAAACATGACATCCGGTCTTGATGCAGTCACATAGAATAGGCTACCGATCATTGATCTATATAGCTTTTGATCTACCATGTTGCCACTAGAATCACTATCCAAGTTACCATTTGTTTCCCATTGGTGTGCTAATTGACTTTGCTCATCTAGATTGAACTTCTTGAGCATGTCCTTATAATACTTGCCTTGACTTACAAATGTGCCATACTTCATTTGCTTGACTTGAAGACCAAGGAAGTAACTAAGTTCACCAAGCATAGACATCTCAAACTCTTTTGCCATCATATTTCCAAACTCTTCACAGAATTCTTGATTGGTTGATCCAAAGATAATATCATCCACATAGATTTGCAACACAAACAAGTCCTTGCCAATCTTCTTGGTAAGAGGGTAGTGTCAGCCTTGCCCATAATGAATCCCTTAAGAGAGGAGAAAGTCTCTCAACCTCTCATACCATGCTCTAGGTGCTTGCTTCAAACCATACAATGCATTTCTAAGCTTGTACACATGGTTGGGTTTCTTGTCATCCTCAAAACCGGGTGGTTGCTCAACATATACCAATTCATTGATGTACCCATTAAGAAATGCACTCTTCACATCCATTTGATAGAGTTGATGTTGTGAGCACAAGCATAAGCCAATAGAATCCTTATTACTTCTAGCCTTGCCACCGGTGCATATGTTTCTCCAAAGTCAAGACCCTCTACTTGAGTGTATCTTTGTGCAACTAGTCTTGCTTTGTTCCTCACCACTATGCCATCTTGATCTTGTTTGTTGCGAAAGACCCATCTTGTGCAATAACATTGTGATTCTTTGGTCTCTCAACTAGCTCCAAAACTTGATTTCTAGTGAAGTTTGTTGAGCTCTTCATGCATAGCATTCACCCAATCAATATCTTGCAAAGCTTCTTCAATCTTGGTTGGCTCAATAGATGACACAAATGAGTAATGTTCACAAAATGAAGCCAATCTTGATCTTGTTTGCACACCTCTTTGAAAGGTCCTGTGGATTTTGGTAATTGGAGTGACAACTTAGGTGGACTAATATGTGTCTAAGTGATATATACATAGGAGATTAGTTCACAGGTGATTGTGTGATGAAGGAGCTTAATTGCACATGAAACATGACATGAAGTCATGTGACCAAGGTGGAGAAGATCAAGATGAGGCTTGGCTTGATGGACCGGTTGCAAGTGTGAAGGGCAAGTGGGTGATGCTTGGCGCCGATGGACCAAGGCAATGGTGAAGAGCAAGTGAGGTCAAGATCGATGAACCAGTACGGTCATGTGATGATATGGAGTGGATCATATCATTTGACAAGTGTTTGGTGCATGTGTTGCATCAACATTGGAGATGGAGATGGAATGGAATGCGCAAGGCAAAGGTATAACCATAGGGCATTCATTTCACCGGTCATTGGTGTGTAGAGAATTTTATGAACCGGGTTTAGGATAGATAGTCGTACTATCAAGAGGGGCAAACTTGTTTGCATATCGGTTAATCTAGTGCCACTTGAGCGATCTAACTTTGCGATGCATTAGGATCGAGTGGCGCGGTAAGATCAAGTGAAAATGCTTTGAAAATCTTTGTGAAAATGCTAACACACATGCACAAGGTGAAGAACACATTTGTGTTAGCACATGAGAAGCAAGGAGAAAGAGGTAGCTCAGTTTGGCTTGGGAAAGAGCTCCGGACGCTAGTCCGGACGCTAGGGTGTGCTGAGTCCGGACCATCGCAGACGCGTCCGGAAGCTAACCCTAAGCGTGTCTGATCGGGAACAGGAGATATAGACGCTGTTGTTAGTCCGGACGGGACTCCGGACTCGCGTCCGGAGGTTTTTGGCCCTCTTGGTTCGGCTCTGTGTTGAGTCCGGACGCAGGTTGGAGTCTGGACGTGGAGTCGGACGCTGGGACTTGGGAGGTCCGGACCAATCGGTGGTGCGTCCGGTCGCCCACCCCCTGACTGCGCTGTGCTGTCTGAGGAGATCGGACGTTGTTTGCCGTCCGGACGATGGACTTTGGACGAGCGTCCGGTTGATTTCAGCTCTCGGGGAGCTCTCTGCTGGAGTCGGGGCGCGGAGAGCGTTGGTCCGGACTCGCACTATTGGTCGCGTCCGGAGACACGTGGCGGGGGATCGGTAGCGCGGGCCAATGGGAAGTTTTAAACGGGAAGGAGTCCGGACACGCGCGGCATGGTCCGGACCCGCACTGTTGGCTACGTCCGGACCCTCTGCAGGAAGCCCATGGAGTGGGCAAAACAGCTAGTTTCGTGGGGAAGGGCTATTTATAGCCCTTGGCCAGCCCTTGTGGCTGGTTGAGCACCTTGGGCATGTGTTGCCTCTAGTGTGCTTGGTTGAGCACTTGGGGGTGTCTTTGAGTTACCCTCACTTGTGGGTTAGATTCTTGCGGTGCCCGAGTGAGGGGCTAGGCTTGTGAACGCCTATTAGCCGCCGAATCACCAAGTGAGTGGTCGACACAACAGGGACTAGCTTGGTGGGGAACCAAGTGAACCTCGGGAAAAAATCACCGCGTCAACCTTGTTTACTCTTCTCGGTGGTTTGCATTCTCCCAAATCACTAGCTTGTATTTACTTTCATATATTGTGCTAGTGAGTAGTTGTTGCTCTTGTAACTAGTTTAGCTTGTGTGGCTTGCCTAGTTACCTTCTAGCTTGTGTAGCTTAGAAATAGCGTTTGCGTGGCTAATTGGCTTGAGTAGCCTTGTTAGTCACATTGCTTAGTTTGTGTAGCTAAGTAAGTTGAGCTCTCTAGTTGACTTGTGTAGTCTTGCTAGAGAGCATTGCTAGTGAGCTTAGGTGCTTTGTGCTTTGTTTACTAGTATGTGTAGGAGCTCCCTTTGTGCTTAGAGTACTAGTTGCTTAGGTTTGTGTGACCTTGCAACCTAGACTTGTTTAGGAGAGCTTCCCTAGCTTGGCACCTTAGTGAGCCCAATTAGGATACTTTGCTAGGTGCTAAAGTTATAGATAGAGGGGTGTAGTCTTGGCAAAGGCCCGATAGTTTTAATTTCCGCATTTGTTTTGGTTAGTCGTTGCGCTTAAGTTTTAGAAAAGACTATTCACCCCCCCCTCTAGTCCGTCATCTCCGCCAAAGGATGATCCTTGCAATGGATGTAGGTTGGAGAGTTGGAAGTTGATTGCTTGTACTAGGTTGGGTCATTGGATTGAGATGATGAACTACCCTCTTGTTGATCTTGAGTTGGAGAGGATGAACTAGCTTGATTGTCTTTGGGATTGCTCATTGGATGGAGCATGCACTTGATAGTCATTGTCTTGCTCTTCATCTTTTTGCCTCGACCTAATGTCCCCAATATCCATATTCTTCATTGTATTTGCCAATTGTTCTCCTCTCACATCATCATGATTTGTCATTTTCATCTTGAGAGCCTTGGGTTTCATCAAACTCCATATCAGTGTACCTCCTTAACTATGCCATGAAAAGATTCTATACTCTATATGCTTTGCTTGTAGTTGAGTAACCAAATAGGAAGCCTTCATCACATTTCTTCTCAAATTTGCTCAATCTTGCACCTTTCTTCAAGATATAGCACTTGCAACAAACACTCTAAAGTATGCAATATTTGGCTTTTTACATTCAAAAAATCATAAGTGTCTTCCCAAGCTTTCTTGTGGCAATTAGAGTCAGTTGCTATAATAGCAAGCCATGTTCGATATCTTCGGCCCAAAAAGGAATCACTCACATTGTATCACTAAGCATAGATCTTGCCATGTCAATGAGTGTCCTATTTCTTCCTCTCAACAAGCCCATTTGATTGAAGTGTGTACTTGACCGGAATTGATGTTTGATTCTATATTCGTCACATGCTCATCAATTCTTGTATTCTTGAACTCACTACCATTGTCACTTATCACTTTCTTGATAGTTGTTTCAAATTCATTTTTGGGACTCTTGACAAAGATCTTGAAAGTGTCAAATGTGTCACTCTTATCACTCAAGAAGAATACCCATTTTATATCTAGTGAAGTCATCAACTATCACAAAGCCATATTTGTTTCCACCAATACTTGTTATGCGGTTGGCCCAAACAAGTCCATATGCAAGAGCTCAAAAGGTTTGCATGTACTCATCTACTCTTGCTAGGGTGAGTGTTTTTCCAACTTGTTTTGCCGGCTTAACAAGAGCTACATAGCTTATCTTTCTCAAAGACCACACTTTCAACCCCTAACTAGATCAAGCTTGACAAGTTTGTTCAATTGCCTCATACCAACATGACCCAAACCTTCTATGCCATAACCAACCCATGCTAGATTTGGATAGCAAGCAAGTTGACAATTGGGTTTCACTAGCATTGAAATCACCAAGTATAGATTTTCATATCTAAAGCCTTTGAAGATCAAGTTAGACCATCTACACTTATGATCTCTACATCATCAACTCCAAATATGCACTTGAAACCAAGATCACAAAGTTGAGCTACGGATAGCAAGTTGAAGTTCAAAAATCTCTACTAGCAAAATTTGATATGCTCATGTCATTTGATATAGCAATCTTACAAGCCCTTTTACTTTGCCTTTCCCATTGTCACCAAAAGTGATAGATTCAAACCATTGCAATCATTTTGCTTGATAGAGTTGAAATTCTTGAATCTCCGGTCATATGTTGAGTGCACCCACTATCAAGCACCCAAAGTCTCCCTCCGGCTTTATAATTGCCTACAAAAGATTCAATTCTTCTTAGATACCCATTGTTGTTTGGGCTCCAAAGTTAGTGACTAAGGACTTAGGTACCCAAATAGCTTTTCTTTGAGCTCTCATTGGGAGTACCCATGTACTTAGCTATCACCTTTCTTGCCCTTGGTAAGCACATAACTAGAATCAAAGCGAATAGATGCACTTGTAAATTTTATCTTGCTTAGATTTTGTTTGCAATATTGCTCATCATGCCCTACTTGCTTGCAACTTGGGGCAAAACCGGCCCTTGCTCTTCACAAAGTGAGGCTTTGGAGTCACAAAGGCCGCCTTGCCTTTCTTGGGGGGATAGCCTGATCCCTCTTTGCAAAGGGGGAACCCTTTTGGGTACCCAAGCACTTAAGCAAGCGGCGTCTCCACCATAGGCATTGCCTAAGGCTAGAGTGAGCTTACCAACCTCCTTCTTAAGGGTCTCATTATCAACCCTTAGTGAAGCATCCAAGTGAAACCATCACTAGTATAAGAGATAGAGTTAGAAGTGCTACAAGAAGGTTAATTGGGAGTGATGGGTGATGGGTTCATAGAAATATTCATTGTTATATCACAAGTTGTTCCCATGTTACTTGTTGAAAAATGCTCTTTCTCCTTTTTCTCTACAAGAGATGAGTGAGCTTGTTCAAGCTTAGAGTGGCTTTGCCAAGCTTCTCATGGGCATCCTCTAGTCTCTCATGAGTAAGGTTGAGCTCATCAAAGGATTGCTTGAGAGCTTGAAGTTCTTTCCACAAGGGCTTTGCACTCCTTTCTCTTGAGATCAAAGTGAGTCTTAGCATCTTCCAACATTTCAATTAGTTCTTCTTTAGTGGGTTCATCATCATCATCATCATCACTAAAATCACTCTCATCATCGGATTGTACCTTAGTGGGCCGAGCCATGAAGCATGTAGATGAAGTGTCAAAGAGAGAGATCTTGTTTTCCTAGCAATGCTTGCAAGAGCTTTCTTCTTGTTTGATCTCTTCTCATCATCACTTGAAATCACTATCCCAAGTGACAACATATGAGCCTCCCTTCTTGCTCTTCTTGAGAGGCATCTTGCTCTCTTTCTTTTCTTTCTTCTTGCCCTTCTTCTCATCTTCATTGTCAATTGAAGAGGACAATCCGCAATGAGATGATCCTTGCTATTGCACTTGAAGCATCTTCTACCCTTTTTATTGAACTTGTGAGAGTTCTTTTCCTTCTTGCTCTATAGCCCTTCTTCTTCATGAACTTGCCAAATTTCTTAACAAATAGAGCCATCTTCTCTTCATCTCATCACTATCACTTGAGCACTCAAAAATAGCTTGATTCATCACACTTTGCTTTGCCCCTTGATGATGATGTGGTTTTTGAATGCCACACTCTTCTTCTTCTCATCTTCTTGTATCCTTCTTTCTTTGTTCTCTTAATCTTATCTTTGTCTTCTCTAAGGTGTCATCGGTAATCACCTCACCAAAAACTTGGTTTGGTGTCATTGTGTCCAATCCACTTCTTACCAATAGAGTGACTAGCATATCAAATCTTGGTGGGAGACTTCTCAAGAATTTGAATGAGAATCCTTGTTCTCCACCTTCTCTCCAAGTGACTTGAGGTCTTTGACAAGCACCTCAAGCCTATTGAACATCTTCGTCACATTCTCATCATCCTTCTCTTGAAGCTAGAAAACCCCTCTCCTTCAAGATATATGCCTTGGCCCCCCTTCATGGATTGAGTTCCCTCATAGGACTCTTTAAGCTTCTTCATGCATCATGAGCACTCTCAATGTTCTTGATTTGTTCAAATACCTCCTTTGAGATTGCATCATGAATGGCACTCAATGCAATATCATTGTTTTGGAGCTTCTCCCCCCTCGGCGCGTGGGTGGGCTCCTCATCTACCACCTCAAAATTCTTGTCGACCACCAACCATACCTTCCGGTTGATTGATTTGATATGGGTGGTCATCAATGCCTTCCAATAGCTATAATCGGTGCCATCAAACTTTGGGGGGCCCTTTGGTGTTGTTGATAAGAGTCATTTTAACACCACGGGGGTTTAAGCCTCACAAGAAACAGTGTACTGGCTCCGATACTACTTGAAAGGTCTAGATAGGCTAGAGGGGGAGTGAATGCCTATTAAATTTTCTACAAAAAACACTTAGGCAAACTTGTTAGAATTTAAACACGGGTAAAGCAAGTTTGCGCTAGCACAACGGTTAGACAAGCCACCCACCAATTCTAGCTATTTGAAAGATAACCTATGTCACACACAAGAGCTAGTGAACTAGAATACAAGACTAAGCTAGAATCTATACTTTGCAAGAATATAAGAATGTAAGTGCAAAGCTAGAGTTTTGAAAGGTTTTTACCGCCGAGAAGAGATGAGCCAATAGATAACCAATCAAACACAATAAGAATCCTTAGTAGAGACAATTTTACATATAATTTTTTACCCAGGTTCACTTCTTTGCCAACAAGATACTCTTCATTGTAGCGAATTCACCTACTTGGAGGTTCACGCGCTAATTGGCATCACACGCCAAACCTTCACCGGGTTTCCGCAAAACCAACACAAGATAGGGATCCACAAGCTACGAGCAATCCACTAGAGACACCTTTTGTGAAACTCCCGCGGGAAGGTTCAAGAACCCTCACAATCCACCGATCGGAGCCGGAGACAATCACCTTCCTCCCCTCAATGATCCTCGTCGCTCCAAACCGTCTAGGAGGTGGCAACCTCCAAGAATAACAAGAGCTTCCGCGAAGAGACGATCACCAAGTGCCACTAGAATGCAACAATGAGCAATGCACTTGGATTTACTCAATCTCTCATGAATATATCAATTATGTCAAGGGATGAGTGGGTGGAGCAATCTCAAGCAAGCACAAGTGTATGAGTGAAGTAGGAGTGCAAGAGCTGCCCCAAAGGGCCCGCCATACAACTATATATAGCCCACACAAACACACTAGCCGTTTCCAACCCCCTTTTCACTTCTCTGCGTGCCTCCGGACGCATTTTCACAGGGGGTCCGGGACCATCATCTGCGTCCGGACCCACCACCAGCCGAGAGCCAACGGCTTTGAGTAGAACTCCCGGGCGCGGCCTCCGGACGCGCGCAACGCGTCGTCCGGGCCATCCCATATGCGTCCAGTCGAGCCCCTTTCAAACACTTCTTTCCCGCCGCACCGCAAACGCCACGGGCTCCGGACACACGAACAGTGCGATCCAAACCAATGCCTCCAGCGCCGGAAATTTTTTTCCTGGGCGCCCGGGCGCACCCGGAGCTCCCTTTTCATCTCTTCACCCCAACTATTCCGGTTCATCACCCGGGGCCCAACCCCTGCGCCCGGTTCCTTTCCCAAAACCAACCCCAGAGAGCGCAGAGACCGGGACGCGCGTCCGGATCCTGCTCGGATCACTGCTCACAGCACTACCGGCTAGGGTAGCCTCCAGCCCCATCTCCGGGTCGGGACCACAACCCCAACCCCCTGCCCCGGACCCCCAAAACTGAGCTAAATACCCCCCAATTTCTTCCAAGTTTCCCAAGAGCTAACACTAAGGATTAATACTCGTGCACGTGTGTTGGCTTTTAGTTCACATTTACTTGGAATTAGTTGGTTGTTTCATTGGTTCAATTGATTTTTAAATGCAATGCAAAAACCTGGGCACATAAAACCCGAATCAAACACGGGGGCCCCCCTTTTGAAGTAGGTTTCTACATAAATGTGATCACACCCTCTATGGGTCTTGTCCCCAAACCAAAAAGGGTTCCTATTTACCTTTGTCTTACCCTTTTCCTTTGCCCCCCCTCATGCAGAGTTGTTCATCCACTTGATCCACCTTGCCCATCACTGGCAGTCCCAACCTTTCATGATTCACATTTAGAGATCAAGGTTAGTACTTAGGTAGGTTTCATCAATTTACTAAAAACCAAACACTGGGCTTTCAGACATGACTAATTTTTTTAAAATAGACATTTGAAGCGTGTCCCAAATCAAGTGCGCCTTTTATTCCCCCTTAGAAACAGGTTTGCTCGAACCAATTGATTAAAAAACAAACAAGAAGGATATCTAGCGAACTTCCGTGTATGTAGTGATCAATCAACAATCAAATTATAACTAAGCACCCCACACAAGCAGTCATTTTGAATGAAATAAAATGAAAAGAAGCATAGTGTAAATGCACATTAAAAAACAAAACTTTTTCATAGGTTCCCCCCCCCCCCTACTTGGTGCTTAAATTTTAATTTTTTTCACTTTTTTAAAAAAAAACTCCCCCTTTGTTTTTTCCCCAATTTTTATCATCAAAATTTTCCCCCCCCTTTGTCATTATTACCACAAGGGTTTATTGTAAGTTTCATAAATCAATTCATAAAATGATGTGTGTTTATCAACTTTTTTTAAAAAACTAGACAATTGCCCTACATTTTTAACTGGTTTAAACCGGGGCAAGCGTTCAACCCTCTTGCAAAGGGTTTTCTTATCCGTTGGTTAAATAAAGGGCAAATGTTCTAGACTAAAAAATTAGGTTTCAAACTTATCCAGCCCAAGTTATCACAGATCAATCAAGTCCCCCAGAACAATGTATGCATTGTACATCCAAACATTTGTTTTTATGAATGAGCCCAAATGAGTGATGTTTTTGTTCTACACAAACTACAAAAGAGAAAAGCATATGTCAAACAATTTTACCCTTTCTATTTGGGGTAGGGGTTTATTCAAAGTTTAAACATGAAAATTTTTCCAAGAAATCCCAAAACTGGGATAAAAATTTTCCCCAAAAATTTTTTCTTAAAGACCAAAAATGGGGATTTTTAAATTTTTAAAAAAAAATTTAAAAAAAAATCTTTCAAAAAATTTTCCTTCTAAAATTTTAGTTAGCCTTGGGGGTAAAAATTTTCAAGATTTTAAAACCCTTCCCCAAAAACCCCTTTTTTTAAATTTTAATTGCCAAATATTTGGGCCCTTTTCCTTAAAAATTAAATTTTTTTTGGAGTCTTTAAAAAAAGGGTTTCCCATCCAATGGGAAGAGGTTTTGGGTATTTTTCGAAACCCTTTATCCCTTTGGGCCCAAAAAGGGGAAACCTTTTCCAAATTTTGGAATTTTGATTTCCATTAAATTTCAAGGTTTCTTATTATTTTTCAAAAACCCCCCCATTGGGTTTTTGGGGAGGAGTGTTTTTTTTTTGGAGAAAAGTTTTTGATTTCCCAAAGTCTTTCCAAAGTTCCCCAAACCTTGACCCCTTGGGGGTAAAACCCCAACCTTAAAAATTGCCCCCTTAAAAATCCCCTTGTTGTTGTTTAAACTTTTTTAATTTCCTTTTTGAAAAAATATTAAAATTCCTGGGTCCCTTTTCCCCAAAAATTTGAATACCCTTTGGAATCTTTAAGTCCCCAAAAATAGCCCCAAACCCTTTTCCCTTATTTGTCATATTGATTGAAATAAAAATTGTTTCCCCCCAAGGATTAAAATCCCAATTTAAACCAAATTTCATTGTCCTGATGTCTTCCTTTGAAAATTTTTTACCTTTTTTCGGCTTGAAATGGAAGAAAACAAATTTTCCCCCAAAATTGACATTTCAAATTTTTTTGTAAATCTTGAACTAGGTTTGGTTCAACCCCCTCGGGAAACTTGGAAAAACCAACCCCCCAATCCCTTTAAGCCAACCCATTTGCAAAAGGATTTGGGTTGGGGGGAAAGGGTTGAAAATTTTTGGGATTTCCCCCCCAAAACAAAAAATAAAAAAAAACCCCCCAAATTTCTCATAACAAAACCCGGGGAAAAAAGGACCCAAAACCAAAAAAATTTTTTCCCCCCAAAAACCCCCCAAAACTTTTTTCAAAAGATAATTGAAACCAATCCCCACAAATTTTGGCAAAAAAAACAATAATTAAATTTTCAAAGGGTTTAAACAAAAACCCCAACTTGCCCTTAGAAGGAAAATTGCAATTTTTTAAAAAAACCCTTTCCACTTTCTTTCCATCTTTCACCAAAAAAGGGGGAAAACTTCAAAATCAGGGGGTTTTCCAAAACAAAATCTTTTTGTTTAAAAATTTTGAAAAACCTTTCCAAAACCAAAAGGTTGTGTTTGGGGCCCCCAAAATAAACCCCCAAAAATATTCAATTGGTTTTTTAAATTTGATCTTAAAGGGTTTACCCCAAACCCCTTTTTAGGTCCCCATAAAACTTGTTTATTTTCCTCAAGGGTTTTTTTATTAAAACCAATTTTGGGTTAACCAAAAAAATTAAATTTTTTGAACCCCACAGGTACCCAAATTTGGGATTACTTTTGTAATTGGGAAAGGGACATAAAATTTTTTTTCCAACCCCTTTTAAAAGGGATAAAATTTTGGTTTGGGCCTTCTTGTTCAAAAAATTTGTCTATTTGAAATTTTTGCTTCCCAACTTTGAATACCATTACTTGGTTTTTTTTTTTTTTTTGGTTTTTTTTTTTTTTTTTCACAAAACGGGGCTTTTTTGAGGGAAAAGCCCTTTCCCTTTCTTTGGGGGAATATTTTCCCCCTTTCTTTTTTTAAAGATTGTTTTTGGGCAAAACCCAAAAACCCCCAATAACCAAAACCTTCATTCTTCCAAATTAAGCCCTTAGTAAAGTTTTTTGTTCCTTTGGAGTTTTTTTCCCCCACCTTTATTGACCCAAACCCCATAAGGAAACCATAACCTTGTAGATGAAGTAAAATTTAAATTTATTAATTTTTTCCAAAGGGTTTAGTTTTGAAACCCCCAAAATAGGAGAAAAAAAAGGAATTTTTTCCCCAAAAATTTTTCCAATATTTTTAGAATTCCATGCAAGGGGGTTTGAACAACCTTTTTTATTTTGGGGCCCAAAAAGGGGAAGAAAAATTGGACTATTTAAAAGTTTAGTAAAATAAAGGGTTTCTAACTTCCTTTCCTTCCATTGGTTGAGATTACTTTGGAAGGAATTGGGTTTTTGAATTTTTGCCTTTCCTTCCCCCTTTTTTTAATTATTCCTTTACTTTTTAATCCTTGATATTTTTTTCCTTTTTTGAATCTCAAAAACCCCCTTTAAATTCGTTCACTTTTTCACCAAAAAGAAAACCCCAGGGGAATTAACTTGTTGAAGCATATATAAACCCCAAATTAAGAAAAGAATTTTCTTTTTCCCCCCATAGCAATCTGAAAGTTTTTTTGGGAAATTCTTAAATTTTTTTTGGATTTTTTACCATAAAATAACCCCCTTTTAAAGTAAACAAAGTTCCGGGCCTTAATTCTTCTTGTAAAAAGGGGGGAATTTAAATTACTTTTCTTGCCTTTCCTTTTTTTCTTCATCCAACTTGTAAAACCATTTTGGGGAAAATACCCAAAACCCCCAATTTCCAAATTTGAAGCACTTTTTTGGTTACCCCATAGCTTTGGGGGAAATTCCCAAAAAATTTTTTCTTCCGGCCCTTTAAAATTCTTTAAGAACCCAACCAAATTTCTTTAACAAAAAAAAACCCAAACCGGGTCCCAAAATTAAAACCCAAAATTTGATTAAAACCCTTAAATTTAAAAAAAAGAATTTTTAATTTGCTTTTCCCTTGGGGTTCTTGTTTATTTCCTTTGTTTGTCCCCAAGGTTTTTAAAAAAAATTCCTTTCCTTCTTGGTTTTTTAACACCCTTCCCTTAAATTTTTTGGTTTCCCCCCACTATCGGAAATCCAATTCCCTTTGAATTGATTTTTAAAAAGGGTTCAAACTTTTTCCCCAAACCCCAAGGTCCAAAGGGGTTTTAAAAGGGGGAAAGGGGAACCCCCAAAAGGAATTTTTGGGGAAGTCCCGGGCCCCCAAAAACCCTTTGGGCTTAAAACCAAAAAAGCCTAAAAGTTTCCATTGAAATACTTTGGGGCCTTTTGATAACTTTTCTCAAGGCCAACATTTGAAAAAACCTTAAACCCCTTATGCCTTCCAAACCTTCTTGGGGGGAAAACCCCTTTGGGCCCTTTTTGGGGGATAGAAAAATAAACTGTTTTCCCTTCCCAAGAATTCAAAAGCTTCCCACCCCCAAAGCCTAATCAAGGGATTTTTGATTTGTAAACCCCTTCTTAAGATTTTTCTTACCCCCTTTTGTGGGGGATTAAGGTCATTGTGGGGTTGGATAAGTATTGGGCTCCCGGAGGGGGTGGGAGAAGAAACCAAAAATTAAAAAAATTCTTTTCCACAAAGCCAAAACAATTTTCCCGGAAACTTTTTTTTATTTTGGATTTAAGGGGTAACTTTTTAACAATAGGTTTAAAAGTTTTTGGGGGCCCATAATTTTGGGAAGTGGGATTCTTAAATTTTGGGGTTTGTGGGGCCCTTTTGAAAATTTCCTTTTTGTTAAGCCAAAAAATTTAAAAAGGTTTTGGTTTTCCCCTTTATGTTTTCCAAGCTCCATACCCAACTTTAAAAGGTCCTAATTCCAAAGGCTAAAAGGGGGGGGGGAATGAAAAATTTTCCCCCCGGTGAATTTTTTTCCTAAAATTCAAAAACCCCTAAAATTCCAAAATCCCCCCCCCCCAAAAACCACCCCCCCCCCTTTTTAACCCATTTTTATTTTTCAACCCCCCCCCCCCCCCAAACCTCCCCCCATCCCCCCCCCCCCCCCAGCCCCCAAAACCCCCCCCCTTTGAAATTTAGCCTTTTTATTTAAATTTTCCAAACGGCCTTTTCCTTTTCAAAATTTTCCAACCCCTTTTTAATTTACCTTTTGGTTTCCCTAAACCCCCCCTTTTTCTTTTTTTCCCCTTTTAAGCTCCGGCACCAACCTAATTTTTTTTTAAACGGTTTTAAATTTAAAAAAGGTAAGGCAAAGGATGGAAAGGGAGGGAATAACCCGCTTGTGTAAAAAGTTTGGCCCAACCCCCCAAAAGGGGGAACCCCAATAACCAAAAATTTAAACCTATGAAAAAATCTGGCACTTTATTTTCCCCCCCAAGTTTAAAATTTTTAGTTTCCCAAACCCCTTAAGCTTTTCCTCGTTTTGTTCTTTTTTCCAACCCCCTTTCGGGGGCCACGCTAAATTTTGGGGGGTTTCAAAAAAAACCTTCCAAAAAAAACCCATTTTCCAAGACAACTTGGGTTTTAAAATTTCTTTTTTGCCCGGGGGGTTCCTTTTGAACCCTAAAATTTTTTTCCAAAAGAAATTCCCTCAAAACTTTGGGGCCCCAAATTAAATTTTTGAAAATGGGGCCCCCGGGGGGCCTCTTTGTTTTGTAAAACAAAAAAAGTGGGGTTTGTTTCTAAAGGTGTAACTCCGCCCTTAAAGGGGTCCAACCCGGTAAGGGGGGGGGTGTTTTTTTTTCCCAAAAAAAAACCAATTTAACCGGTTTTTAAATACGGGGGAAATTTTTGGTCCCGCCTACAAGGGGTGCGGGTTACCCAAAAATTTTAACCCCGTTGGTATTGGTTAAAAAATTTGGGCCCAAACCCTAAAAAACAAAAACAATTTTGTTAAAAAACCAGATGGGGGATTGATTGGGCCCACAATTGGGGGAAAGGGTTGACCTTGGAAAAAAAATTTCCAGGGTCAAGGGAAGGAAAAGGAAGGGTTTCCGGGGGCCCAAAGTTTTTTTGGGGTTTCCCCCTTGGGTTACCCCCTTTGGGTTTGGGGTAAACCCCCCCCCCAGTTGGGACCTTTCCGGTGTGGGGAAGGGGAAAATTTTGTTTTTTTTAAATCTTTCCTTTTTTCTGGGCATTCCCCTTTTTTGTTTCGGGAGGGACCCACGGGACCCGGGTTGGGCGTAGCGGTTTTGGGGACTGCGGGACAGCACCAAAATTGTGATGGATGCCCCCGATTTCATACGGACTCCGTTTTGGGACTTTCCGCATTTTTTGGAAAAGTTATCAAGTCTACTTTCCAACGGCCCCCCAAAAAGAATCCTAAAACCTTATAAGATGCGCCCAGACTCAGGGGTTTTTTACCGAGACCCTTTTCTTCCCCCGGTGCTGCTCCCCTTTTTTTTTGGGGCCCTGTGGCCCATGTATCAATTTGGGGGTCCATTGGGGGACGCCCTGGGGTTGGAGAACGACCCCAACCCCCCTTGTGGTCGTCCCAACTCCTTTAAGTGGGTTAGAGTTTGCCAAAACAGTTTGGGGTTTTGTTTTGGGTCGAGTTAGCAAATTGCTACCCTTTAAAAAAAAGCCCCCCCCAAGCGGGTTTGGAAATCAACCGCCCAAATCTGTTGTCATCAGAACTCCCCCCAAAATTGGTTTAAAATTTGGGAAACCCTTTCATATTCATCTTGCAATTGGTGCTTGTTCATCTTGGGTTCTTGCGGGTTTCCCTTCGATTGCTTGCAGGAGGGTAGCCCTAGTGGGGGGTTTGTGCCCCCAAAATTCACGGCACCCCATGGGAAGGGGGGTTAGGTTGCTAAGGGCAGGCCCCTTGGACTTTTTGTGTCGGCCCGTGAACTTCATCTCCATCCCCCCAAATCGATTTCTCCCAATTTCCCATCGAAAGATGGAGGGAACCCTACGGGTCGTTTCAGTGGAAATCAGGGGGGGCCAAAGGTTTAAGGTGAGAAATTTCCCAATTCTTCAAAATTTTTTTTTTCCCATATTTCCAGGAAAACCAAAAAAAGTAGTAGATTAGTTTTTCGTAAACCCAAAAACCCCTTGACCCTTTTGCTAGAACTACTTAGTTAGGGGTTGTTAAACTCGGTTGCATGGGTTGGGGTCGGTTGCTGGTTTTTTTAGTTTAGTCCTTTGGGGTTTCGAGTTTCCCTTTAAAAAAAGTTCAAAGCCCAAAAGTCTAAGTAGTTTTTGTTAAAATTTTCCAAAAATTCCAAGTAACGGGAGTAAAACCCTGGAAATTCGTGGCTGCCCCAAGTTCGAGTTTAAAGTTTTTTTTGGGAAACCCGGTTTTCCGAGTACTACCCTGGTATTCGCGTGTAATTTCGAGACGGATTTTATTTAAAAAAATAAGCCCGAGTACAAACCCTGGTTTCGTTTGCTAAAAAATTGGGCCCCCCGGTCCGGGGTTTTTTTTCCCAAATAAAAAGTTCGCGAAATACAAGTGGGAACTACAATTTTTCATACCAAAATTTCAGCGAAGCTTATTTTAGAGAGAGAGAAAGAGAGTATTTTTTAAATTTCCCAAATATCCCCCTGCACTTTTGGAAAAAGTTTTGTGTGGTGATTTGCTTTTTTGACATCCCCTTTTTCCATAACCCTTTTTTTGAGGTTTCCCTGAAAAAAAAAAAAAAAAAAAGGGAAAAAAAACAAAAAAAAAGGGGAAAAAAAAAACCCAAAAAAAGGGCTGATTTTGTGTTCCCTTTCCTTTTGGATAGGGGGTTTTTTGGGGAAATTTCCTTTTGTGTCCGGCTGCGCTAAAAAAGGTCCTTGGGTCAAAGGCGGACAGCACACCCCCACCTTTTTGAACGTTTAAATTCCAACTTCCCTTTTGTGACAAACGTGGTGCTAGAACAAACCTTTCCAAAAACTTTGGGCCACCTAAAAGGCTCCACTTTAATTGACTCCCAACTTGACGGGTTGTTGGGGCTACGGTCCCGAAACTTTCATTTCCCAAAAGGTTCCCCGGGCTTGGGGTTGTTGCCCCCCCCCATTTGAGGAAAAGGTAAGAATTTGGGTTAAGAAGCTTGAGAAACGGGGTTGAGAGCGAGGGGCCTTCTGTAGCTAAAAAAAAAATCCAAAAATAGTGTGGGGCTTTTTTTTCCCTTCACCTGTTTTTTTGTTGTTTTGTCTTCAAAACCCAAGTCAGGAAAAAAGGGGAAATAAAAACCCAACCCCGCAATTCCACCCCTCCAAAGGGGCCCATCATTAAAACTTTTTTTAAAAGGCAAGTGCAGCGGGTTACAGAAGGACTCGTGGAGTTTCAGGGGGGGGGGACCAACGACAAGTTTGGGGAAAACCTAGGGGCCCGCCCAAAATTTTGCCCCCCCAACCAAACCAAAAGTTTTACAGGAGTCAAAAAAGAAAAAATCGGTTTTGTGTATGGACAAAAGCCTTCCCCCGTTCTTTTTTCCTTCCCCCCGTTTTTTGTGATTTCCCAAAACACCAAACCGGCAAGGGTAAACCCAATAAAACAAAAATTACGCCCAAAGGTGAGGGGGCGAGTCGAAGAAAATTGACGAGGATGTTTAATCGGGTTTTTTTAAGGGACTTGAAAAAAAATGACCAAAAGGTGTCGACACCCCGCCTACGCCCAATGGGAGGAATGGGTAAACCCGTCGACGTGGGGGTTACATAATAACAATAAATCTTTCCGTGAAAAATTTTTAAAATACCCTCCTTTTGATGGTAAGTATTTTTCCTGATGCATACATTTAAAGGGAAAATTTGGGTGTTGCCCAAAAAAATTTTGGGCATGCCACAAAATTTCCTGAGAATAAAAGTGTTAGGGCTGCAACTAGTGAGTTTACTGATTTTGGGCTACTTTTTGGGTTAAATAAGTATAAAAAGAAAAACCCTAAAAACATCCCCCAAACTTTTGGGATGTTTTAAAAAAAAAAAACTTTAGGGCTAGATTTTTTTCCCTTCTTACTGGGGGCACGGGTTTTGCTACAAAAAAACTAAAACAACTAAGACAAGGTGCTAAAAGTGTAGAAGAGAATTACCCAAAAAAAATTAAAAAAGGGAAATTTTGTGTTGAAATTTTTAGAGGAGGATAAAGGAACCTGCTAGGGCAAAGTTTTTTTGGGGGGGTTTAAAATGGGAAAAAATTAAGGGAACATCCTTTCAAAAAAAAAGGAGTACACAAATGAAACCCGTTTGTTTTAAATTCTTGTTAAAAAAGCTAAAAAGGGAAGGGGCAGGGGCGACGTGCAGTGTTCGGAATAACTTTTCTGCGGGGAAGAAAAATTTCCCTTTGGCGTCCCGCACACGTGCTACAAATCCCCCCCCCCTTAAAGTGAAAAACCCTATTGCTATTTTCCCAAAAAATTTCAGTAGTAAAAGAAAAGCCCGAAGCCAAAGTGAAAAGTGTTCTCCGAGCAAACCCCCAGGTAAAAACGAGCCCCCATTCAATGTAACGAGCAAGGAAGGGAAACATTTTAAGCGCGAGTGTTCAACAAGCGTTTTAAAGATATTAAAAGAGGGATGGTGAGAAACATTTTGCAAGTGTTTTTAAAAAATGTTTTCCCCTTTGCTTTTCTTTTTGGCTGCCCAAAGCAGGAAAAGAAGAATTTTGGTGGAAGAACAATTTTTGAGGTGAAACCCCCCATTTTGAGGGCCTCTTTTTGTAAAGGTGGTTAGTGCACAAATGGAAAAGGCAAAAAGAAAAAAATCACCCCACACTTGTTCCAAAACAAAGTGTGTAATCAAGGAGGTTCATGTCGCATGTAAAATTGAGGGAGGAGCCCCAAAAAACTTGGCCCCAAAGGGGTTGGAGAAGCTTGCGCTTAAAACCAAACCACCCCCTTTCCCCAAAAATTAAAAAAATTCAATTTAAACAACTTGGAAAGGCAAGGAAAACAAGACTTTGCGCAAAAAATTTTCCTTTGGGGATCCAAAAAAGATGTGTTTTAATTTGATGTGTGCCAAAGGAAAAGTTTGGGAAAATATTTGCTAGGTAGCCCCAACCCCTTTTGATAGGGTTTCAATGCAAAGGTTAGACCCAACAGAATTCAAAAAAAAACCCAAATATAAAAAAAATTTGAGTTGCCAATGCCAATGCAAACCCCCAAAAATGCTTGTTTGATTTTGAAAGGCTGAAAAAGGTTTACAAGTGGGGGAACAAAAAAAAAGGCCAAAATTGTTGTTGAAAAAAGCAAAACTGAGTTTTAAATTGAAGGGGAATTGTTTTTGCTACAAAAACGATTTTAAATTTGAGTTGAATGCCCCAAATTTCTGTTGCTTATGCTTTAGTTTTGCAAAAAATGCTTTGGGTTTTCCCATTTGCGAAAAATGAAAACCTTTTTGCCTCCTTTTTTGGGCAAACGTTTTGAAGGAGTTTTCCCGATTTTTTTCCAAGTGGTTTTTTCCAGCGGGGCTCCCCCACCAATACGGGGATTGAGCACCAATTGATTTTAAATTCCCCGGGTTTCCCAATTCTTTCCCAAAAAACCTTTCGCCATAAGGAAAAACCCGGGAAAAAAACAAAGGGAAATTCAGCGACAAGTGAAAAGAACTCCTCGCCCAAAGGTTATGTGCGGGGAGCCCCCTTAGCCTTGTGCTTTCCCTGTTATTTTAGTCCCTAAAAAAGTTTGGTACATGGCGCATGTGTTTTGATTTTTAACTTTTAATAAAATAACCATTCGAAATCGCCCACCATATTAAACTTTTTGGATGTTTTGTTGGGGGGCGAGTGGTGCTGTTTTTGCCCTCCCAAATTGATTTGGAAGGGGTGAACCCCCCAAAAACGTAAAAAATTTGGGGGATGAAGGGAAAAACGTTTTTCCCAAACAAAATTTTGGCTTGTATGAGTGGTTAGCCCTTTTTTGGGGTTTAAAACAAATGCACCCAAGTTTTTTTCTTGGGATTAAAAAACCGGGGGTTTTCTGCGTGCCCCCCTTTGGGAAAAAATTTGTTGTAGAAAAACTTTGATGATAATTGATTTACACAAATTTTAGGGATGAACATTTTTGTCCTTAGTGCTGTTTTTAATTTTTTACGGACCCACGTTTATTTGGTAATTTTTGAAAAGTGACCTTTTGCCCCGATCGAGTGTTTTTTTTCCTTGGCTATGTTGTGACTCCCACAGGGAATTGAGGTTGATAAAAAAGCCAAGGAAAAGCAAATACAGGGATGGCCGTCCCAAAAGACAAATAAAACACGGGTTTGCGGGGGTTTCCCCTGGGGAATTTGGGTTGGTTTCTATCGCCTTTTTTGGTAAAAGGACTTTAGGCCCATTGCGAAACCTTTGAATGAGCTTAAAAAGGGGGGGAGTCCCTTTTTAAAGGGGGGGCCCAAAGTACAAGAAAAACTCCCTTCAACATGCTGAAAAAATTTGACACTTGCACCTCCCCCCTCCAACTTCCTGTTTTTAAAAAAGTTTGAGTTTGAAGTGAGGGAAAATTTGGAAAATTGGAAGGGGGGTGTTTTGTTTACAAGAAGGAAACCCCTGTTGCGTTTTTTAGTAAAAAAATTGAGCGGGCCCCCTGTTCTAAAAAAAACAATTTAAAGTAAGGAATTGTATGCTTTTTGTTCGCAAAATTAGAAACTTGGCACTTTTAATTTTGTGGCCCAAAGATTTGTTTTTCATTTGTTTCAGAATTTTTGAACCCAAATTCGAAAGTAAAGGGGAAAAAAAACCCGGGTAGAAAAGCTAAGGGGGTTTTAATTAATAAAATTTTTTTCCTTATGTTTTAAGCAAAAAAAGGGAAAGAGAATTTTAAAAGCTGTTTGCTTTTTTCTAGGAGAAAAGCCTTGCTGAATCAATTTGATTAAAAAATCTTTGGTTTTAGAAAAAATTTAAAAGGACCAATACGTTAATAAATGCTAAATTTTAAAGTTTTGGTTGCGAATTGTAAAAAAGGGAAAAAAGGGGTTTGGAAAAAAACCCAAGGTTTAAAGGGGTTTTGGGTTTGTGTTTGGGACCCTAACAAGCTTTTGCTTTCCCCAACCTAGCCCGTTCGTTTTTTTGTTGTTTGCAGGAAGCGCATGGAGGTGGCTTGAGGGGAATTTTTGGGAAAGAAAAGGACAAGGCCCATACTTGGGTCATTTTTTTTTGGCCAAAGATGGGGGGAGATGTGGGGGAGTTTGTTTTTTCCGTGCAGTTTTGTAAAAGGCGAAGTCGGATTAAATCCACACTTTTGTATATGCCTCTACCTTTTCCCAAAATGCCCTTGGGAAATATTTCTATGGTTTTTTTTTTGGGAAATTCCCAAAGGGAAAAAAAAGGGGTTTCGTGTTAGTTTTTTTTGTGGTTGTGGTTTGTTTTCAAAGGAATGGCACATTTTATCCCTTGTCATAAAACTGATGATACTACACATATTGCGGTTTTGTTTTTTTCGAGAAGTTTTCCGTTTGCTTTGGTGTCAAATAAAAATTTTTTTTCTGATCGAGATGCAAAATTTTAGTTTTTTTGGGGAAAACTTTATGGGGTAAAATTGGGGGACAACTTTTTATTTTCCCCACATGTCCCCCCAAACTGTGGTAAAACTAAAGTTGTGAATAGAACTTTGTCTACTATGTTAAGGGGCTGTTTTAAAAAAGAATTTTAAAGTTTGGGGGGAAAAGGTTTTTTTTCCCAAAAATTTTGATTTTTGCTTATAATCGTTAAAATTGATTTACCCCAAAAAGTGCCCTTTTGAGGTAGTTTATGGCTTGTTCCAACGGTCCTTTTAATTTATGCCTCTCCCAATTTTCTAACATTTAAATTTTTGGGTGCTAAGAACTGCTGATTTTGATTTTTAAAATTTCCCTGAAACAACTGAGAAAAACATAGACCCGCTTAAAGCAAAGTAAAAGGGGCGTGCGGTGAAAAAAGGTAGAAAGCAATTGTTTTTGGGAATTTTGGTTTGATTTGGTTTGGTTCCCTTTGAAAAAAGGATGGGTTTTTCCGGGGAAAATGAAAAATCAAAATTGCGTCTAGAGCTGATGGACCTTTTTAAAGTGCTAAAACGTATTAAGAAAATGCAAAAAAAGATTGTCTTCCTGTAGTTTTTTGGGATTAGCCCCAAAAATTTAAACATTGCAGATTTGAACCCAATTTTTGGGGGAGGGGAAGAGGAGTTTGGGGCGAGGAGACTAAAATTTGCAAAAAGGGGGAGGATGATGAGGACATCAAAAACCACCCCAAAAACCCCATTTTCCAGCCATTTGGGTTTCCAAATTTACCGGTCGTCCCCCGTGAACAAAAATTTCATCAAGTAATTTTATTCTAAAATCTTGTCCTTTATTTTAACAAGGGAGACCCGTGCACTTTGTTTGGGCTCGGAACAATGGAGAGGATCAGGGGGAAACGGGATGGGCGCTAGGGGTTTTGGACTGCAGGCCCAGCACAACTTGGGGTTTGGATGCCACAAACTTTTTTACGGATTTTCCGATTGGGACATTCTCGCACTTTTTGGAAAGCTTATCAAGTATACTTTCCAACGGTTTCCAGAAGCATGGTTTACCTTTCAGATGCGTCCAGACCATCTTTTTTTGTCCGGGGGAAAACCTTTTCTTTTCCCCCGGGGGCCGGGCCGTCACCTTTTTTTGGGGCCCCTGGGGGCCCCAAATGTATCAATTTGGGTCCTTTTGGGAAAGCGTCCAAAGGGTTTGGAAAAAGGGCCCCCAAAAACCCTTTGGGTCTTTCTCCCAACCCCCCCTTTTAATTCGTTAGACCCTGCCACAAACATTTTTAGGTTTTTTTCCGAGTTGGGAAAAAATTAAAAAACCCCGCCTTCAGCGCGCGTTTTGGGAAAAACCCGTCCGTCTGTTTGTAAAATCAAAAACCCCCACCAAAAATTGTGTTTTTAAAATTAAACCTTAAAATTAAATTTGAAATTTTGGGGGTGCTTGCTTTCCTTTTTTCTTGCTGGTTTTTCGATTGTTTGCAGGAGGGAGCCCTAGTGGCGGTTTGGGCGCGCCGCAAGATCACGGCAGCCATCGGAGGTGGTGTATGGGTTGTTTAAAGGCCCCGGCCCTTGGAGGGTTTGTAGCGACCCGTGAACGTATCTCCATCCCCCAAAATCGAGAAATCTACCAACCCCTCATCGAAAGATCGGACTCCCGAACCCTAGGGTCGCCCTTCAGTTAAAATTTGGAAATCAAAGCGGGCCCCTTTTTTTTAAGGGGGGGGAAATGATGGGGACATCCTCCATTTTTCCCCCTTTGGGCAAAGACACAAAAAATTTAAGGGGCCAAAGGGGCCCCCGTTGTAGTGGGGCCCGGCACCGTGGAGCCTCTGAATAATCCACCTTGCTTAGTTGGGAGGGGGAAAAAGTAAACCTTTAAAAAGGGGGAGAGCCCCCCTTCCCCTTTTTAAGACTACCCTTTTGGGGAGTTTGGGGCCTTTCCTCCCGAGTGGGTGTGTTTAAAGAACTTTTGGGGTCCGGGCAACCTAAATTTTAAAGGGGGCCCCGGGCCCCAACCCTCCCTGGGGGAAAGAACGGGCCCTTCACACGTCAAAAACCCGTCCCCGGGGGCCGCACAACCAACAAAAGATGGGGCACTCAAAACACGACCCAATCCACTAAGTTACCTTTGCGATCCCCCCGGGGGGAAAGGGGCACAAAAAACCCCCCCAAAAATCACCACTTTTGGTTGAGAACCCAAAATCCCCAAGCTTCTAAAATTTCCAAAACCGTTTGCCCCAACCATTAGGTGATGGAAAATCACCAAGGTAACAAAAAAACTAGCAGCGGGTATAAACCCCAAAATCCCACAAAGGGATGAATTTCCTTAAAGCAATGTACTTGAAAAATAAAATCTCTAAAAAGGGATGATCAAATGACAAAGAGATGAGGGGGAGTGAAATGCAAAAAAACTTCTCAATGTATGAAAATATCAGAAATAAACAAGAGAGACAACTTGAACCCCCCAAAAACCCCCTTTTTATACCCCCCCAAAGGAACTAGCCGTTATACATTTGGGGCTGCTGAAAAAGTAAACCGCCCAAACCATTTTGTTCCCCCGTGGGACTTAGCACTGGCCCGCCCTTTTGAATTTAAACCCGTTCCCAACAGAACTGGCCCCCGTCGGACCACCCCATTGGTCTTAGAGGGTTTGGCCCGACCCCCTCGTCCGACGCCTTGCCCTTCGCTTCAACAAACCAACCCATTTAACCCCCTGCCTTCAAAATCCCCTTTCCCAAAAATAGTCCCCCGGGAAATTTGCGTTTCGGGTCCAGAGCCTCCTTAGACCTTCGACTTTTTAGGGAAAAGGAGCCCCCTACCCTTCGGATTTGGGGCCCGGTCCAAACCCCCCCAAACCCCCGGACTATGCCTTCTGGCCCCCGGGAGGTTTTTTTGGGACTTCAGCTCTTTTTGTTGATTTGAGCCCCCCCGGGGGACCATTGGGCCAAAGGCCCGGGAAACTTTTTTTGCCACGGTCCAGAGCTTTGTGTAAAGGCCAGTTAGGGGTTGGGGGAGGGGGCCGTCGGCCCAAACCTTGTTGGCCCGGACCCCCCCGGGGGCTAACTGGTCCGACCCCTTTCTTTTTTTTGGTCTGATTTTTTTTTCTCTTTGTTTCCCCTTTAAACTAATGTCCCAAAAAAAAAGTTTTTTAAATGACTTGTGCATGTGTTTTGGCATTTTTTATCAATTTTTTTAAGGGGTTGCCATTGGGTTTTTGAGGGCAATGCAATGAAAAATCATCCTAATGGCACTCGATTTTTTTAAACCACAACTTTTTTCCCTCTTAACAGTACGTTTAAATCTATCCAAAATTTTGATCAACCCACTAGGGTTTTGACCATTTAAACCAAAAACCCCTACCTAAAACCTTGTTTTGTATAGCTCTTAGGGTCTCCCTCTTTCTCTTTTTTCCCCAAGTGTAAACCCTTTTGAAATGCTTTCACCTAGCTCCCATCCTTTGCCTCCCCACTTGTTCACTCTCCACCTTGGTTTTACTAAACCTATTTCAATTTTGAGAAAAGGTTGTATTTTAGGTTTCACCCAATTTTCCCAAAAAATACATGGGGGTTTCAAGGAAAAAAAGATGCAGTTCAGAGTGTTTTGCCAAAATAACTGGGTTTTAAATGCGTGTCAGTTCCCCCCTTTGGGGTAAGTTTCTCCGGGATCGAAAAAAATTTGGGAATTCACGGGTTTGCTGCCCTCGTCCTCGACGCTGTCCATTTCTATCGGGTGGGCTTCTCATCATGTCGTGCCTGCAACAGGGTCCCAAAGAGAAAAGGGCGATCGATCTGTAAATCAAGCCGTGATTTTCCCGAACCCCGTGCCAAGACTTTTATATCAAGCACCCATGGGCATGTCGAAATGCCCAAGGGTTGGAAAAAGGCCACCTGCGTGCCGGCTATCGGGGGCCCGGGGCCTTGAGTTCCCGGGGCCCCCAACCCAAACGGGGGAGCGCGAGGGGGGGTTGGGGAATGGGAAGCACAAAAACCCGGGATGCTTTTGTGGGTCCCACATTTTGCCCCCCTTCCACCATGTCCCCCCACGGGGGGTTGGCCCGTGTGGCCGTCCCCAGAAAAAGAAGAAACTAACGCCCCGGGGTTTTTCGGGGAGATGGGGGGCCCACAGGAACAAGGGACTGCTCAGCCCCGGCCACGCCCCGGGAAAGGAATTTACGACCCCCGGGGCCTGGGCTCCAGTTACTGTCGCTTTTTCCCACGCCCCATGCGCTTTTGGCTTCTGGGTAGGAGCGGGGGGGCCGCGGAAGGGGGGGCGGTGCGCGGCGCCCCCCGGTAGGGGGGCAGGTACGAGAGAAAGGGTTTAGAAAACGCCCGAGAAAAATTTTTTTGGTGGCCCCACCCCAACCCCGGGAAAGCGAGCTCTTGCAAAGAGTCACGAAAGCATTTTGCTGGAGACCTGAAAAAACTTTTTGATCAAAGGAAAGTTTACAGACCCAACAAGGCCGATTTTTTGTCAGGATGTGGCACAATGATAAGCGGGGTTTTGAACTCTGGTTTTCGAAAGAAAGAGATGCTTTCTTTTTAAATTAAAAAACCGGGGCCAAATCAAAATACTTTTTTGGGGGCCAAAATTTAAAGCCCGAAAAACGACATGCTAAAATTGGGCAGGGCGTCCCAAATTTGAGGGGCATGGGGCCCATCTGGGGGTTTTTGATCTGTCGCCCTGTTACAGCCCCGGACTCAGGCATGGGCCCCCCCTGTTGCCACTGACTTTCGAGGCGCCGCGGTGGAACACTTTTCCCCCGGTTTTTTTTCCCACGGCCCCCCCGCGAAAAAAAACCCCCCCCGGGGGAATTTTTTGTTTCCCCGGTGGGCCCCTTTCCCCCGCACCCCAAAAGTCTCGCCCCCCCCCGCGAGGGACCCCGGGAGAGGCGAGGCCGGCCCTGAGATTTCCGGGAGGGGGGTGCATGTACCCCGACACAATGAAGGGTAAACCGACCCCTTTCAAAAGGCCCGCGAATTTTCTGGCCGAGTTTAATTCCCGAGGGGGCCCGGGGTTTGGGCTATCGGAGCCCGATCATAAGGTCCCCCGCCCCGCCCTGGCAAAAAATGCTTCTCCACCCCGAGGTGGCGGAAGTCCTTCGCTCACAGGAGTAAGTCCATCTCCTGTTTCGTTTTTTTGGGTGAAAGTTGTGGCATCTGTGTTCGATAATGATGGGACGGGGGGTTTTTCCGCCCGTCCGGACGCCGCCCCCCCAACTCCGCCTCGCGCTGCCGCGCCCCCCCGCCGCGCCCCAATCTGGGTTTTTAAAATTTTTTGGATCAATGTCGAAACAAAAAAGGGGGATTTTCGGGGTTTGGGGATTTTTTCCCCCTTTTCCCGCAAATGTTACAAAAAGTCGCATTAAAAGGGTACTTTTTTCAGAATTTTGGCAGGATTGAGCTTAGTTTTTTTTTTCCTAACTTTTGTATTTTAAAAATTCAAAAAGGAAACGTGCCGGGTTTTTTAAATGACCCTGTGTTCATCAGCATATTTAGCACAAAATTTTTTTCGGGAAAACCCCAAAACAGTGTTTTCCTCTCAAAAAGTAGATCGGGGCAAAAAAGATTCAGCAAAAAAAACCCCCCAAAATTTTTCAGCAAAAGGGTTTATTTTTAATCTAGTTAGGATAAAGTGTTAGCAGTTAGAAACCAAAACCTCCATTATATAGAACAAAACCAACACTGCCTTCCCTTTAGGGGCCTACCTTCTCTTCAATTTATTAGAAATGGTCATTTTTTCATGCTGGTTAGTAAAAAAAAACCAAGCACTAGATGCAATCCTTGTTCCCCTATAAATAAAAGCGGGCCCAACAGCAGGAGGTCGGGGCTACGGGGAAAAAGACAGGACTTTTTAGGGGGAAAGGGTTGATATATTTAAAAAGAGAAAACTTTGGGGGGAAACGAGGAGGTAAAAGAGTTTTTTAGAGGTCAAAGAAAAAAAAATGGAAAAAGGGAAATGGCATTTCTGGTTCAGTCGTTTGGTGCCTTTGGTGCCCTTTTCCCTTTCCCTTGTACTCCCCCCCCTGGCAAGCCTAAACTTTACCCAGCCCACTCCCATGAACCCCTCCATTACAAATTATAAGTCATTCAAATTTTTTATCAAGTGCATGGATAAAGCAATACACCAGAAAACCCAGAAGGGACTTTAATTTGGCTTATCACTAAAAGAACCCAGTCATCCCCTAAATAGGAAAGGGGTATTTCTCCCCGTAGCAATCAAAAAATCCAAAAGGTGGGCTAAAAAATTTTATGAAACCCAAAATTTCTGAACATAGCAAAAGGGGCCTAAACCCGGATCCCCTGTTAATTTGGGGGGCAGAAAACAAGTTTTTTGAAACTGGGCAGCCCTAAGGACCCCGCTAAAAGTTTGGAAAATTTTTTTTTTTCGAAAAACGCAAAAAAATTTTTCAATATCATTTTTGTATTAAGTAGAAGAAATTTAAACACCAGAACAACGCGCTTCTATCGGCCCCCGAAGGAGGGTTTACCAAAAAAAGCCTTAAACTGGACCCCCCCTAGCAAAAAAATTTTCCAAAATTTGATAATTTCATAAATGAAACAACCAAAAACCGATGCACGGTGGGGACCTAGGAGGTGGCCTTGCCCTTCGTGGCCCCCTTGGGCAAGCCCCATAGTTGGATGTTTCAAAAAATTAAACCCAAATTGGGGCTTATTTGTTAACAGTTCCCCTGTAAACTTTGGGCTGGGTTTTACGTGGGGCCCTCCCAAAATTTTTCATTTGCGCAAAACCCTTTTAAATTTTAAATGAACAAAGTTTTGGCTGAATTTTTTTTTTAAAGGGAAAAAATAGTATGCGATAAAAGTGTAGCTCAACCCAACCACTTTACTCTTTAGTAAAAATTTTTTCTCACCAGTGGGGCACCAATATGAAGCAATCATCTTTAGCCCTCACCAAATTTTTTTTGCAGATCTCTAGTGAAATCCCCGATTTGTTTTGGGACTAGAGTTTTCAAGGCAAATTTATAAGTGACACAGTAAGTTTTTCAAACACGTAAAGTTTCATGTGTTGTTGCTGCGGGGCCTTTAAATGGGATTTCTTCTGGGCGTTTTGGTTTCCCTTTTGGAGTTATTAGAGACCTCCTTTCTTTTTTTTTGGGGTCTCCCTTTTTTTGGGTGAGGGTTTTTAAAGTCGGTTTTTTTAACTTCCATATTTTTTTTTTTTTTATTCGTCTAATAAAAAAGCAAAAAAAAACTTTTTTTTCCTCCTTTAAAAAAAGTATTGCAAAAAAAAAAGTGAAGTCTCGGGTAAGCAATTAAAACACCAAATGCTCGCCAAAAACATTTAATGAGGTCCGTTTTTCCCCCAAACAAGCAAATTTCCAATAACAATACCTTAGGGGGGGTTTTTTTGACAATGACAAGTGGTGCATCTTTCCCTTTTTAAGGTGCATCTCTCCTTAAACCAAAATCCAAAATTCAACTAATCAGCTTGAGTAACCAATATAAAAGGGAAAAATGGGAGCTGATTATCTTGCCCATGCAAACGGGTTTCCTTTTTTTGAAATTTAGGATTTGTGTTCCCTGTTGCTTGTTTAAGTAGTTTTTTTAATAAAAAGCCCGTTTCTTTACAAAATGGGTACATTTTATTTATTTTTCCCAAACCCCCTTTTGATACGTACTCTAAAGGGTACCCCAAAACCCTGCATAGTATGTTATTGAATCATGGATATGGGAATACTAACCCGTCTTTTGGATTGTAATTTGTAGGTACATTACAACAGGGGAAAGCCTTCTTTTTTTTTTAAGTGTGGGAAAAGGGCCCCTAGCTGAGTTTTTTTAGGGGGCACGAGTAAACACTCCCAAAATCATTTGGGGTTTGACTCTGTGGGAGTGAATTTTTTGGCCCCCCAAAAAACTGTCCCCCACCAAAGCATTGTCAAAGGTCTGTCCCTGGGCGGGGGCCCTTTCACCCTTTGGGCCCAACGCTGCCGGGTGTGTATGGTTTGGGGGAGGGGGTTCGAGGGTTTTTCTCGAACCCATGTTTAGAAAATCTTCTTTTTAATGAAATGCCCGGGGGCTATCTTACCTACCCTACCCCCCCCCCCCCGCTGGTCCAAATTCTGTTTTAAAAATAAAGGTTTTTTTTGCAAATTTTTTTTTTTAGTACTGAGACAAAAAATCATTTCAAAGTCAGCCCCAAAGATATCTTTTTAAAAGTTTAATGAGCAAGTATTCCTTTTAAGTTTTCTGTTTCTTAAAGCATGAAAAGGAAAAGTGCCCCCCAGAACAATTAATGGCTGTCTGCCCTTTCCTTTTCTTTTTTTTATGTGTATATTTGTACTTGAGGCCTTCAAGGGAAATTTTTAACCTTTGAGCTTGTTTTTTCAGAATTTTAGCCGCTTTTTTCTAGGGGCTGTATGGGGTCTTTTATGATCATAGTGAAAAAATACATATTGTAAAAGAAAGGGAATCACCCCTTTGGCTCATGTGCAAAATTTTTTAAAGCCCCAGTTGAAGATGATAAAAATGACACGTGTGTCTTCCCCAAATTTATTTCCAGAGCTTCGGAGCTGTGGGGGTTTTTTATTTAAAAAAAAACTCAATTTAATCCCCCAAAGAAGTCCTTTTTTTGCATGGGACTTGCAGCTCATTTGGTTGATGTCTATTCATTTAAAAAATTTACTTTGTATGATCCCGGCCCGCCCGGAACCCTATTCCCCCTTCCCTTCATGTAGGGTTTTTTCTTAATAAATTTTTTCAAAGGGTCTGAAATTAGGGAAAACTCACGATCAATATCGGCTTTACAAAACGGGGGGGGTATTTCCCTGAAGAATCTAAAAGCACCTTTTTTATAAATCACTTCCTGCCTTTTTTCAAGGGTTTTTATATTTTATTTGTGCCCCTTTATTACTGATCTTTTTGATTTTTTTTTCCCCTTGGGGAAAGGGGGGGCTTTTTCCAAGTGCGCGGGAACTGGCTCAAAGTCAGCACTGGGAAAAACCCATTGTTTGCAGCTGAAATTCCGATGCCTGAAAATGTGGGGCAAAATTTCCCCCTTTTTGTGATGGGAAATTTTTCTCCCCCATTTTCCCCGTACCTTTCAGGGATGCAAGAGAAAAAATTTAAACCCCGATAAA
Organism: Microstegium vimineum; assembly: GCA_022036555.1. Taxonomy (NCBI): domain Eukaryota; kingdom Viridiplantae; phylum Streptophyta; class Magnoliopsida; order Poales; family Poaceae; genus Microstegium; species Microstegium vimineum. The sequence goes on along the minus strand of CM039127.1, from coordinate 17,807,497 downwards.
ATCTAGGGGCACAGCTGGAGGGTTTTCCAAAAAACTAAGGCAAGGGGGGAGTAAAACCCTCCCAGATTTCCCACCAATTTTTATTGTGCTAAAAAATTTCCATTTCTTTTTTGTTCCCCTCCAGAAAACAGGAGCTTGCAAACGCTGACAACCAAAAAAAAGGCCCCAGTGGGCCACGGACCGTTTGGGGTGAGCTTTTCAGAAGACCTTTTTTGATTGTTTTCTCCCTGGAAAACGTAACAGTAACTGGAATGGAAAGTACTCAACAACTAAATGGGTGTTGGAGGAGGTTACATTTAAAGCGACTCAAAAATGCTCTTTTCCCCTTTTTTTTCCTTGTGATATTTCACTAATTTTTTTCAACAAAAATTTTAAAGTACTCAACAAAATATATGGTTTTTGGGGGAGGGACATTCAAAGCGGGCTACAACAATGCTCTTTTCTTTAAATTTTTCCCTTTTGATATTTCCCCTAATTGTTTTTTGAAAATAATTTTAAATAATTTATTTGCAAAAGTTATGTTTAGATTTCCCTTTGGTTATCTTTTGCCACATCTAAGTAATTTTAGATTTTTTCAAACCCTTTTTTTTTTTATTTGCTTTATTTATTTTGGAAATTTTTGGGTTGGTGCCCTTTATGGACGGGTTTGGGGATAAGTAGTTCATTAGAAATTATAGTGTGATGATTTGTCAACATAAAAGGGCATCTCTAAATTTTTGATATTTCTAAAACATTTCTATTTCCCGGGTTCTATTATTTCTTTTTAGTTTTCTTGAATTTAAGACTCAAGAATAAAGTAGTAGAGGGATGGGGGGGGGAGAACAAATATGAACTAGTTTAAAATTTTTGTAGTTGCTGTGCCCTTTGTTCAGGCCCTTTATTTTACTTCCAAATAAGGACTAGGACCCCCTGTTTTGGGTTTTAAAAAAATTGGTTTAGCTTTCACCCTTTTTTAATTTTAAAATTCTTTTTTTGGGAAAATTTAAAAATTAAAATTTTAAAATATTCAGGGAAGTCCCCGAAAAAGTAATAAAAATTTTTACTACCCGTACCCGGAGGCTTTTAGTAAGAAAATTAAATCCCATGTGTTTCCCGACAAAGAAAACAGGGCTAGTGGAATTCGTCATTTTTAGCCTTTTTCTGTAAAGGGGATTTTGCTTCAAAATAAAAAAGAAAAATATGGTAAACCCATGTTTTCCGCCGGGAAAACTTTTAATCATTTTTTCCCTCCCAAAAAATGGGCAAGAACTTGTAAAAGGTAAATTTTCAAACCCCGGGATTATATCCAAGTTACAAGGGTATTTCTGCTGGTTATTTGAAGTTTTTAAAAGATCTTCTTTTAAATTTTCCCTTTTCCAATATTTGGGAAAAGTGATATTGTGGGAAAACTTTAGTTCCCCCTTTAATGGGATAAGACAACTGGTTTTTTTAATAAAAAAGATTGTTTTTATTCCCGTCCCAAAAAAGTGCATCACAAACTGAAACAATTCAAAAAGTTTTAGGGGCTAACAAAAACAAAAACCCGCTGCAGTTACTTGGGTGTCTTTTGGGAAAAAAGTTTTTAAGGGACTTTGTTTAAAATCAGAAAGGCCTGCTGATTTCATTTTTCCCCCAAATTTTCCCTATGATTGTTCTATATACTTTAAATTTATGTACACTGGGGGTTTAGCTGGGGTTTTACACTTGCTCTTTTTTTCGGTGTGCAAAAAGAACTCAATGGATCAAAACAAGGGGCCCTGTTCGAGGAGATATTTTTTGTTTTTGTAAATTGGTAATTTTTTTTGGTTTTCCTTTAAATCCCGTCAAAAATTTCCAAAAAGTTGGTCTGGGGCGTTTTTGTCTTGCTTAAAATACTTTTAGGGATCCAGGGCTAGGCAAAGCCCAAATCCTCCCGCTGCAGCGCTGTCCCCCCCGAGGAAAAATTTATGTGGGAATACGACGACAAAGGCCGGGTTAACTTTTTTGCTGTGGTTTAAAAATTTTTATGACAAATGAAAAAAAGCAAATTTTAGGCTGGTAACCAGAAAAATATATTCCCTTTATTAAAAATTTTAAGCCCCTGTTTGAAATGGTCTTTTGTGATGGCATTTTTTTTTTTTTGTCATACCAATTTTTTGTTCTAATTTCTCTTTGTTCTGGTTTTGCCTATTCTTTTTGGTTTTAGAATTTTCAATGTGATCAAAATTAAAATTGGGGGGCCCTTTTCTTTCAGGGCCATGGGGGTTTTGTGACCTGGGAAAATTTCGTTTGATATTTGATAAAATGTTTGGGAACAACAGGTTTTTACAAATTTTGTTTTTCCCTGAAGTGGGTTTACCCGGGGAAAAGTTTTCCCAAGCCTTTCTAATTTTGGGTTTTTATTGTTTCTGGGTTACAGGCTTTTCTTGAAGCCATGGGAAACCCGCAATGTGTTTCTGTTGCAAAGGCTGGCCTTGTAGAAGTTTTTCAACTCGTAACTTTCCCCTTAAAATTGGGAGTGCAAATCCTATTGGTGGCCCCCTTTATGGGTGTTTAAAAATTTTTCCCCTCCTACTTATTGCCAAAACTTGTTTTTCCTCCCCCTTCATTTAAACCTTGGGGGGGGGTTCCCGGTTTATCCCCCTTCATCCATGTTACACCCCTTTCTTAAGGGGAGAAAATACCCGTCATTCTTGAGCATCAACTTTTTTTTTCTCGAACATGTAGACTTTTTAAAAAATTCAAACCCCTTCCCCAAATTTCCGTAGTATTTTTTTTTTGAACACAATCCCTTTCTATTCCACCAAAAGCTCCGATCCCCAAAAAGATTAAAAGAAATTTAGACCCTTCCTCAAATCTCCGCTAGCAACAAAATCAACTTTTCTCCACCCTTTTATCAAAGGATTGGTCCAAGGTTGTGGGGCAAGTGACGCAACCCCCCAAAATGTGACAAGAGGGAGAACCCAAAAAAACTCTTTTAGAATACACCCGCCTTTTTTGACCTTTTTTTAAAAAAAAATTTTGATTGCATCTACCATTAAAGACAGATATATGTGGAATTGTTTTAAAAAAATTTAGGTGGTCTAAAAGGGAGTTTTTAAATGATTTAATCGTATGAAACATTACTTGATTGAAATTTTTAAATTTGGTCCTAGACTTCAAATCTGCAACTGAAAAGGGAAGAACTAAAACTGGAAAATTTTTAAACATTCATTTTGTTTTTTTCTGGTGTATTTTTTCTCCGTTATTCTCTTGGCCCAATTGGGATTTTTTTTGCATTGGGCATTGATGTCAAGTACTTTTCTATTCTGCTTTTTCTTGTTTTTTTTGTTTTTACCGGGGGATTCCAAACCTGTTTTTCCCCCTGGCTATTTTATGCCATTTTATTGCCATCTAAATACCCCTGTTTGTTGCAGCCGACAAAAACAGTGAACGGAAAAACTAAAAATGAGGGTGCCCTCCTTTCCCCGGTTTTTACTTGGGTTTATTTTCTTGAAAAAGCAGATGAAGTCACTAGATAAAAGATTTTTAAACCAAAATAGCTGTAATTTTCAAACATTTTTCCCCAAATTTCCCCTCTCACAAAGATATAATTGGATAAATGACATTTCCATGTGAAAGATTGAAAACAAAATTTGTAAGAATGATTTTTTTTTTACCAAACATACTACTTATTGAATTAATAAGGGCAGCCAAAATTTTTCCCGCAAAACAGCTCCCTGCTAAAGAAGTTGATAATTTTTGGACCCAACAAAGGGGTCAGAAAAAGGGTTAAATTTTTAGTTTTCCGTTTTGTTTGGGTTTTTAATCTATTGTACAAAAATGAAGTGTAAGCCCGAAATTTTGTTTTGGAACTTTGCCCCGTGTCACAATTTAAAAGGTGGGTCTGGGGCTTGAGTTAGTGGAAATTTAGTAGCTTCAAGGTGAGGCTTCACCCAGAGGAAAAGAGGGAAAGGGTTATCGATCCATTACCTGGGCAACTTTTTCGCAAATATATTTTCTTATTTAAAAAGGGAAAATGTTTTTTCCCCGGTATCTTGTTATTGCTGTACTTTTAAATGCAAGTGCAATACAAAAAAAGTAGTCCCACTTTTTATGCCTTACGCCCTTTCCCCCTCCCTTTTCTTCCCCCTTAAAAATGTCAGAGGCGGGAGCTGCAATTTTTAAAAAAGTTTTTTTTTGAAGTTGAAAAAAACCCCAGGGGTTTTCTGCGATGGACACCCCCTTTACAGCCCCGGCAGTTAAAAAAGCCGGCAGATTAGTGAAGCCGGGCTCGTGTAGATCTTTAAAAATGAAATGACTGAAGAAGATGCTCAGGTAAAATAGTGAGTATTTGAGTTGTGCAGAACTAAATTTTCATCCCCAGTTAACGGGAGTCCTTATTTTCCCATGGGAGCTTTGTTTTTTACCATTTTTGCCCTGTTAAAAGAATTTCAATCAAAAAAAAAAACTCATGAGAAAAACATGCTTTTTTGGTCAAAAACAGAATGAAATGTTTAATTTACTAGTCGCAAGGACCCAAGGGCTTTAAAAATCACAAGGGTTTTTTCCCGAACTCTCTTTGGGTCATTTTGTTGAAAATGCTTTCTTTAGAAGGGGGTTTTTTTGAATAAAAATTTTTACCATGAAACCCGGGGGTTTTGGGGGCCCAATTTTTTTTTTTCTAAAAGATGTGGGGTTCATAAAGCCTTTTGCCCTTAAATTAGCCTTTTCCAGCCAAAAACATGTCTCTCAACAAAAAACAAATTACAAGAACAGCATGAGGAAAAATACGTTAATGTTTAAATTTTTCGTGGCACTTTGGGAGGGTGTCTTGATTCTTAAAGAAAACTCTGTTTTTGCAAATATGTCGATGAAAAAGGGGGATGTTTGATTTTGGGCGGGGGCGGGGGGGATGAGCCAACAAAAGGAGGCAAAAAAGTTCCTGAATTTTCAAATTTAAAAAAGGAAATTTTGAATTGCGCAAAAAAAAAGCTTTTTTGAGAACTGTTTAAACATGTGGCAAATCTTCTGTTAAATTTAATTACCATTCAAAATGGTTTTCTCTGTTTGGAAGAAAAACCACCACTGGGATTTTTAGCATTTTTCTTTTCTTGTAACTTTTCTTTTCAAAAAAAAAAAATACCTTTTTTGTAAACTTATTGTTTTTCCCAAAAATTAAACCAAAAAACACATGCAAATTTTTTGAAAAATTTCCCTTTTTTAGGGATTTTTGGGCAATAAAACAGGAAAAATTTGGGTTTTAAACTTGTTTGGGACAAAAAAACACATACGTAACCATTTCCTTTTTTACCATGTTTCCTTTTTCCGAGGGGAGCCTGATGTTATTTCAAATTTTTTGGGGCCCGAACTTTACACCTTTGCTGATAAGATCAGTTTGCGAGTTCCAAAACTTGGGGCGCTCTTTTAGAAAATCTAACCCTTGCCGGTTCCCTTAAATTTAAAAAAAGGGTCAGGGATGTATAGGTAAAGTCCCCACAAATTTTGGTTTTGGCCCAAAAACTTTTGACTTACAAAAGTTCATGATCAGATTCCCTAGTGAGAATTTTACCCCTTTTGCTTCTTTTTTATAAAAAGCTGGTGACGCGTCTACTTTAAAAATGCCCGCCAAAGAGGGAAAAATGGTGAGTTTTTTTGAATGAAAATGAAATTTTCACCGGCTTTTTTCTGTGCTAGTTAGTTTCCGAAACTTAAAGCTTTCCCGCTCTAACTTTGGATGATCTCCAGACAACTTTAGAAGCCTTTTTTCCCCTTTCAACTGATTTTCCATGTTTCCCTTTTAGTCATTTCCTCCCCCCCCGTGACACGTGCCCCGTGGATGGTTTGGAGGCTATGCATACCGCGAATACTGCTGCAAAAGTACAGTCGACTGAAGTGCCCGCGGCCCCAGAATTTACCAAAAAATTGGTAGCTTGATGTATGCCATGGTTGCGACAATTTTAAAATTTTTGTGAAGCAGGACCCTCAAGGCCCTTTATAGATTTTCAAGTTTGCCATGAAACATCCCAAAAATTTCCCCTTTAAAATATCCGATCACTTTTGGGAAAAAACCGGCACCTGTAAATTACCCACTCAGCCCTCGAAAATTTTTGCTTTTACTGTGCTACAGTGTTTTTAGTTGCTATTTTTGGGTAGTTCTGCGACACAATGGAAAAAAAAAAATGGCTTTTCAGAACGGACCGAATTAATTTTTTTTGTTCCAGGGCCACCATTGCCAATCAATCCCTGAGTAGAGTTTGCTGTTTCTGCGATTTGGCTTGAATTGAATTGTATAGTTCTGCAAAAGCAAAAAAATTTTTTCAGGAAACCCGAATAGGGGAATTTTTTCTGTTCCAGGTACCCCCATTTCCCTTGCGATCGTGAGGTTTTAAATTCCCCGTTTTTTAAAATTTTGGCCATTTAAAAGAGTCAAACTCGTCTTTAAAATTTAAATATTAGAGAGTCAATTTCCCTTTCTATATTTAAAAAAAATGAAAAAACCCGAAAAGAGGATGACTAAATTTAATAAAACCTTTTTGAAACAATTTAAAAAAATTTAAATTTTTTTTTCCCCCAAAACCCCTATTCCCAATATTTAAAAAAAATTTTTTAAAAAAAAATACGGGAAAATTCCCCTTAGAAAATGCCCCCTAAAAGGAAATTTTAATGGGGGGGGTTTCTTACGGAAAAAAAACTTAGACCCCAGGCTACTTTTCAGGGGCAAAAAAAACAAAAAGGTCAGCTCAAAAATCAAAAAAATAGCTCAGTGAACCCGGGACATTTTGGGTGATATTAATATTTCAAATGAAAACAAAACTCTCCCATAGCAATGTTAAAAAAAAGTTTCAACTCAGGGAAATTTAAAAACTGTTTGGGTAGCACAACTTTAATTTTTGGGAAAAGAGGGTTGAAGTTTTCTCCCCTTCTTGACTATCGAAAGCAACTAAGACCTTGGCTTCTCCCTTTTCTCCTTGAAGAGTGCAAGCAGCCCACAAAACCGATACCTTCACAACCTTTAACCCTGACCCCATGAATATTTTCCCACAGCATGGCCCTTACGACCAAATCCAGCAATAAAACCTCCCTCCTTCGCAAAAGAGATGGTTAGATTTTTTATTTCATAGATTTTGCAATCATTAAAAGGAGGAATTTGGGCAAGGGGAAAATATACATTCTCTTCAAAGTTTTGGGGTTTAGGCAACCTCATTCGGGACAAAGGGACATCTTCTTCCCTTTTCACCCGGGGAAACCGGGGCGCAAAATTTTCGGGTGGCAGAGTTCGGCCCGCCCGCCTCAATACCACTAACAATGGAAGCAACACTCTTGTCCAAGCACATAAAGGGTTATAAAAGCAAAAGATCAATTGGGATAAAGGGAAATACATTTTTCCCGACCCATGCCCTTTGGGGTGAGTTTATTTCCCGCAAATGGGTTTTTTTCCCCCTCATTTCCCCAAATGGCCCTTTTTTATGCTTTTTCTGCCCACCTCTGGTTCCTGCGGTGGGTCTTGGCTTTCGCCCCGCCCCCCAAAACCACGTGTCTTCCCGTGATGAAATTCAAAACCAATATTTAACAAAAAAAAATTACCCGGCTCCCCGCAAAATCAAGACCAGAAAATTCCTTTTATTTTCCAATGGGAAGAGCAGGAAAACCCTTTACACAACCCCACCTGCTAAACAAAAATCATGTAGCAATTCACAACCTGTTTCAATCATGCATTAAAAAGGAAAAAAAAAGGAAAACAATTCCCGTACTCAGATTAAATTTTGACCCCCAAACTGTATCCTTTTTCAAAAAAAGCCATCTTTTCACCCCAGAAAAATGTAAAAACCCGAAACAAAACACGAATCCATTTTTTTAGATTAGACCAAACAAATTTTAACCCCTCCATCTATAGAAGGGTTTATGAATGCCAAATGACACTCACTTTTTAAATCCCCAAATTGTAAATCAAAAAAAAACAAAAAAACCCCAGGGATAATAAAATTTTAAAAGATAACAAAAAAAGATCGGCCCCCGAAAAGTTGATTCTTTAAAAAAGTCGGGTACCCGAGGGGCCTGTATGCCACCACCCCAAAACCTCAGGACCCCAAACGCTTGAATCCTTGAGCACAAGGTTACACGGGGGGCAACGGATTGGTAAAGGTTTTGAAAATGTTTAGGGCCCCATGGTGTATAATTTTGAACCCGCACTGGGGCCGTCAAAAAGCTCAGATTTTTTTTTTCGTCTCTTAAAACCCCATTCCCTTCCCCTAATCAAATCAGAAAAAATGGCTAGTTACAACCACGCAGAGAAATTACGCATCAACCCAAAAAAACCCGAGGGGTTTTCCGGCAAAAAACGCCCGAAACAACGAGCACGGGGGCAGGACCCGGAACGAGGAAAGGGAGACTCACCCCATGGTGCGGCGGAAAGGGGACCCGGGTGAGGGTCGACGACGCTGCCGGGGGAAAGGGGGCGACGGGGGTTCGAGTTCGAGGGCCGCGGCGGCGGCTGCGGGGGGGTGAGGCCAGGGCCAAAAAAATTTATAGGATTGGCAGTTAGGGTTTGCTTATCAGCGTCCGAACGTTTTTTTTTTGGGGGGTGCCCTTTGGTCGTATCGTACGGGGACATGTGATCAGGATCACAGGTTTGCGCACCCTTTTGTATTTTTTTTATCGGTGCTTTGCCTGAAACCCATGAGCCCCCCAAAAGTCCCGGGAAAAGATAAGTGCCTTGAACAGCATAGAAATTTTCCCATGTTAAACTTTTTAGTGTATAAAAAAAAAAGCTGGAGCCAACCCGGGATAAGAAACTAGCAGGCCTCACGAGGGAAAATTTCTTAGGGCCTTTTTGGGTTTTCTAGAATTGAAAACCGTTTCAATGAATTAAAAAATTTTAGGAAAATTTAATTTTTTGTAGGAAATTTATTTAAACTGGAAACTGATTCATTTCTATTATTTTTGTTTGGATGCAAAAAATAATTAAATTCCTAGAATTTAAATTTTAAAAGTTGTTTGGTAAAATTGGATCAAAAATTGAACCCCTTTTAATACAGGGTGGGTTCATTTTTTATAAATAGCCAAAGTAAAGCATAAAATCACCATTAAAATACGGACAAAACAAAACCCAAATTAAAAAAATATAATAATCAAAAATTTAAAAAAAGTGCCCTCATTAATCACGAAGTGATAGATAGAACATGTACACATACAAGAGCCCAAAAAGCATGTTTCTGATTACAAGTTTCTCAGCGGGTGCACGACGATGGCCAAAGAGGGGGTTGGGGTTCCCCAACCACATTCCCCCCCCCGCCCCCCCTCCGCGATTTCCACCACCCAACCCCTTTTTGCCGTCCGTCCAAAAGTTTATCCGCCCCTTGGGGCCACTTTTCAAAGGGACAAGACCAAACACCTCCATTCCGGGGGCCCGCTTTCTGCCCCCCGCCCGTTCCTCGTCCCGTCTGGACTGATATCGAGATTGGGTTTTTCAATTTAAGCGCTGCCAAAGGTGGGGACAAGGGCTGAACCTCCCTGTCCCTTTCCCTTCCCAAAACCACCCTTTTCCCTTTTTGACCCAGGGAGAACATTCAAAATATTAAAAGCTTAGAAACACTAAATCTAACATCTAATCTTTGCCTCTTGAAACTTTTTTCAGGTTGGGTTTTTCACTCCCCCCTTTGGGTCTTTTCTTTTTAGCACTTTCTTTTAAACCCTTCTCTTTAAAAATTTTTTAACAAAACTATAGCCTTTAGGGTTCATTTTTTTCCCGAACAGAAAAAACAATTTGAGCAAGAAGGTTGAAAATGATTTTGGAAAATTGAAAAAAGAAGCAAAAAAACCAAAAGAAAACAAATACCCCAAACGTTTTTCAAAGGGTTCAGTTCAAAACACAGGGACAAATTTTATAAGTAAAAAAGTTTTTGTCAACCCAAAAATTTAAAAAGGGAAACTGGGGTTTGCGTAAGATGGGTTCAAAAAAAAGAAAAAGTTGTTAAAAATGAATGTGTGGCACAAATGAAAAAAAAAAAGGTTTGGGATTGAAAAGTAGCACATTAAATTTTCACAAATTTCCTTCTCTGTTTTCATGTTAAACCGAACCCCAAAAAGCATCAGTTATCTGTCCCCGACTCCCCCGGGGTCCTTTTCAGCTAAAATATACAGTGATATTTATGATTTGATTGAGTGCTGCTCAAGACAGATAAATTGTTTTATCACAAAAAAAAGCATCAGACAGGGCAGTGGGTCTCCTTGGGCCCTGGCCAAAAAACTTAATATTTTAAACTATACAAACAAGGCAAAAATTTCATCCCTATTGTTTGATAGACATTTTTGGCTTTGGAGATAAAAATAAACTCAAGGGGGAAAGGGCCCTTTGGGGAACCATTTTTTTTAGAAAAAATTTGCTTCAAACAATGTGGGCCCCGCCCAAAATTAAAAAGGGTTAATTTTAGGCTATACGTTACACAAAAAATTTTTTATAGCTCCCGGCTACAACAAATTTTTAGAAGTAAGGGGAACCCCGTGTTTTTTTGGTTTTAAAATGTGATTTCAAAATTTTTCCCATATTTCATGGGGCTAAAATAACAACAATTTTCCTAGCTCCCCTGAAGACATTTAAACCCCAAAACGAACTGCACATGGGGGGGGGGGGGGGTAGAAGCAAATTTTTGGAAAAGAAATAGAACGAAAAAACTGGAAATTTTAACTGCATAATTATAATTTGCCCCAAAAAAAAAATTAAAAAAAAAATATATCATCTTTCATGTTTTCAGTGCTTGCAGGATAAAACACTAAAAAAAACATACCTGTGTGACATGGGATGTATTTTTTATCTGCAAATTTTTTTATCTGCAAAAGTCTCAGCTGCAGCACAACCCCTACATGTGACAATAAACAATTATGGAATGCTCGGTTTTTTCATATATACAAAGAAAAAAGGCCCAATTTTTTGGGGTAAAGCACTGCAGGTTTATCTTTCTCCTCTCTCGCTCGCTCACTCCCCATTTCAAATGTATCATCAGCAAGGCTACCCCCCCAATTTCCCCTTTGTTGCTTCCACAAATCCTCTCTATGTCTAGAAGCTCCTCGCTGGGAGATCTACCTATACAGCTTTATGCACTTAAACCCACATGCTGTCACACAATCCAAATCCATGTCTGCTGCTGCTATGTCGTGTTTTGTAGGAAACTACCTGCTTGGAGGGGGGGAGAGAAGGGGTCTTCAGATAAAACACATCACGTCCCAAAAAAGTGCTCCCGCCACGATTTTCCCCTCGCGGGCCCCCGTAGAAACCACCCCCCCGATAAAAAACACCCCCCGTTTCCCCCACACCCGCACAAACGCACAGGGATAGCCCAAGAGGCCGCCCGGCCCTGAAACCCCCGGCAGACAACTACCAAAAAATGGGGGAGGGTTTTTTTCCGGGGTGCGATTTACACCGACCTCGGGGGCGGGGTCTGCCGGGGCATGGAAAGAGGCGGGGGCGGACTTCTTCACGGGCTGGGGGCCCCGAAGGGTACTGCTGCCTACGCCCAAACAAATCTAGCAAACAAGGGTATGTGGGGGGCAGGGGGGGAGAAAAAAGTTTTACGGGGCCCAAGGGGGGGACTGCTCGGGGGACTGACCGGGGGGAAACGTACGAGCAAGTCGAGGCAACGAAGAAGGTTTTCTGCGGAGAACGTTGGATCTGGATCCGGTCACGCAGTGGGCGCAGGGAAACTCCTGCGATGCTGGAGGGGGGGGCGGCCGAAGGGGTCAACACCCTTTGGGGGCGACGCGAGGAGTGGGGGAAGGGGGAGAGGGTGGCTCGAGGGAAAAATTCTGAAACCTTTTCCCGGGGGATAGGGGTGCGAAATGGGAAAAAACCTACCCCTTTCAAAACGGTGGAAAAAAAGGCCGAAATCCCAAATTTAAATTTTACAGTAAGCCAAAGGGCCCTCAAAATGGAAACTGTTTAATTCGCGCCAAAATTTAGGAGAAAAAAAACAGAATTTTTTTTCTCCCGTTTTTTCTTTTTTTTTTCTTTTTTTTTTCTTTTTTTTTCTTTCTTTTTTTCTTCTTTCTTTCTTTTTATTTTTATTTTTTTTCTTTTTTTTTGCAAAAAGAAAAGGGGTGTTTTTTGGCCTTTTTTTTAAAAATCGAAAGCTTTTTAGGGCCACAGGCTCCAGGCATATGTCGGAGGGAAAAATTGGGTTTTCAAAGTTGGGCCGGGGACCAGAACGCAAGCCCTCCCTCAAAAAAAGCCGGGTACACCATGGTTTTGGCCCTGCAAACGGGGCCAAACCCTTTTTTACAGGATCTAGGACAAACGAGATGGACAAGACGCAAAATTGAAAAAATCAAAAAAACGAATTTGTTAAAAAAAACCTTCAAAACTACCATCTAAAAAGCTGTTGTTAGCACCTTGGGCCAAATTTGAGGCGTCCGTCTCCCCGAATTTTAATTTTTTTTTTTCCCTGCCCAACTGTTTCCGCTCTACACAGGGCCCCTGGAAGGTTTTCAAAGCTTTAGCTGAAGAACCCCCCCCTGCTCTTGGGTGCAGCCTGGCCCCCGTGTCCAGCAAAAAAAGCCCCGTGATCCCGGGCCCCATAACCCCGCCCCCCTTCCCTTTTTAAAGTTGAAAAGCCGATAACATTTAACTTGTAGGGGCTCATCCCGTGGTGGGCTCCACCCTTTTGGGTTTTGCCCGAAATTTAATTTGGGTCCTTTTTTTGGCCTTTCAACTTTGCAAAAATTTATTTACATGATATTGTACAACATTTCACCCCCTCCCCCCTAGTTTGCACTCTTTTTACCTTCAAATTTCTTTTTTTTCTTGTCATCCACCCTCTCCATAGCCCAAACCAAAAATTTTTATTTGAAACTCCGGTTTTCAAAGCCCCTATCTTAAATGCAACTTCCTTCCCCAAAAAAAACACCTTACAAAACGCACGCACCCCCTTCCCAATTTTCAAAGACCCCCAAAACTCCGGCCCTTTACAGTTAAAAGAGAAGGGCCCCAATTCCTCAAACGAGTCAAATTTCACATGGGCATAAATTTCAGTTAAATTTTCCTTCTTTTAAAATTTTTCCGGGCTGAAAGGCTGTTTTTAAAAATGAAAACGCCAGAACAACATTTTGGACTTTGTTTGGGACCTTCAGCTGCCAAAATTTTGTGCCAAGTGAAAAAAAGTGTCCCCCGTACCCCCCTTTTGCAAATGTCCCAGCTACCCCTTAGTTCATTCTCGGATTTTCATCGCCAACTTGTATGCTGATTTGACAGAGAAGAAATCCCTTTGAAACAAAAAGCCCAAACTGGCCCGTCAGGCATATCTTAACCCAAATTTGGGAAACGTCCCAAAAAAACCTCTTCATCCTCCCCCCAGAAAAAAGCCCCCGTACCAACGCTCATCCCCCCCCCCCCCCAGTGTTTGGGTCGATGGTTTATCCAAACCCCTTTTTAGCCGGCAAGCCCCTCTTGCGGGGGCAGGGGTTTCCGAGTTTTAACCCCCCCTGGAATCCATGGATCAGCCAAAAATTAAAAAGCCCTCCCCTCACCCACCCACCAGATCAAGCTTTTTTCAAAAAGAATCCCCTTTTTAAAAATACTCCTCCCTGAGTAAAGAGAACCCTCTTTTGCTTGGCACTCTAAGATTTTTGTGAGGGAAATATTTTACTTTCAACACTCTACCCAGGAAAACACCCCGGTTTTTGGGCCGCAGCCCCCATGCCTGTCAACCAAAATAGCCCAGTTGAACAAATGAAAATTTTTGAAACCCAAACCCCCTTTCTTTTTTGAGGCGAATCAAATTTTCCCCCCGCTGGCCAAGGATTTTATTAATTTTAATTTTCTGACTCCACCAATAAAATTTCCACCATTGGGACTAATTTCGTCACCCCAAGGTTTTTTGGTTAAAGTCAAAAAAGGCATTGGGGTTTGGTTGGAATGGCCCCGGTACAGCCTTAACTAGAATTTTTTTTGTCGGGCCCTTTGGGTAAAATTTTTTTCCTGCCAGCCCTGTATTCGGGACCAAATTTTCTTTTTAATATGCAAAGGTTCCCTTTTTCCTGATATCCCCAAAGGAGACCAGAAGCCCCCAAATACCTTTCTCCCCTTTTTTCCTTTTGATAAACGAGGAGTGGCTTTCATTTTGGGGTCTTACTGTAAATTGTTGTGTTTGGGCTAAATAGTATGGGTTAATTTTTTTTTGTTGATCAAATTTTTCCTGAAAACCCCCATATACCATTTGAATCCTCCTCGCTCACTGCTTTTTCATTTTGTGATCGAACAAGAAAAGGGAACATCCGCAAAAAAAGAGATGGTTAAAACCCTTTGGGCCCCCAAAGACATACCTTGATACCCACAATTTTCCGGGGTTTTTCTCCACCCTTTCCCGATAGCGGACAGCCCCCCCCGAAAATAAAAAAAAGGGAGGGGGAAAGAGGGGCCCCTTTCCGAAGTCCCCGTGTGGGTTATCATCTCCTTTTAAAAACCCCCCGACCCTTTATGCCCTAATTCCTGTTGAGACGCATCTCAAAACCCCGGTCGCCCAAAAGTTGTTTTAAAACCCCCGCTTGTCATCATTTCTATCAAAAACCCCCCTCAACTCGGCTTAAAAACCTTGCTCATTCCCCCTTTAATTTGTTGCCCCCCCTTTTGTCCCCCTTTCCTTGTTTTTGGGTAGTGGTGAGCTCATTTTGCCAAAAAACTTGTTGGGTTTTCAGCCCCCAAAGGGAAAAAGGGGCTTTGAGACTGGGAAAAAAAAATTTGGCAAAACACCCCTTTTAAACGATTTTCTATCACTTTGGAGATGAGCTTATATAAAAAAAAAGCACAAGTGATCATTTGAAGCCCTTTGAGGTTTTTTTTTGGTTTATCCCCCCTTGGGGAAAAAGGGGCGATTATTTGTCATTCCAACCGGTTTGGGATCTCCCCTCCATTCAGAACAAACTAGCACTTCCCCCTTCATCCGTTTTGCAAATTGGGCCCCCAAAAACTCTTAAAAGACAATTTTGGGGTGCCATCTGCCCCAGGGGCTTTTGGGGGTCCCCAAAACTTCCCCACCTTTTCCACCCATCGCCTGAGAAAAAGGGCCCCATTTTAAAAATTAAATTTAAAACCCGCGTGTAAAAACGCTTGGTGTAAAAACAGTTGGGCACCTCCTCAACCCCCCCTCCACTTGTTACAGAACAGAGCTTGGTAATGGGGTAGCAATGTAAAATTTTGTCTGTCTCCCTTCCCCAAAACCCACCCCCATCCTCCCCCAGCCCCCTTGACACCATTTTTTTCCTCCGTCTCTCTGATGCACAAGCATGGAAAAAAAGGTATTTCGGTCCCTTTTTCAACAGCCCGGGTTTGACACGTTTTTTCCCAAAGGAAAAGCAGCTGACCCCAATTTTTCCTAATTAAACCCTTGACAATTTCTCCCGATTAACATTCCCTGAGATATCCCCCGCCTCCTACAAACCCTTTTTAGTTCCCTCCTAGCATTTTTTTAACCCCCTTTTTTAACTCTCCCCGGACCTTGGCCCCCACTCCCAGAGCTCCCCCAAAACCCCACCCTTGGCCCCGCTTCCCAAAAAAAAGGTTTGGGGCCATCCCAAAATAGCCCGGGAAAAAACCGGCCCCCCTCCACTTAGCTGCACATTCCTCCTCCTCCCAAACCCCCTACTTCAAAAATTCCCCAAAATCTCCCGAGGTCCCCACCCCTTTTTAGACTCCCTCCCCCCACCCCACAATTACAGGGTTTTGGTTTTGAATGCCTTGGGTTGCCATTTTTTAACCCGGACCAAAAGGAAATTTGTATTTTCCTTGGCCCTGTTAGCAAGGGCACGACCAACCGCTCCCTCGTGTGCCCCCTTCCCGGGTTTTTAGAATTTTTCCCCCCAAATGAACAAAAGGGCCCCCACAAGCCCCAAATCATGCAGGGCACGTCTTCCCAAAATTTTTTCCCAAACTTTCCAGGCTGTCTCCTCCCCTTTTTGCCCCCCCCCCCTCCTTCCCCATGACAAATAGGACCTCATTAAAGTCATCCGCCCAAACCCCGGGAAGGAAAATGCCCATGTAACGTTTTGGGAAAAGTATTCCAAGTTTTCTCCTTTTCCTCTTTTTTCGATTCCATAAAATCCCTGGGGAACCCCCCATTTTAAAGATCTCCCCCCTTTATTACCATGTCTAAGTGGTATTTAGAAAAGCTCTTGACTGAGATTCAGGTTTTTTCCTCCCAAAAAAAAAGCCCAAAGGGTTCCCCAAACCCCCCGTACGTATCCTTCGCCACCCTGTTTGGGCAAAAACCCAACCCCACCTCAACCCTTCCAACCATTTTCCATCCCGTTTTGTCCCCTAAGAGAAACAAAAAGTCAGGGGGAAACCTCCTTTGTAGCTCCCAAAAACCCCGAAAATTTCCGGCCCCCCTTCCCAAAACCCCGGCAATTCCAAACTATAAGTCCCCATTTGGGGTGGGCAGGGGGTGAACCAGCAAGCCCCGCCAAAAAATTTTCTCCCCGTGGGCCCCATCCCCCCACCGTTGTGCCCTTCCCCCCCCTTTCCCTTTTTTTGCAATTTCCATCCCCTGGTGACTCTAAAACCCCAAATCCTTTTTTTCTCTACCCCCCCAAGCTTTGCCTCACCTATCTCCTTTTGGGGCACGCTGCCCCACGAAAAGAAAAGGGGTTCTTTCCACCTTTCACCATTACCTCTAGGCCCCCTTTTTCCCCTCAAACAAAAGTTGCCCGATTTTTGGGCCCCCCCTTTTTTATCCTTGGCCCGTCCCAAACCATGTTTCTAAACCCCCCCCCAGTCCTTTGCCCCCCTCCAAGGGGCCCCCCTCTATACCATCCCCCCTTTCCCCTCCCCGGGACGCCCACGCCTTGCCCCACAGGGAAAACCCAACAAATTTTGGGGACCTTCACTTCATGAAATCGACATCAGCCCGTTTTTCAACCGGGTGAAAAACCCTTCCCCTAGCGTATAAACCCCACCCTTCAACCTGTTTGTGGGTTTGCTTTCGGCCCCTCCGGGACCATTTTTTTTGCCGTTTCTTGCGGTTTTTTTGTGAATGTTTACTTAGGATCTTCCGCAAAATTTCCTGTGTTTTTTTTAAAACAAGAAAATTTATTTTTTCTTTCCCCCATTAAAATGCAATTTAATTTAAGGGCCCGGGGAAAAAAATTTTAAAAAAATTGACTGTAAAATTCCGGGTTGGGAAAAACGCTTTTGATTTTTTTAAAACGTATTGTGGAAAATTTTTTTAAAACGAAACCGGGAAAACAACGTTTGGACAGAGGATCAAAAATCAGGTCAAGGGGGAAAACAGGGGACCCCCCAAAAACTCCTTATTCCCCCCAAAAAAAACCCAAAAATTTTATCAGAAATTTTTTGTCACAAACGAATCTTTTGAACCCCATGCAGAAGCTTTAAAAAAAAAGCTAAATTTCATAGCTTTGTCCCGTGTTTATGAACGAAACATTTGGGTCCCAAACAAAAAACACCCAAAAATAAAACGAAAAAAAAATGTTATAGAATTTAAAACCCTTTGGAATTTTTTGGGAAGGGAAACAAGACCCTAACTTTTTTGGGGCATCAAGAAATTCTATGCAAAAATAATCTCAATAAATGTGTCTGCACAGGACGCAACAGATAATCCAGTATAACTGATGTCAGTGTTTCATGATTTCAATTGATATCACAAGGTGGCCTACCAAAAGGCATTCCAGGAAAGAAGGCTCACGAGCCACTAGAGCCTAAGGGTACAACAATACATGAAACCACATGCACCTTTATTATGTCTCAGATTATATATATAAAAAAAACATGCCGATTGCAGCACAATCGATCTACAAACATGCAGGTTGTAGCCACGGTCAACCAGATTGGTGAACGGCATAAATATATCTTCCGGTACACTACTAGAACTTCACTTTACGGTATGTTCTCGGGCACATACAATGGGATGAATGGATGTATCATGTCCAGGCTAGGCACAAGTCATAAGTTCATTTATATGAATCCTAAACCTCATTGAAGTGTCAGTGGCCCGACAAAATTGACTTCTGATTAGAGAAGAAATCAAGCAATTTGAACTCTGGAGCTATTATTTACAGAGTTGTTATGGCATATAGGATTCATTCTAGTCGTCATTCTGTGATGCAATGCTACACTTTTGGAACATGAATATCAGCAAGTGAAGAAATGAGATCTTCTCTTGATTGTGACCTCCGGCTTTGAAGTGTAGTCTGACCTCGGCTAGGGTTCCTCACACCACTGGAAAACTGCATCTGACCTAAGCTCCCAACAGAATAGCTGTGATAGGCGCCAAGGATTGCCTCGAGGACTCCATAAGCTGAACACTGCTGCCTCCTAATCCATGGCTCATACCAAATGGGTGAGGATCTGACCAGCAACAGTAGGGCTCAGTGGTGTCTTTGTTCTTCCATCACCTGCAAAATAAGAAAATTCAAATGTTTGATTATCTCAGCTAAGCTACAGTAAAGAGAAGTAAGGTTCACAAATTTTAAAGAACTTAAAAGATAGTTTGAAATCATGTGATGAAAAAATTACTTTGAGTAGTATCATTTCGTAGAAAAGAGTCACAAGGATTGATGTGATACAATAGGTACATTTGATGTAACACTACAAAGTTTAATCCAAATGGCATTTTAACAAGTAAACTCAAGTGAAAACATGAGAAGTCGCGTGTCCTGCAAGCCACACAACAGTTCTATGTAAAGCTGATTCCTAGTCCTAGAAGGTCACATTGTAGAATACTGGAAACTAACAAAGTGGCAAGAACACTGTGTGTGGAGATGCAAAAGTGTGAAGTTCTTCCATTTTCTAAAAGAACAAAATGGCTAGTCGCTTTCCAACAAAACAAGTTAAGAACCCTGTTTTCAAAAAAGTGCAAGCAGCCAATCAGGGTGAAAATAATTCAAGTACTGTAGTCCTTGCATGGTAGATGAACTTTATACAGAAGGGGAGGAAACCAAGATGGCAGGAACATAAGTAGAAAAAAAACACTTGCACATACCCGAACTAATGGGATTCCATAAATGTTTAAAAGGCAATCCCATACCAAGAACAGAACTCTCCAGAATTATGCCTATGAAGTGGCAGATAAGACTTGCGGAATGATCTTGGGATTGAATTGCTGACACATAGTATGGCGCATATGACCAACACAATTGAAATCAGAAACAATACTATGAGAATATTTGGGTTTATCTCCGAGCAAAATTTTGGTATCCCTTTATAT
>CM039127.1:17068054-17081999 GCA_022036555.1 Microstegium vimineum | reverse complement strand
TTTCCAGGGTGACCATTGGGTAAATAGCATGGATTTGCACGGGCTTAGAACTGTATGTGCATTTCGAGAGCAGTACTATATTCTAAGAGCATAGCTAAGCTCTCAAGACTTCTATTAAGGCAAAGAAAGACACTGGATAGAGAAACCTGGTGAATAGTGAACTGATTGCTCTTTCTTTTCCATTTCTGCCTACTGGATGAATAACCCAACAAAATGAATCAGAATCTTCAAGACAGTTTAATCTTCATCTCCTCCTCAACAAGCTCAAATATTTCATCAATTCTGAAATAGCGTAAGAAATCATCATTGTTTTCACAACCAAATTCAAGGTGCAAATTCTGTTTGTTAACGTATAAAATCAAAAAATGAAAAGATAACAAAATTTGGTTTACCTACTCAGCTTGATGTTCATATTAGTAAGCCAAGTGGTTAAATAAACCTGTAAAACAGGAAGTTAACAAGATATATAACTTTGTCTGAGATGCATGACAGCTTTAGCTAGCTAAATTTGATCTAATACAAAGATGATCCTTCTATAAATCATTTGTTTAGACATTGATAACTTATAGTATTCTAAGCCTACCAAAGGGATATAAGATAACAGGAAAGAAACAGTTTTGTATGTAATATACGTGCATCTATATAAAGTATAAACTGCGACATTTCCTAACGACCAAAACTTTGCAAACCATAAAAAACCTGTAAAATTTCATGCAAAGGAGGATTGCCAGGTCGCTGACTCCTTAAAAAATCTGCACACCAATTTTCAGGCAGTGGGTAGGTATCTCCTGATTGAAGACCAATACTCTGAAGTTCGTCTGACTCTGATTCACCATCATATAGCTCATCACCCCAATCTAATGATGTATGATGTTCTACACCTTCCTTTAAAGTAATCGAGAGAAATCCCAAGAGTAGCAGCCTCTACAGATATAAATGATTTAATTGTCAGGAGACTTCTCCAGAAGAGAAGAACACAGGCAAGTAAAACAAACCCACTTTACAAAAGGATAATCTAAAACAAAGGCATACTGAATAAAAGAATTTTTCTGTTGTCAGCAAGCATCGCCATATAAGGAGGGATGATGATTTACCTTCAACTTTTGCTCTGAAACAAACATCTCAACAAGCTCCTGGGCAAGATTATCTGAGGCGATTCAAGAAAACATAATTTTCTTATGATGTGGATTTGAAACATGTAAACATGAATGTACACAGTGATCTCAGATATTGTTTGGCATTTCTCAAACGTGAGAAGATATATATTTAGCCAGTTAATTTGTTGGACGGGGGAACACAGCATGGTACACAGAATGAGAAAAGTATACTACTCTCAGTAGTCTCTGTCTTACTAAATCAAACTCATTTCATTTTTCGAAACTTTTAAAAGGCAAGATAGGTTAGGAGATCATTGGCACACCAGACAGATGAATGATCATAGTCGTGTCTTAATCTAGAGATGCATGAGATGAGTAACCCACCAAATTCTAATACGGAGAACCATTTGAATACTGGGACTCCTCCACCATCCCCTGAATCATTCAAATCATCTTGGCAATCAGAAAACTGTGTGATGGAACTATTTGGAGTTGCATTCGAAAAACAGCGCATA
Source organism: Microstegium vimineum (assembly GCA_022036555.1). Classification (NCBI taxonomy): domain Eukaryota; kingdom Viridiplantae; phylum Streptophyta; class Magnoliopsida; order Poales; family Poaceae; genus Microstegium; species Microstegium vimineum. The sequence goes on along the minus strand of CM039127.1, from coordinate 17,080,387 downwards.
GAACAGGAAGCTTTAACCAAGTAGGACAGCTGACGGACCTATCAACGGGGTAATGAAGAAGAATATTACTGGAGGAGTTGACATCAAACTACCTTATCACCATACCCTATGGGATCTGAATTTAAAATAAATGAATCAGCATAGCCTTGCAGTGGTAAATTACCATCTCCTTGTAGGCCGACAGAAGCATGCCACTGTATTGCTCCTAAACCAAGAAAGCAACAGAATCAAAAGATTAGTAGCATAATGGACAACTAAATCACGCTGTGAGTTTGCGGTCAAGGTGTTACTACCTCTCTACACGCCAACTTGGAGTTCGCTTTATCGCGGATCCCCGGCATATCCTTGAGCACCCCCAAATCCGTCGCCGGCATGTTCCTGACAGCCAACCCCACGCAACTCCGTCATCCATGGCCGAAATATCAAACCCGGAAGTACACGCACGCAGACAGAAAGGAGGCCTACCTGCGGGAGAGGTGGGTGTTGACGAGCGCGGAGGCGTGGGAGCGGGCGTCAGCAGCGGCGTCCAGCCACTGGGCCTTGGCGGCCCTCAGATGCGACCACTGGTTGCGCACGTTACGCTGCGCTTTAGATCTCCACAGCCTCAGCGATGGGGAAGCGGCCGCCGGCTGGGGCGGCCGGGTCGGGGTTGCTGCGGAGGCCTCCATTGATTCCATGGGGTTTGCGTTGCTTTGTCTGTTCGCCTGCCACCTAGCTTGAGCTCTATTCGGCTGAAACTCACTAGAGCAGAAAAAAGAGCTTTTTACATGAGTGTCATTAAGAAAGACTGTAATTACACCGAAGATATTAAAAAATATGGTCACACACAGGTAACACCGCTCTGAACTTTCTTGTCACCCTTACCATTCCGTCCTTGTGCTGTTCGTTTTTAGCCGTTACGTGTGGGACCGGCCACTGTAGTGGTCTTTTTTACCCCTGACGCCCACTTGGTCTCTCAGGCGTCCCCCGGTGCGGTTTTGGCGCCAGCTACTGCTGTTTTGGCGCCAAACTGGTGGAGTTTTGGCGTCCAAACCTCCCTTGGCCGGTGCTATAAGTTGCCAAAGGCTGGGCTCCTTTCTCCATTCATTTCTCTCTTTGCTCTATCTTCTCAAAGTCTCTGTTGTTGCCATGTCTGAAGCTTCAAGCGCGTTTGGAGGAAGTGGTGTGGTAAAGAGGGTCCTTTGCCCCAACTGTGGTGTGCTTGCAAACTGGTTCACATCAATGACCAACACCAACAATCGCCGAGTCTTCCACAAGTGTCCCTTCTTTTCAGTTAATTATGCTAACTTGCTCCTCTTTATTTGGATCTCGTTTTCTCATGCATGGTTGTTAATCTATTGTTGATTTCGTTTTCAGACTGGGGGTTGTCAGTACTATCAATGGGAGGATGAGATGGGAGAGGGTAGTAGACAGGCAGTGGCTTGTACAAGACCATTGTCTCCAGTTCCTCTTCAGGCTGTGGCACCAGCTCAGATACCTATCATCCAGGAAGGTGGACAGGAAGTGCAAGATAGGGTTATGCAGCAGCTCAGATGGATTGAGAAGCTAGTCTTTGTTGCAATCTTTCTTGCCTTGTATGCTATTTTCAAGAACTAGGTCTCTGTCAGTGTGTGACTGTGTGTGTCACTGTGTTTGTATGAATGAATGAGGTATTTTATGATGAATGAATGAATGAATGAATGAAGAGCATGCAGTCCATGAAAGGCTCTTAATTTTAAGATTGGTCACTCACCAACATTACAGAGCACAAACATAGACCATTCCAGAAGTACATTACATAGATAACTTAGAGTCTTAGTTCACGGTACATAAATAACTTAGAGCCTTAGTTCACAGTACTTAGAGCCTAACATAAATAACTACTGCCCTCCAGGTCACAGTACATTACATAGAGCAATGTCACATTACATTACATAGAGCAATGTCACAAAAGTATCCAGATCACAAAAGCTCACACAAGTGTCCAGGTCACAAAAGCTTACAAAAGTTGGCCGAGTTGACAACAGCACCATACTTCTCCAGTTCACAAAAGCTCTGGTGGACTCACCATTATTCAGTCCAGATTAAGTTTCATCTTGCTCCTGGTGTTTGCAGCTGGGCTAGAAGGGTTCTGGACAGCCTTGGTGGGTGTTAGCTTTTTCATTACTGCCCTCTTCTTTGGAGTCCTGAATGTTGTAGCAGTGCTAGGTTGTGCTAGCACCTCCTCAACTGCCTTAAAAGGCACCTGGTGAAGTGGTGTATAAAGAAGCCGGTGTACAATCTGAAGGGGAACTGGTTCATTGGATCCAGTTGCAGACCTGTATGTCATCAAGGTAAGCATTGCAGGTAGTGAACTGTGAATGCTGAATTACTAGAGTGGCCAAGTGTCACATACCTGTTAGAGAAAGGAGTATTGGCCGAGTGTGAAGTACTTGATGGTGGTACAGCCTTAGTTTTGGAGATCGATGAAGAACTGGATTTCTTCTTTCTTTTCTTGTGTACAACCTTCTCAACTACCTCATTAGTAGGGAAGACCATCTGTTGAGGAGCCAACACAATGCTTATCTCAGTGTTAGCAGCAACTGCTTTCTTCTGCCTCTTCTTTGGAAGACCCCTACAAGTGCAAATGACAGCATATGTGAGTAAATGTCACATGTTAGTAAATGCAAATGACAACATATAAGTAAATGCAGCAGAGAACAACTTACTTTTCAGCTTGCATTGCAGCTATGTCTTCTGGACACCTATTCTTGCAGGTGTACCAATGGTGGCCTAACTCATGGCATATTGGACACTCATGCCTCTTTGATTTCTTCCTGCTACCACCTTCAAGTGCCCCTTTGAATCTGTTTCTCCTTCTACCAACAGTGGACTTAAGTAAAGGAGGATGCATGAAGAACCCATGTGTTGCCTCAGGCCACATGGTTTTATCAGGAATGGATGGAATGACATCTTGATAGGCAGCTTTGAATTTGGCAACAGAATAACAATCATCAACATGGTTCTCTAACAGTCTCCACTTGCACCCTTCATCAACAGCAGAGCAGAAAACTCTGTATCTTCCTGTGTCACTCTTTTCAATGTCATAATGTTTCTCATGGTAGACAGCATGTGATGCTAAAGCCATTTTAAATGAATGCATGTCTCTATACACACTCCCTACTGTCATAGGAGGATCCTTCTTGTCATACTCAGCATACTCCACATGATTAGGCTCACTATCTTTAATAATCTCATCTACATCCTCCAAGTCATACTCATCATCATCATCATCTGACTCATCATCACTTTCTGATTCACCTGATTCACCATCCATTCCTTTGTTGTCACCTTGACTCTGTGGTTCTGTAGGATGTGGTGGTGGTGGTTGGTTATGCTGCTGACTACCACGGTGTAGATACAACCCTTCCTCATCAAGACCAATATTTTCAAATGATGGATTTGGGTTAGCAAGATAGTTTTCATCTGAGGGATGACTCTGGGTTTGGCTTGGTTGGGCATTGCGAGGACAAGGAATGCAAGGGGTCAAGGGGATCTCAACAGACTGCCAAGAACTGCTGAAATCCCAAGGAGGAATTTCAAATGGCTCAGATCTAGAGCTATGGTAAGCAAAAGTTAGGTAGCAGCACTTGGAGTCCTTATGTTTTGCAAACATGGCAAGCAGATCTTGGTCGGTGCAAAGCTGGATATTTATCCTTCTCTCAATGCAGAAGTAAAAAACTCTAACAAGATCACCATAATTACCAGGATACTTATCCTCCACATCCGCAACCAGATCTACGAAGTTGGTAACATCAGCATCGATGACTTTGTTCAAGCAAAACCACCGAGCACGAGTATTGCGAGCAATTATCCTTATTTCTACGTTGTAGCTACTATCAGCGTCCATCCTACAGATGAACAACAATCACAAATACGAGCTCAACTACAACGAGAGACTCACCCCAAACATGACCCTTGCTGATATGACGAGTGAGGATTTGCAGACTCACCCGTCAGGAAGCCAAGGAGGTCGGTCGCCGGCCGCAACCCCCTTGTTCGCTGCCATGAGCCGTCAACAGGGGGATTGAGGGGTTCTTCCCTCCGCGCAGCACCAGCAACCCGCGCCTTGACCTCCGCGCGTCCTCTTCTCCTCCGCGCAGCACCACCAGCTCGCGCCTTGTCCTCCGTGCGTCCTCTTCTCCTCCGCGCAGCACCAGCAACCCGCACCTTGAGGGGGATGAGCCGCCACGTCCTCTTCTCTCGATGCCGCCGCCGCCGCAGCCGCCGCCGGGTCGAGTTAGGGTTTCGATTGGATAGGAGAGTGGGCGAGGACTGAGGGACGCCTGAGAGACGCCTGAGAGACCAAGTGGGCGCCAGGGGTAAACAAGTCCACTGCAGTGCCCGGTCCCACGTCTAACGGCTGAAAACGAACGGCAGAAGGACGGAATGGCAAGGGTGGAAAGAAAGTTCAGAGCGTGTTACCTGTGTGCGGCCATGTTTTTTAATGGCTTCGGTGTAATTACAATCTTTCTTAATGGCACTCATGTAAAAGGCTCCAGAAAAAATGTACGGAGTATGGTAGTGTTGGAAACGCACTCCACCCAATATGTCGATGGTTTTACATGTCTGCCGTTATAAAAAGTTTGCAATTATCTACTAGCTACTGAAAAGTTCGATGCTTATATGACATTTTGTCCGTTTTAGGTGCAAACTATATCAAACTGCTAGTGTGAAAAATAAAAAATACCCTCATTTATGAATATGCAATTAATTTTTTTAAGCATCTTAAGATCTCAAATAAAAAAACTCAAAACCAGAAAGTCGTAGATCTTATCGAGATGTACACTATTTATGTAAAAATTATCTTCATTTAATTGTGTACAAACATTATGATTTTTTTGATATATATTAATCATAGCAAATCATATATTTTTTATAGAATTAACTAAAGATAATTTTTATACAATAAATGTAGATTTTATCAGGATTTATAACTTTCTAGTTTTGTGTTTTTTTTCATTTGAAATCATTAAGATGCTTAAAAAATTAATTGCATATTCTTAACTGAGGGTATTTTTTACTTTCCACGCCAACATTTTGACACCGTTTGTATCTAAAACCGACGGAATAACATGTAGGGCAAACAAGTTTAGAGCAGTGGCTCCTGTAACCGTTTGAACTTTTGAGTGACTCATAGATAATTGTAAACTTTTATAATGACACACAGATAAAACCCTCCAATATATTTCATACTCTTATTGAAACACACACATCTTTATAGAGTGTTAGATGACGAGGATAGTGTGTGCTCAGTATATATATGCACACACAAAAAAAAACTGCTTTGCACCGACGGCCACCCAGGTTATTGCTACCGCTGTCGGAGTAGTACTGGCTGAGTCTGGCTCTGCATGCGGCTGGGTGTGATAGACTGATAGGCTGATAGCGCCGCGATGGGAGCTCGCCAAGATTGATTGGACTGGTTATTTTTTTCTGATGGAATTTGATATTATTCTTCATTTTATTCATTACGAGCAAATATGCCTCATATATTGCAACAAACTTAATAAGTGCAGAAATCAGATTTCATACATGTACGTTGCAACGGAACTCAATACGTGTAGCAACTCAATATGTGTAGAAATCGAACTCCGTGTTTTGTCCGATAGTTAGGGGAGGTTATAAAATTTCCGTGCGATGACAACTTAATTTGTATAGGTGTTATTTTTAATATTGTGCGTGGTTACAAATTATTCAATATTTTCGTTCACGATGCGATCAGTTGGACTCTCGGCTAATCCAAGTTCTGATAATTTTTTGTTTCTATAATTGTAACTACTTCGACAACTGATTGGCAAAGAATTTAAAGACCCATATTACTATATTTATTGTTTTTATATCTTTAAACAAACGTTATTTTATATTTCCTTTTTCTGCGACTAATGGTTAGAAGGCTGTAGGATCGCACTTGACATAACAGGAAGATAAGATTTCTAATTTTACTTATCTTTTTCTACTTTGGATTCCTATTCAGATTAGGATTTACGGAATCTTTTTGAATTAGGATTAGGATTAGGATTCTTAGCCTGTATATATTTCAAATATAAACAGAAGGGCGGTAGACAGATGCAAACATAGAAAATTTCAATATTAATGAAAAGAGTTAGTTAAAAAAAGATGGACAAAAAATAATCGGAAATTTAGATCTTTATATGCTTCTTAATCATACATATATTGCAATTGAAAGACCTAGAGTTTTTACCCGTTTGAAATGATACTTCCTTCTCCTCATATAAAGCCATACTCCGTAGATAACAATGATATTTTTTTTGTTTTCCATCACTTGATATGCCAAAGATCTTAGCTCAATCAGGAATAATAGCAAACTCACTGACCTTGACAAATAAAAAGACTACTTTGCTTCCAGCATCAACTTTTATAGAGCCTTCTTTCAAACTAGTATAATGCTCGTGCTAACGCTACGGTTTTATTTAGGAAAATGCTTTAAAAAATAACCAACTTATTTTTGCAGAGTTTAACTCTTTACACAATAGTATATTTTGACTTGGAAGCTACAACCAAGTATATTTTGACAATTTTGTTTTGTGACAAAAAAAGGGGCAAGTAGAATTTCTCATGAAGCTATAGTTAGAGCACTATCTAGGCAGCAGAAAAGAAAGAAGCTCACATTTAACCTGAAACAATAAGCCCCTAAATTTCAGATGAGCATGGAGTCGCCATTAACTGAGAGGTGCATGCCGATAAATTCATATGGCCCCTTGCATTGTGGGTATAAACGATCCGCTTGTAGGATGCCCACCTCAGTATACAGGTTAAGCTGCATCAACAACATGGATTTTAAATGTAAACATGCCAACCAGTTGTGCTGCTCTAGTATATTGCTCATGCTAACGCTACGATGACATCTAAAAAAAATAATAAGACAAAAAAATGAATCAACCATGAAACAAACATAAATTCACAAACAAATTACATTGATATTGTGGTATCCATAGCTGAAACAAGTCTCATATTTTGGTGTTCTAGGCATCTAGCCATCAAAATATTTTTCCAGTACAAACGTGATCCAACATAACTGAAGCTGAAGGACCTTTCAAAGAGCTGAAGCTGCAACAATTAAAGACATGAAGAATTAATAGGAGACTGCATTGAAACCAAAGGTAAAAGACGAAAATACACAATCTTCACCGAACCAAGGTAAAGAAAAGAAAAAAAATCTAAAAAGGTTTGACTTGGCAATTAACTTAATAACAAGATCATTTATAAGTATTTCCTTTCCATCAATAGATTCAGCTCCCCTACGCATTGTATAGATATAACTTAATCCTCAGCAACAATACATTTCAGTTAAGCATACATGAGATTCAAACACCAATTATGAGACTCTGATTAGCCTTTCATACGCGTGTTTTACATCAGAACTTTAGCTTTGCTATTGTCACATTATACTACTACGACAGACTTTCTACATATCTCCTCGAAAATTAATAGAACAGTGTAAGTAGTAGTCCCATTTTACTTTGCTTCAAGATGAAGAGGTAACAGCAAGACGAACCTCCCCATGTGAACCCACCATGCAGTGCTGCTTGACGCATGAGGTTTCATCTTAAACTTGCAATTCCTTCAGCTTCCTATTCCTTTACAAAATGAACACCGCCTTTCAGTGCACTTTTTAAAGTTCGCAGCCTTCGGCCAAGTAGCAAGGATTTGACTCTTAACAACTACTCCCTCCGTCCCAAAATAGAAGTCATTCTCACTTTCCGAGAAGTCAACTGTTTTCAACTTTGACCAATCATATATAACAAATATTAATATTTATCTATACATAATTAGTATCATTAGATAGATCTTGAATATACTTTCAAAATAAATTTGTTTGGAGATGTAAATGTTGCACGTATTTTCTACAAGCTTAGTCAAAGTTGATAAAGTCTGACTGACACGGTTCCCATAACGACATCTATTATGGGACGGAGTGAGTATCTGCAGTGAGAACAAATTTTGAGTATGAGACTAAAATGCAAATAATAAATATGCATCGATCAATTATCATAGGTATGAGTAAGATACATGTTACTTTGCTATATCTAATTTAGCAGAAGCCATCACATAGGTGTACTTCAGAAAGATTACAATGGTAAGATTGGTCTAACTAAATAGAAATAACAAAAATTGAAGTTGCAAAAATTATAAGGTAAGATTGGTAAAGACTGCCACAAGTCATAGAACAGCTTACACAATATAAAGCAAGGCAGGACAATGATGGGCCTACATAGATAATACTTCATGGGCATGCTATTAAATGGTTTTATATAGGTACTGCTCATGAATTCAAAATTATTTTTTTAGCTACGAGTCTTTGCTAGTCTTTGTAATAGATGTCAGTGCCCCCTCTAAAAAATAGCTCCATAATAAAGAAAAATAATAAATCTATGAGAATTGTATAAAGAGGGGGGGGGGGGGTCTAAAAGGTATAATCACCAAGATATATCACTGAACAAGCAATCCTGACTCCTGAGCACACCTGATGAGTAAGTGGTTTAAAACCCTTACTGTATGCACCATTAGGACTTCCATAAAATAAAAATTCTGCATTTTTGAATATTGACAGTAATGGGAAGGCTGACAATATAGCTTAATGAGGAAGCCAAGATACAACGATGAACATACCTCCTGTAATCAGGAAGGAATCCCTGATTCAGTGCTCATTCCTGCTCCAGTTACTACCATGAGCCTTTTACTGAAAGAAAAATGGTAACGAAGTTCATTTCATTTCTACTACAGCTCACAAAAATGACAAGTTTGTTCAAATATAGAGGGTCTCACCTCTTATCAATAAATTGATACAATAGGTCGACATGTTTAGAGCTTGGAGGATCTGAATCAGGCACTATCCGTTTATCTCTCAAAAACTGGATATAAGTTTCACAGTAGGCCTTGGGTGCACCGGCTGTCCGACTGATGAATGGTTGTTTCTTGCTTTCAAGGAGCGAAAAGAGTATCTCAAGGAGAGAGGATTTTCCCTTCTGTAAAGAAGGAAGGGCATTGTTTCATAATGCTTGGAAGTTTCAGAAATGACAAATGAGAATACGATCCTAAATGAAACCAATTTCACGTAGTCATTACAAAAACAATAATAACTTACCTCTAGACACCGCCCGCAGAGCTGCATGAAGACTCAATCATAGTCTTGCATGCAGCTACACTGCAATAGAAGAACGAAGCATCAGGTTGTCTACTGGATTCAGAACAAACAAAAATGCTTAGCTTTTACCCATGGAGACATCCGTGGTGCCGAACGTGGTGAAGTAGATAGGACTCAATCCTTCACCGCCGGCCGCCGGGGGCCTGCGGGACGAACGCACACGCGCCGGCGCCAACGAAGCACCACTCGTGGTACGAGTACTGCAGGCGCCCATTGCCGTCTATGCGGCCGTGCGACTCTGCGAGAGCGGCATGAGGCTGTGCGGACAGGCGTCCTCGAACACGCGCCATTCGCCGGCGTCGCGGTCGTACCAAGTGACGCCGCTGAGCCCCGGTATCATCTTGTCGTTCGGTGCCTGCGGGCCGGCGCCGTACCGTGTCTGCCCAGGGCTGCGCGGGTACGTCAACATCTAGGTCGGCGTCGGGCTGGTGACTCAGGGCGGCGCAGGGCGCGTAGAGGGGCCGTTGCGGCGCGGGGCAGGGGCAGCGCGTGGGGAGCGGGGAGGAGACGGTGATTGGTGCGTGGGCGTCGGCGATTTCGGAGGGCGCAGGTGTAGTTGGGGGAAGAGCCGTGACTGAGAGTAGCGGTGATTTCGCGTGATTGCCGTCGTTTCCATTCCATAAGAGCGGTGATCGGGGCAGTGTTGATTTTGCGGGATTGCACGATACTGGTGAGAAGGAGGCTGTGAAGTTTGGCCGTGGGTCAAAGAGGTGAGATGCGGCTTCACATTTTTTTTTAAGATGATTTTAATTATAGTATAGAAGTATAGATTGAGAGCTCTGTATGAATAGATTTCGAAAGACATCCAGAGTAAGAATCAAAATTCAACATAGATATGAAAATTATGCAGTACTGCCGCATGGCAAGATCAGATTTTACCTGTTGTCCAATATATGACATCAATATTCATCGAGACCACCAAGCCAACCTTGTCATTAATTAACAGATATCTGAAAACATAAATTCAGTCTACAAGATCCTGAACAACCAACAAATTAAAATTTTAATATATACAATTTGATAGTATAACTGATAGGTTTAAAATGACGGGCTATAGAAATTAATGGAAGCTTGGTCAAAACGCTATAACGGCGCTATTAGCACGCTATTTGGCGCTATAGCGCGCTATTGAGTGTTGCGGTAGCTGCTTTTGGACGCTATTAGCGCTCTATTTCGACGCTATAGCGCGCTATTTTTTCCAGTGACTGATACAAAAGTAAACTAATAATTTATTGATTATTCTCTTCTTCAAAATGGTAAATGCACGTCTCTGCTTAGTTTATTTGAAATATAAATCATCTAGAAAGTGTAAGCAGATTAGGATCAAAGCATTTAATCCATATTTGATGACAACCAGATAACTCAAATATGAATCGGGCGATCCAGATTAGGGGAACCTAGAGGTCATTTGGGAGGTACTTGTGCTTCTTGAAGAGGCTCTAGTAGTCCTTCCCCTCCGGCTCCAGGGCTCCAAGCATGGTCTCCTCAACCATGGTGCTCTTCCCCTCCCGCTCTAGCAGAGCAACAACACACCCCTTGCGAGGATCCTTCTTGACCACAAGGTCGGATGCGAACATGTTGTCCCCATTGGCGCATCTATCGACGGGGAGGGTGGGCGGGACCACCCCCAACGACAAGAGGATGGGCAAGCTAGTCGCGTGTATCTCCTTGGCCCGCCTGCAGTTGATGTCGAGGAGGGTGGGGGCCACGTGCGCTAGCCGTGATGTGGACCGGCACCAGGAGTTGAGGTCAGAGGCGTCAGACGATGGGTAGAGAAGTAGCACGGTGACCAGTGATGGTGCGGCGGAGAAGGAGAGAAGGCAGAGGTTGGAGAGGGAGCGCACGAGGAGTGGTGGCTTTGACAGCGGGTCGTGGCGGAGGGCGGGCAAATGACATATCGCGCGGCGGATGGGGCCGGTGGACGCGTGCCCCTGCTTGAAGGCTGCGAGCATGGCCTCACCCCCGGCTGGAGGCTGCTCCGCCGGCCACGCCCCTGTGAACCTAGACGTGTCCCCGGCCTAGGTTGTTCCGTCGATCGCGATCCTGCCTGGAGGCCGCCAGCCCCGCACCCCTAGCCGGTGTCCACGCAGCAGGATGTGCTTTTGGCCTTGTCTCCGACCTGGGCACGCCTCATACGTTGTCCGATGCTCGATCTAGGGTTGATGCGAGAGAGAGAAAGAGATCCACGCCGGTGGTTCGAGAGAGATATTCTTGTCCCGTGTGCTCGATCTGCGGTTGCGGTTGCTTGAGACCATAGAGTCTAGCCGTCGAGAAGTTGGAAGGGTTAATATTTTCTTTTTGGAAAAAAAGGAGGTATCTCAGGACTCGAACTATGGTTGTCCGAGGAGAGCCCCATGTGAAAGGTCCTAAATGGCTAGAGAGGGGTGAATAGCCTAATTTAAAATCTTCAAGAACACTAGAGAAATTGTTAGTAACACAAATGGCGATAAATGCGGTTTGCTCTAGCTCTAATTGTTATGCAAGCCACATATTGCAATTCTAGTAATTATAGTCTCTATGGCACTCAATTTGCTAGGTCTCTAAAGTACCACTAGTGAGAAAAATGATATGCTAAATATAAATACAAGTAAGAGAGGTGATATTTATATCGACGTTGAAGAGTAGAGAGCCAATCACCAAATAATTAATTCCAACAATATATATCAATCAATTCAATTCATCGGGAGACAAGAGATGACACACACTTGATTTTTCTCCTGAGGTTCACTTGCTTGCCGGCAAGCTAATCCCCGTTGTGTCGACCACTCACTTGGTGATTCGGTGGCTAATAGGCAATCACAAGCCTAGCCCACAACACGGGCGCCACAAGAATCAATCCACAAATGAGGGTAACTCAATGACACGAGCAATCCACTAGAGTTGGAATTAGGCACTCCATCGGGGAACCACAACAACCCCTCATAAATTTCACCTTGATTGGAGGCGAACACAATCACCAAATCCCCTCACCAATCAATCCAACTCCAACCGTCTAGGTGATGGCAATCACCAAGAGTAACAAGAATATCATCAATTGCAATCATCACCTAGTGCCACGAAATTGAATCAAAAATGCATGCACTAGGGTTTCCCAAATCCTCTCACCAAGTGTTACCAACTATGAAGATGGAGAGGAGAGGGAAGGG
>CM039127.1:16828931-17061073 GCA_022036555.1 Microstegium vimineum | reverse complement strand
AAATTTTTCTCTGAGTGGACAAAAGCTGAAAATTGAGTGTTTTTTTTAGACCTAGCAGTCTTGGTAGAAAATTGTTTTGACTGACCAAATGGTGTCCAAATGAGCTGAAACTCTCACAACACTTAGGTTATGGTGCACACTTGACTTCCTTAGCTCTAAGCAAGCATATGGTGACTGTAAGATAGCCTAGAACAACTTCCATATTTATCGCGACGAAAACCGAAGTTGAGAAGAGCCAGTTTCTGGGCGTCGGACGCAAAGGGCCAGAGGCGCCGAACGTTGTCTGGCGCGCCAGGCGCTGGCGCCAGACGCTGACGTATGCTAACGCAGCGTTCGTCGAGCCAGCAGAGAGCTCCAGAGACGGGCAGTTTGCAACGGACGTGTCTGTCGCATGGGCGTCGGACGCTCGCGAGCGTCCGGAAATATTTTTCCAGAAATCCGAGAGCAGCAGTTGGCGCCAGACAATGTGGCTCAGCGTCCGTCACCAAGCGACGAAGCGTCCGTCGCCAAGCGACGGAGCGTTCGTCGCCTGCTGACGTTCAAAGTAACTAGCCGTTGGGCAGGACGTCGGAGCGTCCGTCGCCAACTTAAAACAGACAGTTTTTCTCAGCCCGAGGCTGTTTGTGTGAGGGGCTATTTATAGCCCACCCCTTGCCTTCCCACCTTGTCTTTGCTCATTTGAGTTGCTGAGTTCTTTGGGAAGGTTGGGAAGAGAGCAAGAGCCTAGAGAGAGAGAGTGATTTGCGAATTCATCCATCTTTCTCTCCTCTAGTTCATCCAAGAGTTCAAGTGTGCATTCACTTTAGTTGTGAAGCTTGAGTGAGTCAAGTGAAGATCAAGGCTTGTTACTCTTGGTGATCGACATCACCTAGACGGTCCGGTGGTGCTTGGGAGGAAGGTGATCGCGGAGGATTGTCAGGGGCCTTTTAACATCGACTTGTGATCGGTTATGAGCGGTTCACCGAGTCGGAGTGGCGAAGAACCAGCCGTAGAGAGCATCATCCTTGCACGGGATTGAGGGGGAGAAATACCTTGCGAGGTGCTCCAACGAGGACTAGGGGGGAGTGTCGACTCCTCGATACCTCGGTAAAACGTCGCCGTGTCAAGAATCTCTTTCCCTAGCTTTTTTATACGCATTACATTCTGCACCTGTTCTTCAATTCATACTAGAATTGTGTAGGGTGTTTTCGCTTTCCTTGGCTAGCTACTGCTTTCATAGTCTAAGGCACACAAATCGTTAGGCACGTGGTGATTGGCACTTGATAGGATTTCATATTTGCTTTAGAAATTTAAAATAAGCCCAATCCACCCCCTCTCGGACATCTTGATCCTTTCAATGGTACAAATAATCTTTTGTCAGTATAATTAAGTAGTCGCGTATCAATATTATTCAGTATTTCCTAGTCAGTTTTGGCTACAGGTAAGTATAGAATAGCATTGTTGTATATCATAGGATGAGACAAATAATCCTTATAAGACAGTGTACCAGGACAATAGTGACATTGGTCATCACTCACGAGGTCTACCTTTGAGAGATAAGGCAAACTTATGAGTAGGTATGGCTTCAACGGATGTGAGCAATCATGTCTGTAGGTAGTGTGATGTGTAGTTTGTCGTCACACTTTCCTTTTTATGTGTTGCTAGGGAAGCGTGTTTGTGAGGGTAACATACTTCTCTAGCGAATATAAAAAGGAACGGAGAGAGTATATGTCAATCAATACAATTCAGCCATGTTAAAAAAACTTAATTCAATAGATCTCAACTCGAGTCCTTACATTATGGAGGGTCCTAAACCTTAGCTCTCCAAGTCGGCCCACCCTCCAAAGCCAACTAACTTCTTTACGGAGACCTGACTCTCTCTCCCCAGTCTTATCTCTTAGAACGTGAAAATTAATTTTCTTCCTAACCCCCTCGCTCCTTACGTATTTCATTTCATCCTGACTCTCTCCTACGCCACCGCCCTATCCCTTCCTCAGCGTGGCTGCCTCGGCGAAGCTCTTCAACCCGTCGTTCGCCCTTCCCTCCTCTTGGCGAGATCCATTCAATGCGTCTCATTCTTTCTCGGTGTGCTGCCTCGACGAAGCTCTTCAACCCGTCGTTCGCCCCTTCCCTCCTCTTGGCGAGGTCCATTCAATGTGTCTCATTCTCTCTCGGCGTGGCTGCCTCGGCGAAGCTCTTCAACCCATCGTTCGCCCCTTCCCTCCTCTTGGCGAGGTCCATTCAACGTCTCATTCTCTCTCGGTGATGCGGTCGACCCACAACGACTCCCTTAGTCGTGTCGTTTTTAGTGCTCCTCTCTCTCCCATGCCCCATAATTCAGTCGGTGAACAATGGTATATGGCCAAATGATGAGTGGGTCTCATATACCAGTGCCGCACCTCCCATAGCTTAGTCATTGGAATGATGGTGGATATGGTTGAATGATAAGTAAGTCTTATCTACTATTGTCTGTTAGAAATGATTTGAAAGCCCTTATTTAAGGGTTCGTGTTGGAATAGATTAAAAAACGACTAAAAAGTAAGAAGAACTTAATCTAAAACAGGGCCTTGATATAGGCGCTCCTGCTACGAGTTGGGCTGCCCAATTGTTTTTTGTTGTAGAGAATGGACATTTGTCTCGATACCTTTAGCAATATTAGAGAACGGGCGTCTGTGGTATGTCATTAGATACATTTAGCAATATTAACACTTGCTTTCAGCTTTGTTAGCAAATTGTACCGTCTTGTTCGTGACGATGTTTGTCTTTTTATGGGATGTAATCATTACATGTAAGCGTGTGGATGTTTTCTCATTACCCGTTTTCCTAAGTTCGTCTCACAGCTGCCTTTATATCATAACTTTAATAAAAAAAAGATCAGTCACATAACATGATATAGTATTTCTTTAACCCCCACCCCCAAATCCAAGTCCATATTTTCACCGTATTACAAATTCATGCCTCATACATGTAAAAAAAACATCGAACAGTGAACCACACAAAAGATGTACACAGTTGACAGTTGTTCACTTTTCTATTTGCTAGTGACGCGTCGCTAGCTCTTCCATTAATCACAAGGTACGACGAAAACAGCCTATGAACTCCAAAGCTTTCCTAGACATTTTCTTACTCATTTCTTGCAAAGCTTTTAGACAACCAATGAACGTGTTTTACTTACCCGAAAGATCAAGTCGTAAAGCGGAGAAGAGCTATAAAAATCATACACCAAGCAACGATTTCTGATAAGATATCAAGCAAGGACGCTTTTGAAGGCAAGGAGTTGCGACATCTGCAATCAAGCGTATTATCCTCGGACAGAATACAATGAAACTATATTGTATTATTTTGTTCCTGAGATCAGAGACTGAACTCCTAACTCCTTTTGTTTAAAAGTGGTCGTGGCGAGAGCCATTTATTTGCACGCAAAGGCTTCTGGGCGAAGCAACAGCGTCTATTAAACCATATCGCCTTCAGGGATACACTCGACCAGCATATGTTCGTATGATTATCAACGTCTACAGTACCAGCACGGACGCATGACTTGGCTGCATCTGGAAGCGACCCGACTCACCCGTTCTCTGGCGACTTCGGGTGCCACGTCTCGCATCCAAACTTTTGAGAACAAAAGATAGCAACAGGAACAGTGCACATGCCAGCAAAACATGTCCGATATTATGATCGACAAAGGACAAGCCACTACAGGAACCGAAGCAGAAGGCACAGTCCAATTTCCATGGAATAAATTCCTCACGCTCGATCAGGTATTGTTCATATGAAATCCACGCATAGTTCACATACATTTTTGCCATATAAGTCAGTAAGTCGCACAACGACGCTTCAGAAGGCAAACACCAATGAACAATGCAGTTTTCATAGAAAGATAGCAGTGGCACTTTCAATCAGGCAGGCACGCATATGTACACCGAATGTTTGGATAAAAGAGTAGCGAATTAGGCACACTAGTGGTAAACCTAGTAAGGGTAGCGTTTTTTTTTTCCTCCTAAAATCAGCTCCACCAGATCGTGCTGTCAGCTAAAAAGCAGTGAACCACCCACATTTACACCGTGCTTTACTTTCCTACGAGATACTTACAAAGTGAAACTCCTATTGCGTGTGGCATATCAATATCATTATCGCTTATCGGTTAAGATAGGTGGAAGGACCCCTGGCCCTCTGTAATTGCATAGAGGAGTTTCTCCCTCATCTTCTCCTGCAGGAAAAACAAGGAAACTTTCATGAATCAAAACAAATTGTAAAAAAAGGATATCAAAACAAACAAAGCATAGCTAAAAAAATCAAATGCACGATAAATAGTTATGTGAGAAATTCAACGTTCACAACTCTTTTTTTTTACTATCAATTAACACAAAAGATAAAGAACCTTGACTAGTTTAATGTATTAGCTTTTTTGATAGTTATATGTTGGCTACTTAATCTATTTCACTTGATTTGTTAGAAGTTCTATCTCCAAAATGATATAAGAAGTTCAATCTCAATCAATTTCACATGATCCGTTATAAGTTCAATCTCTCAAATGAGAGTACTCGAAATAATAAACCTAGTAAACTTCACTAAGGCCCTATTTGGCACAGCTTCACCACCAACTTCATGAGCTGTTTTTTTGCCATACACCCTTTTTCAAAACAGCTTCCTAGGTGAAGCTATTTTTTTCCTTCTCTCACAGGATGGGGAGCGGTGATGTTGAAAAAAGTAGCTTAACACAGCTCTCTCCCTCATTTCTCTCTCAGCCATGTATGAAATTGTTGGTAAAGCTGTTTTGCCCAACACTTTTTCCAAAACAGCTTAGTTTCACCTAGAAAGCTGCTCATGAAGTTGTTTTAAACAACTTCACTAGTGAAGCTGGGCTGTGCCAAACAGGGCCTAAATTAGGATATGCAGAAAGGTCAAACCTTTGAAGAGTATGGAGGTAGCTTAAGATAGTTGGCACAAGTCATCACGCTCGGCAGGTCATCATCAGCATCATTGCTGTTATGCTGCTTATTCATCACACTGTGAGCGAAAGATAGATCAAGTGAACTGAAACAGAAAGGAGAGCTTTATAACAAAAAACAGACCTTTCGAACAACTGTGAACTTTGGATTTAGTGCAGCCAAGCCGCCTGGTGGAAGCCGAGGTGAACCCGTTATAAATTGCAAGAAAGCTCTGCGTTCAAGGGATCCAAACTCTTGTATGATTTCCAACAACTGCAATGCATTTTAGATTCAAATAACAGACCTCCATTAATGGTTCACAACATATGTTGCTAATTCAAAATATCTTGGCTAGAGAAAACTTACATTAATGACAGGAGGGCTGCTGGAAGTGTAACCATGATCAAATTTGATGTGATCGACAAGTTTTGCAAACTGTTCAAGCCAAGAAATCAGCAACCAGAATAAATAAAATAATAACAAAACATGAACAGATGCTAACAGAAGATAGATGCATACATCCCATGTATCTTGTTCACCACAGAGTAATCTCTCTAGCTCATCCTCTGAGAAAACCTGGAGTTTTTTTAGTGGAAATACCTGTAGTAGACAGTGTCAGCATGTCTGTCAAAGCAATATTCTAGGTGAAAAAATTACCATGGAAGTGTTATCATGTAGGTTCCATGTAAGGTTTCCTAACCACAACCAGAAGCACAAGGAGCAGTACTAAGTACTAACCCCTAAATAAACCTGGACCCAGCAAACAAGAATTAATTAAGACCAATGCAGTAGTCTTCACCATTTTGGATGTCAGCTATTGTGTGTGTGTGTGTGTGTGTGTGTGCGCGCGCGCGCGTGTATTCTACACCCTAAGTATAGAATAATTATACTACACCTAACTGTTATACTGAAAAAGATTCAGTATAATAGCCGCGCTGCTGACTGATACTGAACACATAGTGTTCAGCATTTTCTAGTCAGTTTTAGCTACTGGGTGACTAACTCGCAGTACAAAATACGCCAGATAAGATGCTTGTACACTGTAAAAAGGTGGAAGGGTCAGCAAATAGACAGCACACAAAATCAGCACAAGAAATAATTGAAAGTTCACTCATACTAGGTTAATATATATTGCTTATGAAACACACAGGATCACATAGTTGGTAACCAAATGGAAGGTTCTAAAATCACATGATTACAGCCTTGCTTTCTGGTAATATCTGAACTCCCAAAGTAAGTGTGCCAACAAGTAACAACATTGACACGTGTCATTTTTATGCTCCAGAATCAGCAAATTTCCAGAATAGAACCAAACTAGGCAATCATAGTGTAAGTGAAAACCACCACCAATTACAGACATCAATATAGAACTACATAATTGTAGAGCAAATACCTCATTAAATCCTGACTTAAAAGCCTCCATCTGCCTTGCAATTCCACTTTTAACCGTTGCGTCAACAACATGACGAACATATTTTTCCAAATGCTCAGCATCCAACTGAAAAAATAGAAGTAGCAATCAATTTGGTGTGTGTTTGTGGGTGGGTGGGGGTGGGTGGAGGTATTTACTATTTAGTTTGTTCAGAAGCAAGCAGAAGAAAGGGTACTTACACTGTCAGAGCAACTTTCTGATGGGAGCACATATTCTGGATACCCTGGGAGAGCAAACTCAATAGCAAGATCCTCAATTCTACAACCTCGATAAGTCAAATCTGATATAATCTGGCAGTCCCTTGTCAAATTTGACTCTGCATATTTTCTCCGACAAGCAAGTGCTTGAAACTCCACAAGGGATATAGCCAGCTCCGAATCCAATGACTGGATATCATATATATTAAGCTCCTATAACAAAGAAAAAGATTGCTTACATTTAGATAGACACGCAAAGTAAGAATAGCAACGGTCATTGATATTGAAGGATGCAGAGCCAGCGATACCTGTCCAAGGATAAGCTTGTAGAATGCTTTAGAAAAAGGAATGTCTAGAATTCTGTTGTCTTTAATTGCTTTTGCAACAACCAGACCAAGTAAGTGGAATCGCTCGCTCACTTTTTGAAAGGAAGCAGAATCTGCAGAAGCAGACCAAGGTCTAGGGAAAAGTCCATTAGGGGCAACCACAAATCCAGAAACATGAGCATCATTGGTACCAGATTCACAAGGAAGCTCCCCTCTCCACATGCCTAGACCAGACTTCTGAAATTCATGACTTATCAATGTATAGAATTCCATTGTGGGACCTAAACCAGTGCCCACCTCCTCTTTATATTCTACTTCGAGTAGAGCGTTGCTCTTAGCATGTGACTTCATCATTTTTGAAGCTGAAAGCAGTATATCATCGCGATCAACTTTGAACTTTTTCCGTGGGGAAGACACCCTTTCTGCAATACTGCTAACACTTGCATCCATCATATGTCCATGATGATTTTTCAAAGAACCAAATGCTGTCAGTTGGAAATAATTCCATCTTGCCTCAAATGAAAATAAGAAAGGGCATGCAGACATCAGTTCAGTGCACCATAAAGGCAGGCAGCAAGACCTTGAAACTAATGGATCATGCATTTGTTGCTCCAATTTATCTGTCAATTTGGCGCTGACAAACTCTTGCTGAGGAATCGAGAAAACTTCAGCTTTCAGATCATCGAGGTTAGTTATCCTTCCATGGGCAAAAGAACGGTTTCTCTCATCAGACACAAGGTGAAACGAGTACCTGTTTAATCCTCTAAAATGTGTAACATGAACAATATGTCATATGAAGGACCTGATCTGTCAAGTTTGCAAGGAAGATTACCAAGCAACATACTAGAAAAGAATGGGAGCATCTGCCATGTAAACCCAGTTGTATTGTCATTTATTGATGATATTGCAGCAGAGGAAGGTCTAGGAGAATCATTTGCTTCTAGGTTAACAGCTGTTCTATTTGCTTCTGGGTTAGCAGTTCTGAAAGTTATGTCATGTACACTGCGCCAAAACTGCATGTCCAGAATTATGTCACACCCTGCATTGATCTGATCCTGCAGGATTGACTGATACAGAGTAACGGACCGGTCAAGCTCTTTCCCATTTAAGCTGAATACCAATTTTCGTTGTATGGTATTATCGCTCAAGATTGTTGTGTTTCTTTCTGCTTGACCTGCAGTTGCACATAAGAGTTTTCAGGTTGCTGAGTTGAAAAGATGACCTGCAAACAGACACTTTAGGCTACGCTCACCAGAAGATGAAGTTCCTTGCGTTGGACATGTTTCTACAAGTGGATTCTGATTTTCACAAGTCAGACCCTGAAAAGAGTCAGTTTAATTTAAAGATAACTAAAATGGCTATAAAAATACTTTGAAGGACATGCTTTATCAGAAATATACATTGCGGCTTTATCAGAAATATACATTGCAAACAACTTCTCTTGATATGCATTTGTAAGCGGTTAAAGTCCCAATTAGTTGTGAACTCATTCCCTGGAATAACCAACATACTAGAAAACCATTTCCAGCACAAAGAACCTTTTATTCTCTCTGTTTAATTTCAAAATTAAAACCTATAAGAGCTGACAGCAAACAATGAACTTATCCATTCCATTTAGCTACCATCATACAAACCACCTGCGGAACAAAGGTCCTTCTATACTCTCTGTTTAATTAGCATATAGGAGAGATGGGAAATGCACAGTGGAGTTCAAGAATATCTAACAGCCTTTGAGATTGTTATAGAAACCTAAGAAAGCATGTAAATGACCATGGAGTTCAAGAATATATAAAAAAGCAATTCCAGAAACACACACTGGTTGCTTGGGAGATATGGAAGCATTGAAATCCATGTGTGTTTGAAGGGTATGCGTCCAAATCTGCAGGTGATTCTACAAGAGGTGAGTACTGAGAGCAGCCTTTGGTGCTGTGCAAGAGCTTCTGCTCCCCAGGAGCTGCTCCTTCGGTTGCTCCCCACAAATTAGGTTTGAGGTTCTTGGTCGTGGTCATTTGTATTTTTTGGGGGACAAGTCTGTAACCGGTGTGTGTTTCTGGGAGTAGGTTCTATGCCCTCTCCATAGCTGTTCTGTTCTCCTATCTTAATGAAGACACACAGCTCTCCCGCGTCAATTCAAGAAAAAGAAAATAACCATATCATATTAAAAAAAATACCAATTAGTCACACTTCATTAAGTATTAATAGCATGGGCAGAATAACACCTCTGATGGTGAAGCAGCCTTCTGACTAGGTGTAGAATCTCGTTCCTGAGAGTCATCATCAGCATGTTTGCTTTCCAAAGCAGTGCCACTAGGTTGTGATTCAGCCTTCTGACTATTGACATCTATACTAACTTTGGACCATAAAAATTCTTCAATGGTATGCAAGGATGAAGATATTTCCACATTAACAGCACTATCATAGCTTGACAAGTTAGTTTCATCTTCATCTTTCTTGAATCTTACTCGGATACATGGAGTAATTGTTGAGTGCCTCGTAGGGATATCAGAAATATTGCTCCTTGGCTTGAAGTTGTGGCTCATTATAACTGGAAAATTGTCAAGAGAAGTAAGAGCATTCTGAAGCTTCCTTACTAAAAGTGTCAAGAGCATGTCACCCCAACCTTGGCCCATTCTTGAGTAAGACATCCGAGCAAATGACTGAAATCTTTTCACCACAGCCAAAAAATGGTCAGAACTGCAATTCATATTGTCCTCCACCTGGAGGTACTTTCCATTTGAGAGGTAATTTGATAAAGATTTGACCAATCCACTCTCAAGAAATTCAAATGTTGTCATTGTTTCTCCCCATGAAGCTCCATCATCACCTCACTTAAAATGGTAGATAAGTATTCTTCATTCTGAAGATTGCATTGTTCTGATGACTTGTCTGTGGTCTCATTCAAAACTGCACAGCAAGTTTTGAGTTTCTGCAGAATCTCAGTTAACCCCATCTCAGAACTCACTACATCCTTAGTAAAGTAGGTTGTTTTCACATGCCTGGCAAAAGTAAAATGACTGTCCTTCCCAATCCTACAAGTCCTTTTCTCGGAAGCTTCAGATCTACGGGCATCAAATGCATAGCAGAAACATGTAGTCTTATTTCTTATGACAGGTTGAGTCTCTGATTGTTGCATGTCATCAGGCAGATGAGTGGATTTTGAGCAATCCTCTTGATTAAGAAGTGCCTCAACTGCATTGACAACACCTTCCTTGATAAAGAAGCCAAGGTATGCATCAGGAAGCTTTTGCATGAGAATCTCGATTATCTTTAGTGATGTGGTCAGCACATGATGATCCTTTCTAGACAATAAACCAGCCAAGAAGCTGCCAAAGGTAATAACAAAAACATATGTCCATTCAGAATAAACAGTTTCGGAATTATTTAAATGCAAGATTTATCTTGCCAATTACTACATTCAAGAAATGTAATAACGCAAATTACTCAAAAAAAAAGGAAATGTAATAACGCAGTCCTTTCATAGGTTATTTTATACCTCGGTATGTTTGTTTCCTTGAGCAACTCTTGAAGTATTTCTGGTTTACTGAAGTAACAAATATTGTTAACAATTGAAGCACAGCCATAGCAAATGTATGAATTGGCACCAGAGTTCACCGCCTGCACAACTTGTACAGTAAGATCACTTCCAGATTTCATAACACAAACATTGTTATGAGCTGTTAGTTCATAGTGCTATTAAGATACCTTGATCAAGACAGGAAGAATATCCCTAGAGAATTCACACAAGAACCTTGGTTCATCTGTAATTATTTTTTCTTTCGCTAGTATGATCTGGGTGTCTTCAACGTCCCTTGCTGCTGAAGGAATCAACTGGTTTGCTAGTTTCAGAGCTTCATTGACCTAATAATTACAACATTAGATTATTAAATCTTGGTATAACATATCAGAGTCCACACTTTAAGAAAGATAATTGCACAGAAAGGATAATCCAAGGATGCAGCAGGTGAAAAAGCCAAGACACCTGTAGTTACCTATTTACAATGACATGATGCCACAAGAAGATCAATCAGTAAAGATACTATTCCACCAGTTGAGTAGGGAGAGGCAGAATTTCAAAGTTTTAGGGCCTAAAACTGCCGTTGTGGAAAAAAATCAAGAGGAAAACCAGAGTACTAGAAAAAAGTGCCCATTTTCAAATAAATTGCTAATGGACTAAAAAAAGAGTAAATTAATAAGAGAAGCAATGCATTTGTTGAAATTGCAAGAAGTTGTAAATGTAGTTTGTGCTCTAAAAATATGGCATGCCAAATACAGCGTTGGCATGCACTCTGGCATAACTACTAGGGAAAATCTCTGACATTATCTTCATTTCACGATACTTCACCAGTTCATATAATAATAATATAAACATACTAGTAAATCAATGTCACATGCAAAACAAAAAACTATTGAATGCACATGAGTCAAGGGAAGAGCACACACGTAATCTTTTGCTAAAAAGGAGAAGTGTGCATCATGATAGCTATAAAAAATTTATTGTTAGCAGCGAGCAACAGAACACATCTCCTATGCACATCTAGTACTGCTTGCTGGAAGTAAAGATGTGAAAAGGCCAACCTGATTGTTTTGTTTTTCCAGAGGCAAGTATGGCATGCCATGGGAGATGTCTGAAGTGATCAAAATCCCCTTTATTGTGCTACTAACACCCAGCTCAAATAGAGACTTCACTGCCACAAGTGAAGTACAGGCTAGCTTAGCAAGAAGCCCAATCAGATTCTGCAACCATGAGACGCAATAGTCAGCTCCCTCAACAAATATTGAGCACATGCAAGAAGTTGTAGAGCAAACATACGCTGCATGTCGATGGGCTAAGCGCCGCGAGTCCACCAGTGTGAATCAAAGGTAGGACCTTCTCTATAAGACCCTGGTGACAGAGCTGGTCCACAAGATCAACTGAAGTGCTAAAGGAGTCCACGATGCTTATCAAGCAAGCTGCAACCTTCTCCACTATCTGGAAATTGACCTCACTTAGAAACAAAAGCAGAGCACCCTTTAGATGCCAAAATGGTCTCAGTTAGATGGGGGAACAACAGTACCATTTTGTCCTCAGATTGCAGAAGATTACATAGAGTTGGGACCGAATCCAGAACAAACTGGGAGCAATCTGCAGGGACCTTTTTGCAGGCATTTGCGACAGCTGACACTGCGACCCTCTGAACCATGGAAGTGAGCATCAAATTAGCAAATGTACTCAATTCTCAGTTTCGAAGGTGATTTGTTTAGGATTCTAACCTGGATACTTGCAGCGAAGAAGTCAATGTATGCCAGGACAGCGTTGATCATGCCCGCCTGCAAGCACTGGGTAGGCTGCCGCCGTGATATCTTCTCAAAAGCTTGCAGGCACTGCGTACGCAACAGAATGGTCGGATAAAGCGCCTCAAGGTAAATGTGATCGCCCGATTAGGCCGCAAGAGCTATCGGGTTACCTGCTCAGCTACATCGAGGTACTCGATGGCAAGCAGCCGGGAGCAGAGCACGGGGAGGAGGCCGTGGCGGACGACGGCGTCCCCGGCGCGCGGCATGGCGTCGCAGAGGTACGTGATGGCGCGCACGGACAGCAGAATCACGTCCGGGGTAGCCCCCGTGCCATCGCCGCCGCCGGCCCGCCGCACCAGCGCCCGCGCGGCTGCCTCCGTGGGGAAGTACCCGCCGGCGTCCTCCGCGCAGAACGACAGCGCCTCGCAGAGCGCCGTGAGCGCCGCCACCAGCGCGTCCTGCCCCGCGCCCTCGTCTGCCACCGCGTCCACCATCTGCTGGAATCTCCCGCCCCCGCTGCCGCGCGGCCTCGGGCTCCCGTCCCCATCCGACTCGCACGACGACCCCCCATCTCCATCCCCATCGCCATCGCCGTCATCCGCGTCGACATCAGCATCGCCGGGGTGGCCGGACGACGAGGTGTCCATATCCGAGCCGCCCTGCTCAGCCTGGCGCGCGCCGGGCGGAGGAGCAGCGGCGGTCGCGGCCGCGGCGGCGGAAGTCGAGGGTTCCGCCGTGCACGGGCGCTTATCGGCGGGGGGCTCGGGCTCGCTGCAGCCCTCGGGGTCGGAGTCGGGCCGCTTCCGGCAGCGATCCATCGGCGCGCTCCCGCTCGCCGTCGCAGCCCCAGAGCCCTCGCCGATGACGGACGCCAGCGCGCTCTCCCTTCTCTCGCCTGACCGCTTTTTGGCACGGCACGGGGCACCGATCGGTCGGTCGGTCGATCGGGTCCCCAAATTGGGGGCGCGTGGATATATACTGGAGGCGTGCGGGGGTTGGTTTACTCCCACTTTGTTTGGGTTTCTCTCCGCGATCGGGGCAAAATCGCGAGATTTTCATGCGATTCCGGGGGGTTTTGGTGCAAATTCCGCGGGTTTCGGCGGTTCCGGGGTTGTCTGGGAGTTGAGTTGATTCGGCTCCACCGCCATACTGTGAGGGGCGGCGCGCTGGTGTGGCCGTGTGGGTGGAGGCAGAGGCACTGGACTGGACTCCGGAGACGGAGCCGCTGCTCTACTCGCCTCCGCAGGGGGCTGGGCTGTTTCGACTTTTGGGAGCGTGCACTGCCCAGTTGTGGGGTGCGGTGGGGTGGCTGCGTCGTGTTACTCGTGTGCAGTCTGCTCCTGCTGCCTGGTTAACTAGCTTGTTCGATTGACTATCTGGGCCACGATTGACGATTGGGTACTTTAGGAAGGTGAGATTGTCTCCTGATTGGCCTGAACTGTGCTGTTTCATAGGTTGGTTGAAACTTTTTGCGTCGGATCAAGACAGTAGTTGATGCCTGATACTAATGCTCTACTAGTGGAGAACTTAATTAACACTAGTAGCATATTTATGGATATTAAAAAACATCATTTTTTTTCATTTCTAACTCTTACAAAATTTTCAGCACAAAATGCCGATTACGAAAGAAGGAAAATATAACCCTTTAAGGCTCCATTTAGAACATAAGCTTTTTTTTCTCTGCGCTTTTTATGTTAAAATAAACTGATTTCTATAAAAAATCTTGTGAAAATCCTATAAAATTCTTTTGTTCCAAAGTTGCCCTAAATCTCTACAGCTAAAAAGACCCGGTGGTCATCGTCACCGCTAAACTAATCGGCCCCCCCGGTCCGCGCTAATCCCCTGTAAACTAATCGCAGCCCGGTACGCGCTAATCTCGCCCCGTCCACGCTAATCCCCCGTCACCTGCGCTAATCACCGGCTTCCTCGTTAGCGCAACTGTCGCCCGCGCACGACGCGTCGTCCGCACGACCCGCCCACGACCAGGTCCTTCCCTCCTCTCTGCGTGCGCTGCTGCTGAAGACCCGGCCGCCTCGCCATCGTCGTCGTCCGCTCGACCTTCCCCGCCTGCGCCCGTCGTCGCTTCTGCAGCCTCCGCCCCACAGAGGATCGATTGAAGGCCCACCCCGGACCTCGTCCACGACGCCGCCCAGCACGCCCAGCATAGCTCGCTCGCTCCGGCGACCGCCGCCCCGACCCGCCCTCGCACAGTGCCTCTTCACCCGGCGCCTCCACACCCCGCACACGCGCTTCTCGGCCCACACCCGCACCTCCCCGTCTGCCCAGCAACCGCGCCCAGCACCGGCTCCTCCCCGTCTGCACAACAACCCTGCGACCCAGCCTTCCCGGCCGAGGAAAACCAGGCGCCACGCCGCGCCCCACCTGAACCTTCCCGCAGCTCCTTTCCAGGCGGCGCACACCTTCCCCGGTCTCCAGGAAGAACAAGGTATGTACGAACCTGTGCTGCCAGCCGCCATCATCGGTGGGACCTACACAGACCCATTTAGCCATGTCGACTTCTTGTGCTCGTAATCTGCTCGGCATAATGTTTGCCCTTGCCTGCTGTCTGTTTTGTTTCCAGTGGGGAGGGAGAGGTTCGGTAGGGCCAGGTTAGCAAATGTATTGTGGTGATCTTCAATTGGGTGCCCTTTGGACAGAACCTTGTAAAGCTCAAGGCACACAAGTCCTGTGGCCAGAGTTCTTGGGATGATCCGTGGAGCCGTGGAATTAGACAGAAAACAAACATGAGAGATCAAGTGAAAATAGCTAATTGACTTTTATCTCGTTGGAGTAGTGGAGCCAGGTTATGTAAATAATGGGTTACTACTAGAAAGGGGTGAGAGGTCTAAAGCATGAAGGAACATGAGAGAACAACATAAACTAATTGCAGTTCTGCATTAGGATGCTATATGGCTTGCTGCAGCTGGTTGCATTAGGGGGTGAAATCTCAGCAGGTTTCCTTGGATGTCAGGTAGGGGCAAACTGGGTGCACTAAGCACATGATATTTTCTGTATTTGGGTCCATCTCTGAACTTTCCCAGTTCAGAGTTCAATCATGAGAAATAATGTAGTACTCTGAGATGTTGATTTTCTACCTTGATTTTTCCATGCCAACAATCACCCACGAGGCCAATCGCTGAGCAGCAGGCGACTCGACATCAAGATGTGCAGGGTCATTGGCAAAACGAATTGAATCAGATTAACCCATGATGCCAATCACCAAATAGCAAGGTATGAGTTGATCAGTCCAGATAGAACACTAAGTAGGCAATATGATTTGTCACTATAGTTACCTATCATGCATTTAAAACACTCAGTACAAAGCTAATTACCATACCTCAGTGCAAAGCCACATGTTAAGTATATTATATTTACTGCAGCACATAAAAGTGCAAGTTGGGGTCTATGAACCCATTTTATGTGACTGCATGGGATTCAAGTGTGCGGCGTGCTTTGTAATTAATGAAAACTCATCTGATAGCTGCAGAGTGTGGCTCAGTAATCAAATGCTGTAGATACAAGAGATTAGAAAAAAAAACTCTTATGTGGCTTTTGATGTCTTTATGCAAATTACTTTTACATGATTCTATAACTGAGGTCCACGTGCCGAGATTGAAGTTATCTTTTTTATACAAATTACAAATTGATGATTTTCAGTGAATGCCTTCTCAGACCTGCAACTTGCTATTCTTTGGAGATGAAAATGTTTTGGTGTGCATCATTTTTTCCATTTTCACATTAGAAGATTTAGTGGAACAATTTGGGTTGACCTACTATTTAAAACGACTGACACCATTCTTCAGTTTTAAATCTGAAACCACCACCGCGTCGACATTGCCTGACCCGATCCCATTTTCGTCAAAGACTGCCACCGCCGTGCTGGGCCTGTCTGCTATATTCAAGTGAGCATTCTTTATGAAACTTGCTGTGAAGTTGGTCTAATGTCTCTGAAGCATGACAGAACAGCTCAAAATATTCAGTTTTCTGGTATCTGTGGGTTGGATACTGCACTCGATGCTCATGTGAGGTTCTCTAATTTAATCTTTTATTACTTTAAAAAAAATAGGTTTTGTAACCATACTATGATGGTGCATGAGACACCGTGTCCATAATCTTCAGCAGCACCAACTTTCCGGACCGGTAAATCTCTAGACGATTATTGACCTCACAACAATTCTACTGATCGATTCCATTTCATTACTACTATGTCGTTGCCTCGCCAAGCAGCCCGGTTAAACAAATAGTGCTGATTAGTTTGATTTATTTCTTTTGTTTTTCTAATCTCTTTCGCTTTGGTAATTCAAGAAGAAGAGTATTTATTTTTATTCAGTTTATTCTTTATCAGGTCATGAGGAAATAAACTAAATAGCTTTTGCATGGACTGGAATATTTCCGTCACTATGGAATCATACATAGGGATATAAAGGCAAGAAAATTTCTCCTGCTATTCGATCGTGTATGCAAATTTTTTTTGTTGATGTGGCTTGTTATTTTCTCATATTCCAGGGCACAAATATAATTGTTGATAACAAAGGTTGCATTAGTTAACAGATTCCAGGGCATCTCTTCTTCAGAACTCCAGTTTCACCTATAAATGCCTTAGGTGCAGAACCTTTTTGTATTATTTTTAATATGTCTTTTTTAATCGTATGAAATATAGTCAGCTTTCTGTATAGAAAACTGTTAATGAGTGAGTGAGTAACGTTGGTTGCCGTCAAAAGAAATTAGTGTATGCTAAAAAGATAAAAAATTTTATCTTTGAGAACCTTGACGTTGATCACATCGCATGTTACATCATGAAAAGATTTTTGTTCCCGTAGCAACGCACGAGCACTCAACTAGTGAAAATAAAAATTATAAGCAAAGCCTATTATTTTCTTTTCATCAATTTCATGGTGACCATATCTCTAATGCTTTGTTCAATCTGATCATTTCTCTAAGGTCATCGCGTTGCAACAATGTTCAAAATCACAATGATGTGTTCATCTAAAGATAGCCTAAAAAGGAAATATGTTTTCAGAAACAATATCATTCTGTGAATACCCAATTGACCTAGCTTCCAAAGGGTACTTTTTTTTCTCCCCTTCCTCTGTAAACTCGTTAGCCAACTCCCCAACTTTAAATATATATGGATCTATGTGGGGATAACCTAATTAATAGCCACTCCTTTCGTCCCAAAATTTATGTTGTTTTGGGTTTTTGTGCCACAAGTTTGACTCAATTTATAAAAAATATGTGCAATATTTATATCTTCAAATAAATTTGTTAAAAAAACAAGACAGAAAGATATTTTCGATGATACTAATTACTTAACATAAATATTTATATATTTTAATATATAATTGTTGGCAATGCTTCTCGAGAAACGAGAACGACACTTATTTTAGGACAGAGGGAGTATATATGAGCTATGTTCATATTGTGTAAAAAACAAGAGGTGTTTAATTGTTTCACTGAAATCACAGAAACAACACTTTGGCTACTAATTCACTTTTTTGGCTAAATCATTATATGTTGAAATACACCTACCGAGGGAAGTTATTTTCAAACTCTAAATAACCTTCTTGGTAAAAGAGGTGTCCTGGTTCACTAGAAACGAGTACATCGACCTGGAAACTGATCATTCATCCTTTTATAAGGAGCGTCATTGCTTAGTTTGGCAAAGTCATGGAAGACTCTTCTTTGTCAAGGAAGAGTGGGAGTTCATTGCGTCATGTGTTTTTTCTCAACATGGTTTGTGACGCAGCTTATAATATGTAAGGGAAAATTAAAATGACAAATGGAACAAAAAAACCTAATATAAAAGCTCGTGGACCATGAGCTGTACCACAAAGGTATCGATCTCCTTTTCCTATCTTCAAACACGTAGTGCATATTGTTCCTGAATCCAAATAAGCATCGATTTTATTGAAAACTAATTGGACAAATGGTTTGTGCTTCAGTGCTTGAGTTGCTATTTGGATAGTTCTGCGACACAATAACAATAATAATAAAACTGGCTTTTTAGAACAGACAGAATTATTTCTTGCTCCAGGTACCACCATTGCCATTGCAGATCGTGAGTTTGCTTCTTGCTCCAGGTACCACCATTGCCATTGCAAATCGTGAGTTTGCTGTTACTGTGATTCAGTGCTTGAATTGCTATCTGGATAGTTCTACAACACAAAAAGGTCTTCAGGAATCAGAACAGGCAATTATTTCTCGTTCCAGGTACCACCATTCCATTGCAGATCGTGAGGTTTTAGTTGCCATAGTGGACGAAATTGACTGGAGACAGATCAGAAGAAAACTTTCCCAGTTAACCTTCCTGCTCTGGGTTATTTTGGTCGACGTGCCGACACTATGGAAGTATTTTAGAAATATTTTGAAAACGTAACTTGGTGGAATGGTGGATGAGACATTAAGGATTGCTAGTGGGTGGATTTCTTTATGGAACAATCTTAAACCCCAGGCTACTTTGCAGGGGCAAAACAAACAACTGGGCAACGCAATATAAAAATATACAGCTCAGTGAACCGGCACATGCTGATGCATATTAATATCTTCAAAATGGAAACAACTCTTGATAGCAATGTTAACAAAAAATACAGCTCAGAATTAACATCTGTTGCTAGCAGAACTTTAAGTTTGGTAACTGAGCCTTGGCAGTTCACTCCATTCTTGACTATCGAAAGCAATCTAAGACCTTGGCTTCTCCTTCTTCTCCTTGAAGAGTGCAAGCAGCGACACACCAGACACCTTCACAACCTTGAACCTGACACCAGGAATATCTCCCACAGCATGGCCCTTACGACCGAATCCAGCAATCAACACCTCATCCTACAGCAAGAGAGATGGTTAGCTTTTTCATTCATTACATAGATTTTACAATCATTACAAGGAGGATTGGTCAAGGAACATATACATTCTCCTCGATGTAGTTCAGGCAACCATCATTCGGCACAAAGGCAGCAATCTTCTTCCCATTCTTCACCAGCTGAACACGGGCGCACTTACGGATGGCAGAGTTAGGCTGCTTGGCCTCGATACCACTACACAATGGAAGCAACACATATTAGTCCAAGCACATAAAGTGAGATAATAAAAGCACAGATCAATCCACATGCCACATACATCTTCTCCAGAACGATGCCCTTGGCGTGAGATGATCCAGCAAAAGGTTTCTTCCACTCATTGCCCAAGTGGCTCTTCTTGTATGCTTTGTCAGCCCACCTCTGGTTCCTGCGGTGGGTCTTGAGCTTGCGCCCAGCTCCCATACCACGTGTCTTCCTGTGATGCAAAATCAAAACTAATATGTTAACTCTATAAATCACAGGCTCTGCAACTCATAACCAGAATTCTCCATGTCCATTGCATGAACATGCACACCCTGGATACTATCATGCATCAAAATGAAAAAAAATGTAAACAATTCATTACTGAGATAATTTTGGCCCTAAATTATATCAGTATTGCAAACAGTCATCATTTCACCTAGTAGAATGTAAGCAGAAGCTATACACGAATTCATTCTTTTAGATTTGACCAAACAAGTATATCGTATCTATAGAACGTTGACAAATGACGAATGACACTCACTTATACTCACCATAAAAAAACGACAGGCATAAACATATAACAATAACAAGTCAGATCGACCCAGAAGAGGAGATTCTTAAAACGTCGGATACCCCTGTAACAGAGGACCTGTATGCCATCACGCATAACCTCATGGACCCAAGCGCTTGAATCCTTGAGCATATTGTTACACGGGGGCAACGGATTGGTATAGCTTATGAATATGTTTAGCACTGACGGTCTATAATCTGATCAGCACTGGACCGTCAATAAGCTCAGATTTTGCTTTTCGTCTCTAACCCGATTCCATTATCTAATCAAATCAGAAAAATGGCTAGATCACAAGCCACGCAGCGAAATCTACGCATCAACGCAAGAAAACAGAGGCTTTGCTACGGCAAAGGAACGCCTGTGCAGGACACCGGAACGAGAAGGGAAGACTCACCCCATGGCGGCGGAGGTAGGAGACCGGCTAAGGGTCGGCGACGCTGCGGGGAAAAGGAGACGGGCTTCGAGTTCGAGGGCGGCGGCGGCGGCGGCGGCTGCAGGAGTGAGGCCAGGCCAGAAAAATTTATAGGGTTGCCAGTTAGGGTTTGCTTGATCAGCGTCACGATTCGTGCTGGCGGGTGCTTCGTTCGTATCGTACGGTCCACATGTGATCAGGATCACAGGTCGCGCAACTTGTGTATTTTGTTTCGGTGCTTAGCCTGAGCGATGAGCCCACATGTCATAATCAGATACGTCCTTGAACACCATGGAAATTTCCTATGTTTATTTACCTTTCTAACCAAAGCGTAAAAAAAAATGCTGGAGCCAACGGTATAAGAAACTAGTAGAGCATCACGAGAGCTTCTCATAATAACTATCCAAATCTTTTCTTTATTCTTTTTTTTTCAAAAGAGAGACGGTCTTTTGTGCTTGCTATCGGCACTCAGCGTCGTTTTGTTTTCCTCGGTGCTCGCAGTTGAGGATCCTCCGCAAAATCTCTTTTAGGCATGTTTTCTGCAAAGACAAGAACATGATTTTACTCTTTCACGTTAAAATACAATTTAGATCAAGGCCCTTGTAATAAACGCTTGACTGTAAAATCCCGGTTGGATGGATTGCTATTTGGTTTTTGTAAAACATACAGAGAGTTTTTGTAAAACTACCGAGGAAGTACATGCCGTGCGAGCAATGGCCAAAGGAACCTGAAACGAACCACAAACAACGTGCAAGATAGAGAGCACACGCGTTCACGATACTTCACCAGTTCATATAATAATAATATAAACATACTAGTAAATCAATGTCACATGCAAAAGAAAAAACTATTGAATGCACATGAGTCAAGGGAAGAGCACACGCGTAATCTTTTGCTTAAAAGGAGAAGTATACATCATGATAGCTACAAAAAAAGTATTGTTAACAGCGAGCAAAACATATTGCTTGGCTGCAAGTAAAGATGTGAAAAGGCCAACCTGATTGTTTTGTTTTTCCAGAGGCAAGTATGGCATGCCATGGGAGATGTCTGAAGTGATCAAAATCCTCTTTATTGTGCTACTCACACCCAGCTCAAATAGAGACTTCACTGCCACAAGTGAAGTACAGGCTAGCTTAACAAGAAGCCCAATCAGATTCTGCAACCATGAGACGCAATAGTCAGCTCCCTCAACAAATATTGAGCACATGCAAGAAGTTGTAGAGCAAACATACGCTGCATGTCGATGGGCTAAGCGCCGTGAGTCCACCAGTGTGAATCAAAGGTAGGACCTTCTCTATAAGACCCTGGTGACAGAGCTCGTCCACAAGATCAACTGAAGTGCTTAAAGAGTCCACGGTGCTTATTAAGCAAGCTGCAACCTTCTCCACTATCTGGAAATTGATATCACTTAGAAACAAAAGCAGAGCACTCTTTAGATGTCAAAATGGTCTCACTTAGATGGGGGAACAACAGTACCATTTTGTCCTCAGATTGCAGAAGATTACACAGACTGGGAGCAATCTCAGTATCCATAAAAAAGAATGATACTCCCAGTATGTGTCCAAAAAAGAATGATGTTCTCAATATCCATAAATATGCTACTAGTGTTAATTATTAACACTGATAGCATATATATTTACGGATATTGAGAACATCATTCTTTTTTTCATTTTTATCTCTTACAAAATTTTCAGCACAAGCTGCTGATTATGAAATGAAGGAAAATATAACCCTTTAAGGACCCATCTGGAACATAAGATTTTTGTTTCTTTCTTCCTGATTTTTTTTAAATGAACTGGTTTATGTGAAAATCCTATAAAATTATTGTGTTCTAATGGTACCCTAAGTGATAATGAAAATTATAAGAAAAGCCTATTATTTTCTTTTCATGGATTCATGGTGACCATATCCATATCCATAGTAACAACCTCTAGGGCTTGGTTCAATCTAATTCATCTCTCTAAGGTCATCATGTTGCAACAATGTTTAGAATCACAACGATGCATTCATCTGAAGATAGCCTAAAAAGGAAATATTGTTTTAGAAACAAGATCATTCTGTGAATACCCAATTGACCTAGCTTTCAAAGGGTATTTTTCTCTCCCCTTCCTAGCCAACTCCCCAACTTATGATATATGGATCTAGGTGGGGATAACTTAATTAATACTCCCTCCATCCCAAATTATAAGACAATCCTAAGAATCTTGGAGAGTCAAACTATCTCAAGTTTGACCAAACTTATATGATAATATAATATCGTTTATGATGTCAACTAAGTATCATTAGATTTGTTATCAACTATAATTTCATACTATGCCTAATTGATATCATAAATCTTTATAGTTTTCTCTATAATTATTGGTCAAACTTGAGATGATTTGACTCTCCAAGATTCTTGGAACGTCTTATAATTTAGGATGGAAAAAGTAGGTATATACTCGTACGAGCTATGTTCATATTGTAAATAAACAAGAGGTGTTATTTGTTTCACTGAAATCACATAAATAACACTTTGGCTACTAATACAATTCCTTGTGGCTAAATCATTCTATGTTGAAATACACCTTGTACCGAGGGAAGTTATTTTAAAACTCTAAATAACCTTTTTGGTAAAAAGAGGTGTCCTGGTTCACTAGAAACGAGTACATCGACCTAGAAACTGATCATTCACCATTTTATAAGGAGCGTCGTTGCTTAGTTTGCAAGTCATGGAAGACTCTTCTCTATCAAGGAAGAGTGGGAGTTCATTGCGTCATGGTTTTCCCAACATGGTTTGTGACACAGCTTATAATATGTATGTAAGGGAAAATTAACATGACAAATGGGACAAAAAACCTAATATAAAAGCTCGTGGACCTTGAGCTGTACCACAAAGGTATCAGTTTGCTTTTCCTATCTTCAAACCGTAGTGCATAAATGCATATTATTCCTGAGTCTAAATAAGCATCGATTTTATTGAAAACTAAATGGACATTTCATTATGATGTTCTCGCATGAACGGCTTAGGTAGTTGATAAGGACACACCGGATTATTTGATCGATCTTTCACGGTACATGCAAATGTATTAAAATCTTTTCAATTTATCAATCAGCCAGCAAAACAATTTCTTCTCTATGATAACTCAATAGCCACCAGGCAATTAATATGTCGCTCAATAAATAATCTGACCAGCAGTGAATAATTTTATATGACTTTCAATCAAGCCAGGACGCAGCAGCAATCAATAATTTAGCATGTGACCGATCACCACTAAGCAACAGGAGCTGGACGAGAAACACGAAGTGAAATAAGCACACGCCAATCAGGCTTCTGAAATTACTAGAAAAACTGGCGCGTCTTTGTCGCGCCCTCCTCATAGCCTACTCATGGATAAAGTGTACCTTCGTTTTATATCTCAGCCATATCACCTTATAAGGGCTAATTTACAGATCACAGTACCATGATTGATATTATTTTGAGCAAAGACTCATAATTATAAAACCAAGATTTTTGCTTCTCATCTCTATGTAGAAGTGCATCATTTGAGGATCGGACAGTGGCTACTTGTCAGTGTTTGATTGTGGTAGAAAATATAAATGATGCTCAGTAATAAATAAATGCCATATTATACAATCATTGGCAAGTTCCATTGCTGAAAATGTTGGTGTAAATAAGAGTTTGTAAGAGAACTTCTATGTAAAAATGTGAAGATAAGAATAGGGGAGAATTTGCTGCCGGACATCACTAAAATGTGGCTTTTGCCACAGACCATTGCAAAAGAGTGTCTTTGACAAAAGACACTACAAAACTATATACATTAGCTAGAAGACACTGGAGATAATATAAAAATATTTTCAGCTCATAACGTTTCAATATGGACAAGCATACCCCTACCCTTAACATGAAGAATCATAATGTTATTGTAAGAAATGAAGAGAGGAAGAAACAGCAAGATTATCCAGCTGCAGTGAGCCAGCACCACCGGGATCTATATCCTCGCGGTTCTCGTGAGCAGGGAAGTAGCGGGATGTTGTAGTTTGCTCCTAGCAGCACGACGCATCACGGTGCAGCTTTGCTAGGAAACAAGCACGGCCGCCCGTGGAGGAAAAAAAATGCTCACCGAGGCCAGCAGCGAGATCGTGCCGCCGCCCAGTAGGAGCTCCTTATGTGTGCCGCTCGTCAGCCCCATGCGACCACGCCGCCGTAGTTTGCTCCTAGCAGCACGACGCATCACGGTGCAGCTTTGCTAGGAAACAAGCACGGCCGCCCGCGGAGGAAAAAAAATGCTCACCGAGGCCAGCAGCGAGATCGTGCCGCCGCCCAGTAGGAGCTCCTTATGTGTGCCGCTCGTCAGCCCCATGCGACCACGCCGCCGTCCGCTGTAGCGCGTGGGCCTTCGCGGCTCCCGCCCTGCCTGTAGCTCGGCCGCTCGCTGCCCCTCGACCGTGCGCTGCCGGGAGGGGCCTCCACCGGAGCTCCACGATGACCCTCCCTGCACGGCGGGAAGGGTCTCGTTAGGGCGTGGTCGACTGTCGGGGAAGAGCCGAGCGCCGCCGCCTGGACTTGGAGAGGATGGGGTATTTGCGTGCGAGGTTACAAGCGGTTTTGCGGAGGAGGAATCGGTCCGGGATAGGATAAGGAAGCAGGGGCACTCTTGTCATTTCCCGTTGCTATCCAATTAAACTGAGTTAAATAATCGGTAGAGTGTCCCTCATCGTATGTACATGATTTCCTAGTGTTCTACGACAAAGGTAACTTTTGTTAGTGGCTGCGGGCAAAGGCCACCATTTAACGGTGTCCGGTGGCAAATTTTGTCTAAGAATAGAGAGTGAGGGCACGACATACAACCTGACAGAAGCTTCTCCAATCAACATGGTATCAGAGAGCTAGGTTTACCTCAGGCAGCGGCAACGCGGGCGAGCGGCTCTGAGCGGCGGCGCACCAGCAGGAGTGGAGGCGCGGCATCCGCGCAGGTGCGGGCAGGCGAGCGCGTGCTCTGCGCGGTGGAGGCGCGACATCCGCGCAAGCAAGCTCTGCGCGACGGTGCGGGCAGGCTCTGTGCGGGTGAGCCTGCGCAGCGAGGTGAAGGACGCGGGACGCGAAGGCGCGCGTGTGCTCTACGCGGCGGAGCAGGGGCAGGCTCTGTGCGGGCGAGCCTGTGCAGCGAGCGAGCAGGACGAGGCCACCAAGGGGAAGGCCTCAGTGAAGGCGGCGTCAGACAAGGACGCGGCGCAACAGCTGGAGACAGTGGAGGCGGCCAAGGGGAAGGCCGGCAAAGGTACGTGTGCTACTGCCTACACCTAGAAGAAAGAGGAAGAGAGAGTGCGTGCTGCTGCTGGAAGAAAAAGGGAGAAAGAGTGTGTGCTGCTGCTGGAAGAAAAAGGGAGAAGGAGCTCTTGTCTGAGGTCTGAGAAGAGAGTGAAGATTGCTGGGATTGGTGTGCTGTAGTGTTGTTATCTGGCTTTTGGGTGCTTGGGAAGAAGCCTGGTCCGTTGTTTTGAGTCAGTATGGACACAGAAGAGCAAATAAAGAGGAAAGCACAAGAGGAGGCAAGGAAGATAGCCGGTGAGCAGCATAACAGTGGTGGTAATAGTGGCGGTGATTCACTAATCACCAAGAGTGAGATGAGAAGTGAGATGAGGACCATGATTCAGGAGCTCTTGGAGATGAATTTGATTGGTCGTAGGGAGGTGCGTGAACTCAAATTGGAAATCATTCCAAATGATGTGAAGCTAGAGGGAAGTAAGAATTATCTCAGCTGGTCTAGAAGAGTGCAAGTGATACTAGGAGGAAAGGGGGTAGAGAACTATTTGATGGAGGATTGTGTTGAGCCGACTAACAAACTTAGCCCTGAGTGGAGAGTTTGGCACACAACAAACTCTACCATAGTGGCATGGTTGTTGGCCTCCATGTCACCGTCAGTTAGTAAGGTGGTGGAAGCTATGCATAGTGTAGCACAAATATGGAAAACTCTGAGTAATAGGTACTCCAAGCAGGGGAATGTGATGGTAATGATGGAGATACAGAATAAGGCTGATTCAGTGAAACAAGCAGGGCAGTCAGTGGAGCAATATGCTAGTGAGTTGCAGTACTTGTGGGGAGAACTAGACCACTATGCTCCACTCCATATGAGGGATTCACAGAATGCACATGATGTCCAGAAGTGGGTTGAGGACAGAAGGGTCACTCATTTTCTGAAGAACTTAGATCCTGAGTTTGAGAGTAGGAGGGTTGCCTTTTGTCACTAGGCCAGCTTACCTACTATGGAGGAGGCTGTGTCAGCTATGGTCATTGAGGAAAGTAGGCTTCGGATGATGAGTGGTGATAATCCTGTGAAGTCAACCTCTACCACTGTGGTAGAGAGGTTGTGTTACAACTGTGGGGAGAAGGGACACATGAGCTACAATTGTCCCCTTCCAAAAAACTATGGTGGTAGGGGTGGAGCTCGTGGAGGCCGCGGTGGTCGTGGCAGTGGACGTGCAGGAGGACGTGGCAGAGGTCATGGTGCCCCTCAAGCCAATGCAGCTATGGAGGGTTCTACCACAGAGAGTGTTTCTCATGTTAAGGCTGAGACTGAGACTCAGACTCTCACCTTAACTGGAGAACAAGTCAAGCAATGGGAACAATGTCAGAAGTTTAAAGCATCTGAAGTCTCTAGCACTCCAGTTGGTTCTGTGATTCCCACCACCAGTAACTTTGGTAACTTTGCCAACTATGCCCACTTGGGCAAAGGTACTCAGGCACAGACACTTGCATCCACATGTAGGCATAACATAGAATGGGTCATTGATTCAGGAGCTTCTAAGCATGTCACAGGCATATCTAGTTCTTTTAAAACATATACCCCACACTCTTATTCCGAGAATATTCAAACCGCCGATGGTACCTTCCAACCCATTCATGGTGTAGGATCTATAGAGTGCACTCCATCTTTTCACTTATCGTCTGTTTTGCATGTTCCTTCCTTCCCAGTCAATCTCATATATGTTAGTTCAATTGTAGATCAGTTCAAATGCATGGTTACATTTGATGAAAATTTTTGTATCTTTCAGGAGAAGAGGACGGGGAGAGTGATTGGGACTGGAGTCAGGCGTAATGGGTTGTGGTTCATCAACCAGGAGCAGTCAGCATTTGCAGCAACTACTGAACAAGAGAGGGAGATGTACTTGCTTCATTGTCGGTTAGGACATGTACCTTTTGAAAGCTTGAATAAATTATATCCTGATGTTTTAAGGGTGTGGACACAAAGAAACTTGTGTGTGATGCCTGTGAACTTGGGAAGCATACAAGGACAACTTATCCTAGTATCGGCCTCCGGAGTTGTGAACCTTTTATGTTAATACATTCTGATGTTTGGGGTCCCTGCTCAGTTACATCTCCGAGTGGATTTAAGTGGTTCGTCAGCTTTATTGACTACCACCCTCGTATGACATGGATTTACTGCTTAGGGGTAAGCATGAGGTTCTTAAGTGTTTTCGGGACTTTCATAAAATGGTTGCAAATCAATTCAATACTAGGATTCGGGTTATCCGAACTGATAATGGAAAGGAGTACGTGAACAATGATTTTGGGGCGTATCTTTCAGAAAATGGGATTATACATCAAACTACTTGTCCTAGTACCCACCACAAAATGGTGTAGCTGAGAGGAAGAATAGACACTTGTTAGAGGTAGCAAGGTCAATCATGTTCCAGATGAATGTGCCCAAATATCTATGGAGTGGGCAGTGCTAACAGCAGCATATTTAATTAATCGTATAGCCATATAGGATCCTTGGTATGAAGTCACCTGCAGAGCTGTTGCTGGGACAACAAGAATTTAAAGTACCCCCAAGGTGTTTGCTGTGTGTGTGCTTTGTGAGGGATCATAGACCGTCAGTTGGTAAGTTGGATCCTCAGGCAGTGAAGTGTATCTTTGTTGGATATTCTTCTACACAAAAGGGTTACAAGTGTTGGGACCCTATTGGAAGAAGACTGTTTGTGAGCATGGATGTGACGTTCAGGGAATCTGAACCATACTATGTAAAGCCAAGTGATCTTGATCCTTTCTTAGAGGAATTCTCTTCAGTCACTGACAATAGAGAGGGGGAGAATGAAGGAGTTGATGCTCAAAAAGGGGTGATTGTTGGTACCATCCCATGTCTAATGGATAGGCTTGAAACTCAGGAGGAGGATGACTGTGAAGGCGAAGAGGTAATTGGTGATGAATTGGTTGGCGATGAGAATGAGCATATCATAATCAATGAAGGAAGTGAAGAGGTGAATGTTGAGAGTGCAAAGGAGCCAATAGTGTACTAAAGAAGAAGGTTCAGGAGTCAGGGGGAGCAAATAGCAAAAGAGCCAATAGTGTACCAAAGGAGGAGGTTCAGGTGTCAGGGGGAGCAAATCAGTGAATCACAACCACAACAACCTGTTTCTTCAGTCCCAAATCTCTCCTCGGATCTCTCTCCATCTAATGGTAATGTTCCTCCTAACCTTGAACATGTAGAGTTACCTCTTGCACAACATAGGGATACTAGATCTAATTTTGGAAAACCTCCTGTTCGCTATGGTTTTGAGCATCCTAGTACAGATCATGATATTGCAAACTTCCACTCATACTCTCGCATTTCACCTGCATTTAGAGCATTTGTTGCATCTTTACAAACAATGCCTATTCCAAGGGACTGGAGGTGTGTAAAACAGGATCCTAACTGGAATGCAGCCATGAGAGAAGAGATGCATGCTCTTCAGAAGAACAAGACTTGGGAACTTGTCCACTTCCAAAAGGGAAAAAGGCTGTGGGCTGCAAGTGGGTCTTCACTGTGAAGCAAAACCCAAAAGGAGAGGTGGACAGATATAAGGCAAGATTGGTTGCAAAAGGCTATAGTCAAACATATGGCATTGATTATGATGAGACCTTTGCTCTAGTAGCAAAGATGGGTATTGTTAGGACCCTAATCTCTTGTGCAGTTAACTTTGGTTGGCCTTTACATCAGATGGATGTGAAGAATGCATTTCTCCATGGTGACTTGCAGGAAAGGTCTATATGGAAATTCCACCGGGATTTGCGAATAGTCAAACTGTGCAGACTTAAAAAGTCACTCTATGGACTAAAGCAGTCACCCCGGGCATGGTTTGATATGTTTAGGAGGGCAGTTTGTGGTATGGGTTACACACAATACAATGGTGATCATACTGTCTTCTATAAGCATAGAGGAACACTTATCACAATTATGGCGGTGTATGTGGATGATATTGTGATTACAGGAGATGATGTGGAGGAAATCAAATGTTTGAAGGAAAACTTAGGTAGAGCCTTCGAGGTAAAGGATCTTGGACCACTTAGGTATTTTCTTGGGATTGAGATTGCAAGGTCGCCTAAAGGAATAGTTCTCTCTCAAAGGAAATATGTCCTTGATCTGCTGGCTGAAACTGGCATGTTGGGATGTCGACCATGTAATACCCCCATTGATAAAAATCATCAAATCAGTGCCCAATGTGGAGATTCGGTGAACAGGGAAACATATCAGAGATTGGTAGGGAGACTGATATACTTGTGTCATACAAGACCTGACATTTCCTATGCAGTGAGTGTGGTGAGCAGGTATATGCATGATCCAAGAATGGGACACATGGATGTTGTCTATAGGATTTTGAGATGCCTGAAGGGAACCCCTGGAAGGGGGTTATGGTTCAGGAAAAATGGTCATTTGGATTTGGAGGGTTACTATGATGCAGATTGGGCAAGTAGCAAGGATGATAGGAGGTCTACCTCTGGGTATTGCATGTTTGTGGGAGGCAACCTTGTCTCATGGAGAAGCAAGAAGCAAGCAGTCGTGGCTCGGTCTACTGCGAAGGCTGAGTATAGGGCAATGACATTGAGCTTGTGTGAGATGTTGTGGCTAAAAAGCTTGCTAAAGGAGCTGCGGGTGTTAAGAAATGAGAGAATGATGCTCCATTGTGATAATATTTCTGCACTCAACATTGCAAACAATCCAGTCCAGTTTGATCACACCAAGCATGTGGAGATTGATAGATTCTTCATTAAGGAGAAGCTAGATAGTGGGATCCTAAAGCTGGGATATGTAAAATCACGTAGTCAATTAGAAAATTATTTCACAAAGGGTCTAGGACCTAATGAGAATGAGTTGAGTTGTAACAAGATGGGCATGTTAGATATCTTCGGCCCATCTTGAGGGGGAGTGTTAGTGTAAATAAGAGTTTGTAAGAGGACTTCTATGTAAAAATGTGAAGATAAGAATAGAGAGTGAGGGCACGACATACAGCCTGCCAGAAGCTTCTCCAATCAACAGAAAATGCGATTTTTCAAAAATAAGGAGCTTTTAATATTGAATAACTCAAAGCTTGAGGTCAGAACTCATAAGAAGTTTTTCATAGAGTGTCAATCATTCTAAATGGATGAAGCACTGAATAAACTATTATAAATGTTATGGAGTGAAACCAATGAAAATGGCATTGAGGAGGAGATGATATAATAACAATCTATATGTTATGGAGTGAAACCAATGTTCTGGGACCGTGTGTCTATAATTACACCATTTTAAACTCTACTCTTTTTGTCTAGAAGGTACGATGTAGCACACATGTTATCTTCATTTGGTCATGCAGTTGACAGGGACAGCTTGATTAGTATGCATATAATTGCAAAAGATATTACATTATTACATGCATATCCTTGAAGGACAATATAATTGG
This sequence comes from Microstegium vimineum, assembly GCA_022036555.1. Lineage (NCBI taxonomy): Eukaryota > Viridiplantae > Streptophyta > Magnoliopsida > Poales > Poaceae > Microstegium > Microstegium vimineum. The sequence goes on along the minus strand of CM039127.1, from coordinate 17,030,240 downwards.
TGGATATGGTACTATTCCTATTACTCTAGCGATCCTGCTATCAAGTACCCCAGATTATTATATACATTTTCCAAGAACAAAAAAAATCCATGGCCCAAATTCTACCAAACAACAACATGGAAGCACAATTTCACCCGCCTCTTTCAGAATAAGCTTTTCAAGAGTTTCAAATCTTCCATCTTTTATTCAATCAATTCAGGTGCAGCAGGGTACAAAGGACACTTAGAACATCATTAGGGGGGAATAATATCTATGCTCCCTCCAAGTTCTACAACCTTTCATACAAGAATGTTCAACCACCAGCTCCTTTTACATGGTTTTGAATTCTAAATGTTCAAACAATCTAAGAGTTTTCTCTAGGATTTTTCTCATGGATAGGCTGAATACAAGGAACATTGTAAAAAAAAGTACAAGATTGAAGGAAACAACCACAATTATATTCTCTGTAATGGTAATATAGAGGAAACTGCCTTCCACTTATTCTTTAGCTGCCCCTTCAGCAAAGACTGCTGGGAACACCAGGGCATTCAGTGGGATTATTCAAATGACTTCTTCCAGATGATGATACAAGCAAAACAAAACTTCTCAAATCCCTTCTTCATGGAGATTTTTATCATTGCTACTTGGCAGATTTGGAAGCAAAGAAACAACTTCTTTGATAGGTCGTCCATCCTTTACCTCATGGACGCTCAATTTCAGAGAAGAAGCAATAAGAAAGCCATCTTTTTACTTCTTGTAGAATTTCTTGCCTAGCTCCAGTGCCCTACTCAGGCTATTTGAACCTTGTTGTTCTGTTTGTATAGTTTTTTTGTTTCTTGTACAACTTTCTTTCCTCTTTTATAATACAAATTTTCAAAGTGGCGGACTCCCGTGCTGTTTTCCCTGGTCAAGAACAGATCTTGATTCATAGAATCAAATACATATACATCGATATAACCATATAAATATAGGTATTTATAAATGAGGCAATATTTTAGCAGTAGCAAGGATTAGTACACACACATTTAATTATTTGTTAGCAAGAAGTTTTGGAGGAACTTTGATGTGGCATTATGACTTCAGTGAATTTAGGGAACCCATTCATAATGGCCCCTCAATATTGTATGAGTCTTACTTGATCAAGATATGTCTAGTGATTAATTTTGCATTATCTATAAGTGTAAGAACTGATGCATGTTTTAAAGAACACAAAGTTAGTGATGATCTTGGCACTCAGTACAAGGATCTGAGTGGCCTATTTGTTCTGCCAAAAAATATACATAGTTTTTATAGTTTTGATTTAACTAAAGTATTATAGACATTTAGATTAGGAAGCTACGATCATGGAACTCCTTAGATAAAAGCAAAACTAAATTTGATAGTCATGTAATGAATCTGGAGATGAGGACATTGTTATTAGTTAGTTTAAGCTTTCAGATCAGAACAAATAATGGTTAAGTATCTATGACAAAGCAAGGATATTTGTTATACCTCTGGAAATTATAAACAGGCGCAATATTTTAATACAAGGATGACAGTACCTATGAAAAAGCAAGAGTAACAATAATATTTTGCATTTTGCCAACCTTCTCTTGGGACTGGACTAGTCATGTTTTAAGCTAAACGAGTTCTTGTTTGCGACGGTTTGATTACTAAGTATATAAGTGCAAACGAAGATAAAATCATATAGAACCATATTAAGAAAAAAAATTGTATTTGATGAGCACGATGGTTTAAATCTCACAGTTTGGTAAGGTGACAAATAAACAATAATACAGTTGTGTTTAACCTCCTCACAAATGCACTATCTAGAATTCTGCATTGTAGACCAAAGAAAATTATGATGCGTTTCTTTGCTTTACATGTGTGCCCACCTGTGTTCCACGGCTAAAAGGTCCTAATCCAAGACTAGAGGGGGATGAATAGCCTAAATCGAAAACTAAAACCAATCTCAACAACAAGTTAGATAGCAAAGAGGCGAAGCACGACTTGCACTAGCCCACTAGGGGATGCGAAGCCTCCTAACAATAATTTCTATCCTAATATAGCTCTAGGATCACTCAATGCCTACACAATTCTAGTAGCTCACAAGCACAACCTAATATACTAAAACAAGTATGAATAAGGTAATGCAAGGATGGAGGAGTGATTATACCGCCGTGTCGAGGTAATGAGCCAATCAAGAGAACTCCAAACAACTCAATCAATCACAATGATGAACAAGAGGTTGACACTTGATTTTTCACCCGAGGTTCACTAGTTTGTCAACTAGCTACGTCCTCGTTGTGTCGGCTCACTCACTTGGAGGTTCACGCGCTAATTGGCATCACACGCCAAACCCGTCACCGGGTGCCGCACAACCAACACAAGATGAGGGCACTCAAAGACACGAGCAATCCACTAGAGTTACCTTTGCGATCTCCCGCGGGGAAGGCACAAAAACCCCTCACAATCACCACTTGTGGTCGACGAAGCACAATCACCAAGCTTCTCGAATCCACACCGCTTGCTCCAACCGTCTAGGTGATGACAATCACAAAGAGTAACAAGAAACTAGCAACGGTATCAACTCCCAAGTGCCACTAAGATGAACTCACTTCATGTAATACACTTGAACACTCAAATCTCTCAAAAGGATGATCAAATGAATAAGTGATGAGTGGGAGTGTATGCAACAAGCTTCTCAAGTGTATGCAATATTGTCCACACCCGTTTTCAGTAACAAAACAAGTGCATAAAAGGCTCATGTGCACCCAGGAGTAGTCGCACACATGAGTTGACAAATCGCAAAAGTACCATCACAGTGTTTATTACATAGCGAAAAAATATTCATTACATAGTCTGAAACAAATAAACTTTAGCTAACGGGGATAACTGCGGAAGCTCCAAAGGGACTGGTTGACTGGTTGACTCCAAGACTAGTACTCATTGCGGTAATCATCAACCCACTCTTCATCTGTGGTGTTTGAATGCAAGGGTGAGCATGTACGTACTCAACAAATATAACACGGGGTTTATGAAGCTCAAAAAGGGAATGCAGGGTTCATAGCGGTAAGCATTTTAAGTGGATCAAATTCATATTAACATCAACAATTGCCAAGGTAAATTGCAAAAGCTCAAGTATCCATGATCGTAAAGTAAATGACAATGATATACAATAAACAAATAATACTTGCATAAGCCACATAGAAATAAGAACCCATAATTCTGTGAGTTTTCCGAGCCGCTCGTGTCCGTGAGCACGGCTATCATGATAGTTTATTAACTCTGATCAGAGGTGTACAACTTTACCCACGAGTCGTGTTTGCCCATATGCCCGGGATCATGACTCCCAAAACACTACCGAGGTGAGCGGGCAGGGTACACTATGAAGCCTTCCAAGGGTTCGTCTAACAAGTTAGGGCCGTCAGGTTTCCATGGCAAGGAGATATAGAGCCAACCTGTCCACGGTCACACTCCTTCGCGGCTGGCCCGAAGATTAGGAACCACACTATACCCGTCTTGGCACACCCCTTTCGCGCCATAAAGGTAACCTCTGAACGAGCTAGAAAAGGTCCCCATACTGAGCTAAAGCCAGAGCCATATAGCCCTCATGATTGTACTGTATATCCCAGATTTTGCCGACAGATAAGCTCCTATAATCCAATGTTGCTAAAAAGCGAGTTTTACCATTATTGCATATAGTCATTAACAAGTTAAGATCATGAACATCTGATATGAGCGCTAGCAATGCTAATCTTGTATGGTGGATCAAAACATAGGTGACAAGGTATTCAGGTAACAAACACTAGGATCAAACTAAGGTAAACAAGGAATTTCATGCATATGAGTTATATTAATTGTGAATAGGACAACAAGGATAATCCCATGTTATACTTGCCTTCTTCGAAGAACTCTTGCTGGTCTTGCTGTTCTTGATCAAGGAAAAACTCCGGCTCTTCAATGGGAAGCTCAACGTCTATACCGATCAATAAGCAACACCATTCAACCAACGACAATCATACACGAAGCAAACAAAGCTATGATTAGAACAGTACACCAACAGTAATAAAATAAGATGAAAAGTTTATAAAACTATTCTACGCATCGCTACGATCACAACGATGTTTCGTTCACGAAAAACGGAGCTAGAACGTCGAAGATACGAATTAAACAGGGTTTTCTATTGAAAGGTATTAATTCAAATCTAATCACGAAATTAAACTTTTTCAAAAGCAACTAACAGAGGTTTTAACATAAAGATAATTTTATTACGAACCTAACGCAATTTGAACGGGTCAAAAAGGATTTAAAATGAGCAAGTTATGAAGTTTTGAATTCAAATGGCAATTCTGTAATTAGGATTTTTCATTTTAAAACAAATTGAATTATGCCCGAGAGGAAATACGCTTTCGGAAGAAGAAAGCGCGTTCTGGGAATACGCCAAAGGAGCGCGGGTTGAGCCCTGAGATTTTCCAGGGTCTCTTTAGCAAAGCGACCCCGAAGGGGTATCTTCTAATCTGGTCGGTTGATCTGAGATCTGACGGCTCAGAAGAAAGGGGAAGGGAATAGAGGAGAGAGCGCCGGCCGGAGGCAGAGCTGCGCGGCGGTTCGCCATGGGCCCCGTCATGGAGCTCGGCGGCACGACGGAATACAGCGCTACGATCCACCGAAACATGGGCCGAGGATACCGGGTGAACGAGGGGATCCGCGCGAGCTTACCTACGGACAGAGGAGGAACAGAGGCGGATGGCGGCGTTGCGGGGCGGCTTCAGGCTCCCTGCACGCGATGATGAGTTGGTGAGGGCTTTCCAAGGAGATAAAGAAGGTGGGGGAGGGACCGCGGTGCTCCGTACCGTGTTCCGACGACGGTGAAGGGCGTGTGAACGACCGAGGCGCTCGGGGAAGCTTCAATGGCGGCGGCGGCGGAGCTTCGCGCTCGGGAGGCTCTGTACGAGCTAGGGCGAGGCCTGGTTATCGAATAGATGGAAGGTATGGCCAGAAGGGAACGCGCGGCCGCTAAAAAGGTGTAACCCGAGCGATTTAAGGGAAGAAATCCCGTGAAGCTCGGGATCGGACGCGCTCGATTCGAGCTCTGCTCGTCGAGTCCTGCTCGGCTACGGGAAGAAGAGGAGGAGGACGCTGACGCGTGGGACCGAGAGGTCAGCGGCTCAGGGAAGAAAAGGAAGGAAGGGGCGAGGTGCTGACATGGGGCCCCGGACGGTCAATGACGCGAGGGAGAGCGCAGGCTCATCCGCCGTGGGCCTCTGGCCGGCGGCCCAAGAGGGGAGGGGAAGAGGGAGAAGGGCCACCGTGGAGCTGGGCCTCTCGGTCGGCTGACGGGCCGAGCAAGGGAAAAGGAAGGAGGGGCCAGGCCTGCGGCCGAAGGAGGGATGGGCCAGAAGAGAGAAGAGAAAAGAAAAACCTCTTCAATTTCAGAATTTGATTTTTCAAATGGATTTTCAAACACAATTCCAAAGCATTTCCAAAACTTGATTTTCCAAAGAGTTTGCAAATACAAATTTGAATTATACTTGGGTAAGTTTTCAAAACCACTCAATTCAAAAACTCAAATGCACCAGCATGAATTCTCAAAGTGTTTCTAAATGACATTTTTATTTTCCCAAACATTCATTGATTTTTCCACTATGTTAAATGCATATCCAGAATTGCATAAGTAAATCAATTTCATGCTATTTCAAAAAGATGCAAAATTTTGGAGTGTTACAAATATCAGAATGAGCAAGAGAGACAACTTGAACCGCCACACACCCTTTTATAGCCCCCTCAAAGGAACTAGCCGTTATGCACTTAGGCTGCTGAAAAACGTGACCGTCGGACCACTTGTCCTCACTGTCGGACTATAGCAGCTAGTTCGATGCTTTGAATTTCAACCGTTGGCGCGCAGAACTGGCCACCGTCGGACCACCTCTATTGTTCCGGAGGGTTGGTCCGACGCCTCGTCCGAGGCCTTGCCCTTCGCTTCAACAAACCATGCAGTAAGCACCCTGCCTTCGGACCTCACCTCCGGACTAGTCCACCGGACTATGCGATCTGGTCCAGAGCCTCCTTAGAGCTTCGACGTTTTTACGCAGGGAGCACCCTAGCTTCGGACTTGACCATCGGACCTCACCACCAGACTATGCCTTCTGGTCCGGAGGTCCTTTTGACTTCAGCTCTGCTGTTGACTGAGCCACCGGACCATTCTCCTATGGTCCGGAGCCACTTTTCGCCACTGTTCCGGAGCTTCTGTGTCAGCCAGTTAGTGCTGGGAGCGGCCGTCGGACCACCTCTGTTGGTCCGGAGCTCCCATGCTCAACTGGTCCGACGCTTCTTTCTTGGTCTGATTTCTTTTCTCTTTGCTTCCCTTGATCTCATGTGCCACCACTAAGTGTTTCACTGACTTGTGCATGTGTGTTGACATATTTTATCAAGTTTTTCAAGGGTTGATCATTAGGTTTAGATGCAATGCAATGATGATCATCCTAATGGCACTCGATAGTTGTAACCACATATTATTTTCCCTCTTAACAGTATGATTATCTATCCTAAATGTGATCACACCCACTAGGTGTCTTGATCACTAAACCAAAAAGCCCTAGCTTATACCTTTGCCTTGTATAGCTCTTAGGGTCTCCTCTTTCTCTTCTTCTCCAAGTGTGAGCCTTTGAAATGCTTTCACCTAGCTCCCATCCTTGCTCCACCACTTGTTCACTCTCACTTCACCTTGGTTTACTAAACCTACTCAGACTTAGAGCTAGGTTAGTATTTAGGCTTCATCAATTACCAAAATCACTATGGAGTCTTCAATCTCCCCCTTTTTGGTAATTAATGACAACCCGATATAAAGATATGAAATATGATTTTGATTTCAACCCGAAATGTTTGTCAAAGCAAGATACCAATTGAAAAGAGGTGGACAACCATTTCAAAGTTGGTTTGATAGTGTTAACTCCCCCTACATGTGTGCACTTCTATGAGTAAGAATCAAGCTTTGCACACATGTTTAGATAGAACTTTTGGAGGGGTAAACAACTAGAAAACTATGACATTGAAAGGTCTAGATATGGCTAGAGGGGGGGTGAATAGCCTATTAAAATTTTCTACAACAACACTTAGGCAAACTTGTTAGAATAAAACACGGCGTAAAGCAAGTTTGCGCTAGCACAACGGTTAGGCAAGCCACCTACCAATTCTAGCTATTTGAAAGATAACATATGTCACACACAAGAGCTAGTGAACTAGAGCTACACGACTAAGCTAGAATATCTACTTTGCAAGAATGTAAAAATGTAAGTGCAAAGCTAGAGTTAGAAAGGTTATACCGCCAAGAAGAGATGAGCCAATAGATAACCAATCAAACACAATAAGAATCCTCGATAGAGACAATGTGACACAAGATTTTTTACCGAGGTTCACTTGTTTGCCAACAAGCTACTCCTCGTTGTAGCGATTCACCTACTTGGAGGTTCACACGCTAATTGGAATCACACGTCAAACCCATCACCGGGTGCCGCAAAACTAACACAAGATAGAGATCCACAAGCTACGAGCAATCCACTAGAGATACCTTTTGCGAACTCCCGCGAGAAAGGTTCAAGAACCCCTCACAATCCACCGATCGGAGCCGGAGACAATCACCATCCTCCACTCAACGATCCTCATCGCTCCAAGCCGTCTAGGAGGTGGCAACCTCCAAGAATAACAAGAGCTTCCATGAAGACGATGATCACCAAGTGCCACTAGAATACAATCAATGAGCAATGCACTTGGATTTACTCAATCTCTCATGAATATATCAATTATGTCAAGAGGATGAGTGAGTGGAGCAATCTCAAGCAAGCACAAGTGTATGAGTGAAGTAGGAGTGCAATAGCTGCCCCAAAGGGCCGGCCATACAACTATATATAGCCCACACAAACACACTAGCCGTTTCCACCCACTTTTCACTTCTCTGCGTGCCTCCGGACGCACTTTTCACAGGGGGTCCGGACCATCATCTGCGTCCGGACCCACCACCAGCCGAGAGCCAACGGCTTTGAGTAGAACTCCAGACGCGGCCTCCGGACGCGCGCAACGCGTTGTCCGGACCATGCCATATGCGTCCGGTCGAGCCCCCTTTCAAACAGCTTCTTTCCCGTGCATACCGCAGCATGCCACGTGGCTCTGGACACACGCAACACTGCGAGTCCGGACCAATGCCTGCAGCGTCCGGAAATATTTTCCTGGGCGCCCGAGCGCACCCGAGAGCTCCCTTTTCATCTCTTCACCTCCGGACGCATGTCCGGTTCATCCATCCGGACCAACACCTGCGTCCGGTTTCTTTCACACAGAACCAACAGAGAGCGTAGAGACTCCGGACGCGCATCCGGATCCTGCGTTCGGACCGTAAATAGCGTCCGGATCACTGCTCACAGCACTACCGAGCTAGGGTATGCCTCCGGACCCATCTCCGATGGTCCGGACCACCAACACACCCTGCGTTCGGACCTCCAAACTGAGTCCAAATAGCTTCCAACTTCTTCCAAGCTTCCAAGAGCTAACACTAAGTGATCTCAACACTTGTGCACGTGTGTTAACTTTTAGTTCACATTTATCTTGGAATTAGTTGGTTGTTTCACTTGGTTCAATTAATTTTAAATGCAATGCAAAGAACCTAGTGGCACATGATAACCGTAATCAAACACGTGAGCTCCCTTCTTGATAGTACGGCTATCTATCTTAAATGTGATCACACCCTCTATGGTGTCTTGATCACCAAACCGAAAATGGTTCCTATTTTACCTTGGCCTTCACACCATTTTCCTTTGCACCACCATCATTCTAGAGCTTGTGCCATCCACTTGATCCACCTTGCTCCATCACATGGCATGTACCAACCTATCTCATGATTCACACTTAGAGATCAAGGTTAGTACTTAGGTAGGTTTCATCAATTACTCAAAACCAAACACATGGGGCTCTCAATCTCCCCCTTTTTGGTAATTGATGACAACCTTTCCATAAAGATATGAAATATAATCATTTTGAACTTGAGTTGCTTGTCCAAGCATTTTAATCAAAGATCCAAGATTTTGGACAAGTTACACAAATTCGGTTTTGGTAGTTATTGGCTCCCCCTACACATGTGCTTATAGAGTTTGGTTCAAGTTTAGCACATATGCATGGATAGACAAAGTGAGAGAGTAAATATCTACCAAATGATGCTAAGGTTTAAGAGTAGACCTTTGAAGCGTGATACCATCGGAGTGCGGAAATTTGAATCACCCTTAGCACCATGATTAGCTAGACACCACTTGAAAATATAATCAATTGAAAATACATGGGTTAGAGCTAATCAACCTATGCATGCTATTTGATCAATCAACAATCATTTTGGATCACTAGCAAACACCATACAAGCAAGAATATTTGAATTTAAGTACTTGTGCAACAATACATATGAGGATGCAAGCATTCAAATGCAACAATTTGTTCATGAGCTTGCTCCCCCTACTTGTGTGTTCTCTTTTCAAAAAGATTTTTTATTTTCTCCCCTTTATCTTTCAATTTCTCTCCCCCTTACACATTGCTCATTTTATATCTTTTTTACAATTTCTCCCCCTTTGTCATCCAATTGACACAAAAAGGTGGGACCGATTATAGATATCCAAGTTTTACTCCCCCTTAGTGTGAGATAGGGTGAAAGATTGGTTTCAACTTTGGTTTGAACTAAGCTACTTGCCCAAGATATTTAATTCGATTTAAACCATAGACAAGCTCGTTCACACATGCTAAGATGGTTATCTTGCCTATGTTGAATTAAACACTTCAATTCATAGACATAGATCAAACACTAGGATTGCAAGCCCATCAACATGTCATATGCTACCACTAGAACATATCAAGTCATAGAAGCAATAGTGGCACCATATAAGCATCAAAAACATTTTGGTTTTCATGAACGAGCCTAGAAGCATGAGTGATGTCTATATGCTCTACACAAGTCCTAGCAAGGTATGCATGAATGCTTTCAATCAACTTGTACCTTGCTTTGTTGGAGTAGAGGCATGTCATATAAGTGGGGGTGCATCAACTCATGTTGGAGAAGTCAAGTATGTTCAACTCATTCCTTAGCTTGCAAAACCTCTTTTCATCTAGTGGCTTGGTAAAGATATCGGTCAATTGATCTTCGGTGTCAACACTTGTGATGGAGATGTCCCCTTTCAATTGATGATCTCTAATGAAATGGTGGCGGACATCAATGTGCTTTGTTCTTGCATGTTGGATCGGGTTGTTGGTTAGCTTGATTGCACTTTCATTGTCACATAGCAAGGGCACTTTCTTGAATTTGACTCCAAAGTTATTCAAAGTAGCTTTCATCCAAAGTATTTGTGCACAACAACTCTCCGCACTAATATATTCGGCTTCGGCGGTAGAGAGTGCCACACTATTTTGCTTCTTTGATGACCATGAGACAAAGTGATCTTCCAAGCAATTGACATGTGTCCGATGTGCTTTTCCTTTCTATCTTGCAACCTGCATAATCCGAGTCGGAGTATCCAAGTAACTCAAAGTTTGATCCTTTAGGATACCACAACCCAACATTTGGTGTATGCTTCAAATATCTCAATATCCTCTTTGTGGCCTTCAAATGACTCTCTCTAGGAGATGCTTGAAATCTTGCACATATGCATACACTAAACATGACATCCGGTCTTGATGCAGTCACATAGAATAGGCTACCGATCATTGATCTATATAGCTTTTGATCTACCATGTTGCCACTAGAATCACTATCCAAGTTACCATTTGTTCCCATTGGTGTGCTAATTGACTTTGCTTCATCTAGATTGAACTTCTTGAGCATGTCCTTGATATACTTGCCTTGACTTACAAATGTGCCATACTTCATTTGCTTGACTTGAAGACCAAGGAAGTAACTAAGTTCACCAAGCATAGACATCTCAAACTCTTTTGCCATCATATTTCCAAACTCTTCACAGAATTCTTGATTGGTTGATCCAAAGATAATATCATCCACATAGATTTGCAACACAAACAAGTCCTTGCCAATCTTCTTGGTAAGAGGGTAGTGTCAGCCTTGCCCATAATGAATCCCTTAGAGAGGAGAAAGTCTCTCAACCTCTCATACCATGCTCTAGGTGCTTGCTTCAAACCATACAATGCATTTCTAAGCTTGTACACATGGTTGGGTTTCTTGTCATCCTCAAAACCGGGTGGTTGCTCAACATATACCAATTCATTGATGTACCCATTAAGAAATGCACTCTTCACATCCATTTGATAGAGCTTGATGTTGTGAGCACAAGCATAAGCCAATAGAATCCTTATTACTTCTAGCCTTGCCACCGGTGCATATGTTTCTCCAAAGTCAAGACCCTCTACTTGAGTGTATCTTTGTGCAACTAGTCTTGCTTTGTTCCTCACCACTATGCCATCTTGATCTTGTTTGTTGCGAAAGACCCATCTTGTGCCAATAACATTGTGATTCTTTGGTCTCTCAACTAGCTCCAAAACTTGATTTCTAGTGAAGTTGTTGAGCTCTTCATGCATAGCATTCACCCAATCAATATCTTGCAAAGCTTCTTCAATCTTGGTTGGCTCAATAGATGACACAAATGAGTAATGTTCACAAAATGAAGCCAATCTTGATCTTGTTTGCACACCTCTTTGAAAGGTCCTTGTGTGATTTTGGTAATTGAGTGACAACTTAGGTGGACTAATATGTGTCTAAGTGATATATACATAGGAGATTAGTTCACAGGTGATTGTGTGATGAAGGAGCTTAATTGCACATGAAACATGACATGAAGTCATGTGACCAAGGTGGAGAAGATCAAGATGAGGCTTGGCTTGATGGACCGGTTGCAAGTGTGAAGGGCAAGTGGGTGATGCTTGGCGCCGATGGACCAAGGCAATGGTGAAGAGCAAGTGAGGTCAAGATCGATGAACCAGTACGGTCATGTGATGATATGGAGTGGATCATATCATTTGACAAGTGTTTGGTGCATGTGTTGCATCAACATTGGAGATGGAGATGGAATGGAATGCGCAAGGCAAAGGTATAACCATAGGGCATTTCCATTTCACCGGTCATTGGTGTGTAGAGAATTTTATGACCGGGTTTAGGATAGATAGTCGTACTATCAAGAGGGGCAAACTTGTTTGCATATCGGTTATCTAGTGCCACTTGAGCGATCTAACTTTGCGATGCATTAGGATCGAGTGGCGCGGTAAGATCAAGTGAAAATGCTTTGAAAATCTTTGTGAAAATGCTAACACACATGCACAAGGTGAAGAACACATTTGTGTTAGCACATGAGAAGCAAGGAGAAAGAGGTAGCTCAGTTTGGCTTGGGAAAGAGCTCCGGACGCTAGTCCGGACGCTAGGGTGTGCTGAGTCCGGACCATCGCAGACGCGTCCGGAAGCTAACCCTAAGCGTGTCTGATCGGGAACAGGAGATATAGACGCTGTTGTTAGTCCGGACGGGGACTCCGGACTCGCGTCCGGAGGTTTGGCCCTCTCTGGTTCGGCTCTGTGTTGAGTCCGGACGCAGGTTGGAGTCTGGACGCTGGAGTCCGGACGCTGGGACTTGGGAGGTCCGGACCAATCGGTGTGCGTCCGGTCGCCCACCCCCTGACTGCGCTGTGCTGTCTGAGGAGATCCGGACGTTGTTTGCCGTCCGGACGATGGACTGCGGACGAGCGTCCGGTTGATTTCAGCTCTCGGGGAGCTCTCTGCTGGAGTCGGGACGCGGAGAGCGTTGGTCCGGACTCGCACTATTGGTCGCGTCCGGAGACACGTGGCGGCGATCGGTAAGCGCGCCAATGGGAAGTTTTAAACGGGAAGGAGTCCGGACACGCGCGGCATGGTCCGGACCCGCACTGTTGGCTACGTCCGGACCCTCTGCAGGAAGCCCATGGAGTGGGCAAAACAGCTAGTTTCGTGGGGAAGGCTATTTATAGCCCTTGGCCAGCCCTTGTGGCTGGTTGAGCACCTTGGGCATGTGTTGCCTCTAGTGTGCTTGGTTGAGCACCTTGGGCGTGTCTTTGAGTTACCCTCACTTGTGGGTAGATTCTTGCGGTGCCCGAGTGAGTGGGCTAGGCTTGTGAACGCCTATTAGCCGCCGAATCACCAAGTGAGTGGTCGACACAACAGGGACTAGCTTGGTGGCAACCAAGTGAACCTCGGGAGAAAAATCACCGCGTCAACCTTGTTTACTCTTCTCGGTGGTTTGCATTCTCCAAATCACTAGCTTGTATTTACTTTCATATACTTGTGCTAGTGAGTAGTTGTTGCTCTTGTAACTAGTTTAGCTTGTGTGGCTTGCCTAGTTACCTTCTAGCTTGTGTAGCTTAGAAATAGCGTTTGCGTGGCTAATTGGCTTGAGTAGCCTTGTTAGTCACATTGCTTAGTTTGTGTAGCTAAGTAAGTTGAGCTCTCTAGTTGACTTGTGTAGTCTTGCTAGAGAGCATTGCTAGTGAGCTTAGGTGCTTTGTGCTTTGTTTACTAGTATGTGTAGGAGCTCCCTTTGTGCTTAGAGTACTAGTTGCTTAGGTTTGTGTGACCTTGCAACCTAGACTTGTTTAGGAGAGCTCTCCCTAGCTTGGCACCTTAGTGAGCCCAATTAGGATACTTTGCTAGGTGCTAAAGTTATAGATAGAGGGGTGTAGTCTTGGCTAGACCGATAGTTTTAATTCCGCATTTGTTTTGGTTAGTCGTTGCGCTTAAGTTTTAGAAAAGACTATTCACCCCCCCTCTAGTCCGTCATCTCCGCCAAAGGATGATCCCTTGCAATGGATGTAGGTTGGAGAGTTGGAAGTTGATTGCTTGTACTAGGTTGGTCATTGGATTGAGATGATGAACTAGCCTCTTGTTGATCTTGAGTTGGAGAGGATGAACTAGCTTGATTGTCATTGGATTGCTCATTGGATGGAGCATGCACTTGATAGTCATTGTCTTGCTCTTCATCTTTTTGCCTCGACCTAATGTCCCCAATATCCATATTCTTCATTGTATTTGCCAATTGTTCTCCTCTCACATCATCATGATTGTCATTTTCATCTTGAGAGCCTTGGGTTTCATCAAACTCCATATCATGTACCTCCTTAACTATGCCATGAGTAAGATTCTATACTCTATATGCTTTGCTTGTAGTTGAGTAACCAAATAGGAAGCCTTCATCACATTTCTTCTCAAATTTGCTCAATCTTGCACCTTTCTTCAAGATATAGCACTTGCAACCAAACACTCTAAAGTATGCAATATTTGGCTTTCTTACATTCAATAACTCATAAGGTGTCTTCCCAAGCATCTTGTGGCAATAGAGTCAGTTGCTATAATAGCAAGCCATGTCGATATCTTCGGTCCAAAAGGAATCACTCACATTGTATTCACTAAGCATAGATCTTGCCATGTCAATGAGTGTCCTATTCTTCCTCTCAACAAGCCCATTTGATTGAAGTGTGTACTTGACCGAGAATTGATGTTTGATTCTATATTCGTCACATAGCTCATCAATTCTTGTATTCTTGAACTCACTACCATTGTCACTTATCACTTTCTTGATAGTTGTTTCAAATTCATTTTGGCATCTCTTGACAAAGATCTTGAAAGTGTCAAATGTGTCACTCTTATCACTCAAGAAGAATACCCATGTATATCTAGTGAAGTCATCAACTATCACAAAGCCATATTTGTTTCCACCAATACTTGTATATGCGGTTGGCCCAAACAAGTCCATATGCAAGAGCTCAAAAGGTTTGCATGTACTCATCATACTCTTGCTAGGGTGAGTGTTTCCAACTTGTTTGCCGGCTTAACAAGAGCTACATAGCTTATCTTTCTCAAAGACCACATCTTTCAAGCCTCTAACTAGATCATGCTTGACAAGTTTGTTCAATTGCCTCATACCAACATGACCAAGCCTTCTATGCCATAACCAACCCATGCTAGATTTGGATAGCAAGCAAGTTGACAATTGGGTTTCACTAGCATTGAAATCAACCAAGTATAGATTCTCATATCTAAAGCCTTTGAAGATCAAGTTAGAGCCATCTACACTTATGATCTCTACATCATCAACTCCAAATATGCACTTGAAACCAAGATCACAAAGTTGAGCTACGGATAGCAAGTTGAAGTTCAAACTCTCTACTAGCAACACATTTGATATGCTCATGTCATTTGATATAGCAATCTTACCAAGCCCTTTGACTTTGCCTTTCCCATTGTCACCAAATGTGATAGATTCAATCCCATTGCAATCATTTTGCTTGATAGAGTTGAACATTCTTGAATCTCCGGTCATATGTTGAGTGCACCCACTATCAAGCACCCAATGTCTCCCTCCGGCTTTATAATTGACCTACAAAAGATTCAATTCTTCTTAGATACCCATTGTTGTTTGGGTCCTCCAAAGTTAGTGACTAAGGACTTAGGTACCCAAATAGCTTTCTTCTTTGAGCTCTCATTGGGAGTACCCATGTACTTAGCTATCACACCTTTCTTGCCCTTGGTAAGCACATAACTAGAATCAAAGCGAATAGATGCACTTGTAAATTTTATCTTGCTTAGATTTAGTTTGCAATATTGCTCATCATGCCCTACTTGCTTGCAACTTGAGCAAAACCGGCCATTGCTCTTCACAAAGTGAGGCTTTGGAGTCACAAAGGCCGCCTTGCCTTTCTTGGGGGTATAGCCTGATCCCTCTTTGCAAAGGGGGAACCTTTGGCTACCCAAGCACTTAAGCAAGCGGGCGTCTCCACCA
This sequence comes from Microstegium vimineum, assembly GCA_022036555.1. NCBI lineage: Eukaryota > Viridiplantae > Streptophyta > Magnoliopsida > Poales > Poaceae > Microstegium > Microstegium vimineum. The sequence continues at coordinate 17,014,509 of CM039127.1, read as the reverse complement.
TAGGCATTGCCTAAGGCTAGAGTGAGCTTACCAACCTCCTTCTTAAGGGTCTCATTATCAACCATTAGTGAAGCATCACAAGTGAAACCATCACTAGTATAAGAGATAGAGTTAGAAGTGCTACAAGAAGGGTTAGTTGGAGTGATGATGATGGGTTCATAGAAATATTCATTGATTATATCACAAGTTGTTCCCATGTTACTTGTTGAAACATGCTCTTTCTCCTTTTGCTCTACAAGAGATGAGTGAGCTTGTTCAAGCTTAGAGTGAGCTTTGCCAAGCTTCTCATGGGCATCCTCTAGTCTCTCATGAGTAAGGTTGAGCTCATCAAAGGATTGCTTGAGAGCTTGAAGTTCTTTCCACAATGCTTTGCACTCCTTTCTCTTGAGATCAAAGTGAGTCTTAGCATCTTCCAACATTTCAATTAGTTCTTCTTTAGTGGGTTCATCATCATCATCATCATCACTAAAATCACTCTCATCATCGGATTGTACCTTAGTGGGCCGAGCCATGAAGCATGTAGATGAAGTGTCAAAGAGAGAGATCTTGTTCTTCCTAGCAATGCTTGCAAGAGCTTTCTTCTTGCTTGATCTCTTCTCATCATCACTTGAAGAATCACTATCCCAAGTGACAACATATGAGCCTCCCTTCTTGCTCTTCTTGAGAGGCATCTTGCTCTCTTTCTTTTCTTTCTTCTTGCCCTTCTTCTCATCTTCATTGTCACTATGAAGAGGACAATCCGCAATGAGATGATCCTTGCTATTGCACTTGAAGCATCTTCTATCCTTTTTATTGAACTTGTGAGAGTTCTTCTTCCTTCTTGCTCTATAGCCCTTCTTCTTCATGAACTTGCCAAATTTCTTAACAAATAGAGCCATCTTCTCTTCATCATCATCACTATCACTTGAGCACTCATAATAGCTTGATTCATCACACTTTGCTTTGCCCCTTGATGATGATGTGGCTTTGAATGCCACACTCTTCTTCTTCTCATCTTTCTTGTCATCCTTCTTCTCTTTGTTCTCTCTAATCTTATCTTTGTCTTCTCTAAAGGTGTCATCGGTAATCACCTCACCAAGAACTTGGTTTGGTGTCATTGTGTCCAATCCACTTCTTACCAATAGAGTGACTAGCATATCAAATCTTGGTGGGAGACTTCTCAAGAATTTGAATGAGAAATCCTTGTTCTCCACCTTCTCTCCAAGTGACTTGAGGTCATTGACAAGCACCTCAAGCCTATTGAACATCTTCGTCACATTCTCATCATCCTTCATCTTGAAGCTAGCAAACCTCTCCTTCAAGATATATGCCTTGGCCCCCTTCATGGATTGAGTTCCCTCATAGGACTCTTTAAGCTTCTTCCATGCATCATGAGCACTCTCAATGTTCTTGATTTGTTCAAATACCTCCTTTGAGATTGCATCATGAATGGCACTCAATGCAATATCATTGTTTTGGAGCTTCTCCTCCTCGGCCGCGGTGGGTGTCTCCTCATCTACCACCTCAAACTTCTTGTCGACCACCAACCATACCTTCCGGTTGATTGATTTGATATGGGTGGTCATCAATGCCTTCCAATAGCTATAATCGGTGCCATCAAACTTGGGTGGCCCTTTGGTGTTGTTGATAAGAGTCATTTTAACACCACGGGATGTTAAGCCTCACAAGAAACAGTGTACTGGCTCCGATACTACTTGAAAGGTCTAGATATGGCTAGAGGGGGAGTGAATAGCCTATTAAAATTTTCTACAACAACACTTAGGCAAACTTGTTAGAATAAAACACGGCGTAAAGCAAGTTTGCGCTAGCACAACGGTTAGACAAGCCACCTACCAATTCTAGCTATTTGAAAGATAACCTATGTCACACACAAGAGCTAGTGAACTAGATATACAAGACTAAGCTAGAATCTATACTTTGCAAGAATATAAGAATGTAAGTGCAAAGCTAGAGTTAGAAAGGTTATACCGCCGAGAAGAGATGAGCCAATAGATAACCAATCAAACACAATAAGAATCCTTAGTAGAGACAATGTGACATATAATTTTTTACCGAGGTTCACTTCTTTGCCAACAAGATACTCTTCATTGTAGCGATTCACCTACTTGGAGGTTCACGCGCTAATTGGCATCACACGCCAAACCCGTCACCGGGTGCCGCAAAACCAACACAAGATAGGGATCCACAAGCTACGAGCAATCCACTAGAGACACCTTTTGTGAACTCCCGCGGGGAAGGTTCAAGAACCCCTCACAATCCACCGATCGGAGCCGGAGACAATCACCTTCCTCCGCTCAATGATCCTCGTCGCTCCAAACCGTCTAGGAGGTGGCAACCTCCAAGAATAACAAGAGCTTCCGCGAAGACGACGATCACCAAGTGCCACTAGAATGCAATCAATGAGCAATGCACTTGGATTTACTCAATCTCTCATGAATATATCAATTATGTCAAGAGGATGAGTGGGTGGAGCAATCTCAAGCAAGCACAAGTGTATGAGTGAAGTAGGAGTGCAAGAGCTGCCCCAAAGGGCCAGCCATACAACTATATATAGCCCACACAAACACACTAGCCGTTTCCACCCACTTTTCACTTCTCTGCGTGCCTCCGGACGCACTTTTCACAGGGGGTCCGGACCATCATCTGCGTCCGGACCCACCACCAGCCGAGAGCCAACGGCTTTGAGTAGAACTCCGGACGCGGCCTCCGGACGCGCGCAACGCGTCGTCCGGACCATGCCATATGCGTCCAGTCGAGCCCCCTTTCAAACAGCTTCTTTCCCGCGCGCACCGCAACACGCCACGTGGCTCCGGACACACGCAACAGTGCGAGTCCGAACCAATGCCTCCAGCGTCCGGAAATATTTTCCTGGGCGCCCGAGCGCACCCGAGAGCTCCCTTTTCATCTCTTCACCTCCAGACGTATGTCCGGTTCATCCATCCGGACCAACACCTGCGTCCGGTTCCTTTCACACAGAACCAACAGAGAGCGCAGAGACTCCGGACGCGCGTCCGGATCCTGCGTCCGGATCACTGCTCACAGCACTACCGAGCTAGGGTATGCCTCCAGACCCATCTCCGATGGTCTGGACCACCAACACACCCTGCGTCCGGACCTCCAAACTGAGTCTAAATAGCCTCCAACTTCTTCCAAGCTTCCAAGAGCTAACACTAAGTGATCTCAATACTCGTGCACGTGTGTTGGCTTTTAGTTCACATTTATCTTGGAATTAGTTGGTTGTTTCACTTGGTTCAATTGATTTTAAATGCAATGCAAAGAACCTAGTGGCACATGATAACCGTAATCAAACACGTGGGCTCCCTTCTTGATAGTACGGCTATCTATCATAAATGTGATCACACCCTCTATGGTGTCTTGATCACCAAACCGAAAATGGTTCCTATTTTACCTTTGTCTTCACACCATTTTCCTTTGCACCACCATCATGCTAGAGCTTGTGTCATCCACTTGATCCACCTTGCTCCATCACATGGCATGTACCAACCTATCTCATGATTCACACTTAGAGATCAAGGTTAGTACTTAGGTAGGTTTCATCAATTACTCAAAACCAAACACATGGGGCTTTCAGACATGATGCTAAGGTTTTAAGAATAGACATTTGAAGCGTGATACCAATCTAAGTGCGCCTTTTATTTCACCCTTAGCAACAAGGTTAGCTCGATACCAATTGATTAAACAAACTAAACAAGAGAGGATATCTAGCGAACTTCCTGTGTATGCTAGTGATCAATCAACAATCAAGATTATAACTAAGCATGCACCACACAAGCATGTCATCTTGAATGAAATACAATGCAAGCAAGCATATGTGTGAATGCACATTCAAAAACAACAACTTGTTCATAGGCTTGCCCCCCCCCCCCTACTTGTGTGCTTAAATTTTAATTTTTCACTCTTTCAAAAAAAAACTCCCCTTTGTCTTTTTCTCACCATATTTTATATCATCACAATTTCTCCCCCTTTGTCATATATTACCACAAAGGGTTTACTTGTTAAAGTTTCATCAAGTCAATTCATAAAATGATGTGTGATTATCAACTTTTATTCAATCTAGACAACTTGTCCTACATATTTAACATGGTTTAAACCATGGACAAGCTTGTTCACACATCTTGCAAGGTTATCTTATCCATGTTGGTTAAATACAAGGGCAAATGTTCTAGACTAAAACATGTGAGGTTGCAAGCTTATCAACATGCCATATGTTATCACTAGATCAATCAAGTCATAGAAGCAATAGTGATAGCATATGTACATCCAAAACATTTGTTTTTCATGAATGAGCCTAAATGAGTGATGTTTATATGTTCTACACAAGTCTAGCAAAAGATGAAATGCATATGTCAAACAATTGTACCTTGCTATCTTGGAGTAGAGGTATGTCATAAGTGGGGGTGCATCAACTCATGTTGGAGAAATCCAAGATATTCAACTCATTCCTCAACTTGAAAAACCTTTTCTCATCAAGTGGCTTGGTGAATATGTCGGCTAATTGATCATCGGTGCCCACATTGTCAATGTAAATGTCACCCTTTTATTGATGATCTCTTATAAAATGGTGTCTCACATCTATGTGCTTTGTTCTAGAGTGTTGGATGAGATTGCTTGTAAGCTTCACTGCACTTTCATTGTCACATAGCAAGGGAACCTTCTTGAATTTGATTCCATAATCATTCAAGGTGGCCTTCATCCATAATAGTTGTGCACAACAACTCCCCGCACTAATGTATTCGGCTTCGGCGGTAGAGAGTGCCACACTATTTTGCTTTTTGGATGACCATGAGACTAGTGATCTTCCCAATAGTTGACATGTTCCACTAGTGCTCTTCCTATCAACCTTGCATCCCGCATAGTCGGAGTCCGAATATCCAACCAATTCAAATCTTGACCCCTTGGGAAACCACAATCCAACATCTTGTGTATGCTTTAGATATCTCAATATCCTCTTTGTGGCCTTCAAATGACTCTCTCTAGGAGATGCTTGAAATCTAGCACACATGCATACACTAAACATGACATCCGATCTAGATGCGGTCACATAGAGTAGACTTCCAATCATTGACCGATATAGCGTTTGATCTATCATCATGCCACTTGTATCACTATCCAAATGTCCATTAGTCCCCATAGGAGTACTAATGCCTTTAGCCTCTTCTAACCCAAACTTCTTCATCATGTCCTTGATGTACTTGCCTTGACTCACAAATGTACCATTCTTCAATTGCTTGATTTGAAGTCCAAGGAAGTAACTAAGTTCACCAATCATTGACATTTCAAATTCATTTGTCATCATCTCTGTAATGCTCCAGAGTCCAAACGGCTCAGATCCACTCTGCACGTTGAGCGAACCACACCCACCACCATCCCATTTAAGCTTTCGTCCTCGCTTCGCTTAAAAGGATTAATCCAGGGATGGTGGGATGGACTCTAAAAGCCTTATATGTTGGTCTATCCCACCCTAAACAACCAAGGTGGGACTAAACCCTCCACAATATCTCACTAACACACATGGGCCACTACGGGCCAAACGGGCTGGATGTAACAATCTCCCCAAACTCTTCATAAAAGTCTTGATTGGTAGACCCAAAGATAATGTCATCCACATAGATTTGCAAGACAAACAAGTCACTTCAAATCTTCTTGGTGAATAGGGTGGTGTCAACCAAACCAATCTTGAATCCCTTAGAGAGGAGAAAGCTTCTCAACTTTTCATACCATGCTCTAGGTGCTTGCTTCAATCCATAGAGAACTTTCTTGAGCTTGAATACATGGTTGGGCTTCTTTATATCTTCAAATCAGGGTGGTTTCTCAACATATACTTCCTCATTGATGTACCCATTGAGAAAAGCACTCTTCACATCCATTTGATAGAGCTTGATGTTATGAGCACAAGAATAGACCAATAAGATTCTAATTGTCTCTAATCTTGCCATCGGTGCATAGGTTTCTCCAAAGTCAAGACCCTCTACTTGAGTGTACCTTTGTGCCACTAGTCTTACTTTGTTCCTCACCGCTATTCCATCTTGATCTTGTTTGTTCTTAAACACCCATTTTGTTCCAATCACATTATGATTCTTTGGTCTATCCACTAGTTCCCAAACTTGATTTCTTGTGAAGTTGTTAAGTTCTTCATGCATAGAATTTATCCAATCCACATCCTTCAAAGCTTCATCAATCTTGGTTGGCCCAAATTATGAGACAAAAGAATAATGCTCACAAAATAAAGTCAATCTTGATCTTGTTTGAACTCCACTTTGAATGCCACCAATTACTTGATCTAGAGGATGATATCTTGCAATATTGGTAGGTTGAAGCACTTGCATGTGGGAATCTTGCACAATCGGTTGAGATGATGATGGACTAGCTTGATCTTGTACTTGAGCTTCACTAACACTAGCTTGATCTTGAGTTGGAGAGCCACTAGCTTCTTCATTTGTAGGAATAGTCACTTGCTCTTCATCTTCATCTTGTACTTGTCTTGGTCTAATGTCACCAATATCCATATCTTTCATTGCATTGACCAATTTAGCACCTCTCACATCATCCAAGTTTTCTTGTTCATCTTGAGAGCCTTGTGTTTCATCAAATTCCACATCATGCACTTCCTCAAGAATCCCACTAGATGAGTTCCAAACTCTATAAGCCTTGCTAGATGTAGAGTAACCAAGTAATAATCCTTCATCACATTTCTTCTCAAACTTGCTTAGCCTTGTACCCTTCTTCAAGATATAGCACTTGCACCCAAACACTCTAAAGTATGCAATATTTGGCTTTCTTCCATTCAAGAGTTCATATGGAGTCTTTTCAAGCATTCCATGACAATAGAGACGGTTGCTAGAGTAGCAAGCCGTGTTGATAGCTTTGGCCCAAAAGGAATGACTAACATTGTACTCACTTAGAATTGATCTTGCCATGTCAATCAAGGTTCTATTCTTCCTTTCAACTATCCCATTGGATTGAGGAGTGTACTTTGGAGAGAATTGATGGTTGATTCCAAAGTCATCACAAAGTTCATCAACTCTTGTATTCTTGAACTCACTCCCATTGTCACTTCTAACTCTCTTGATAGTTGTTTCAAACTCATTTTGACATCTCTTGACAAATGACTTGAAAATATCAAATGTGTCACTCTTTTCACTCAAGAAGAATACCCATGTGTATCTTGTGAAGTCATCCACTATCACAAATCCATACTTATTGTCATCGATGCTTGTATAAATTGTTGGCCCAAAGAGATCCATATGCAATAACTCGAAAGATTTGCTTGTACTCATGATGCTCTTCTTTGGATGATTGTTACCAACTTGCTTTTCGGCTTGACATGAGCTACATAGCTTGTCCCTCTCAAATGTGACATCCTTCAAGCCCTTCACTAGATCATGCTTGACTAGCTTGTTCAATTTCTTCATGCCAACATGTACAAGCCTTCTATGCCATAGCCAACCCATGCTAGATTTGGTGATGAGACAAGTTGATAGTTGAGTTTCACTAGCATTGAAATCCACAAGATAGAGATTCTCATACCGAAATCCCTTGAATATCATGTTAGAGCCATCCACACTAATGATTTCTACATCCTCAACACCAAAGATACACTTGAAACCGAGATCACACAATTGGACAACCGACAATAGATTGAACTCAAGCCTTTCAACAAGAAGCACATAGCTAATGCTTAGATCATTGGAGATAGCAATCTTTCCAAGCCCTTTCACCTTTCCTTTGCCATTGTCACCAAACGTGATACTATCAAATCCATGGTCACTATCTTGGTTGATTGAGTTGAACATCCTTCCATCACCGGTCATGTGTTGAGTGCACCCACTATCAAGCACCCAATGCCTCCCTTCGGCTTTGTAATTGATCTACAAGAGAGATCAATTCTTTTTAGGTACCTAAACTTGCTTAGGTCCTCCAAGGTTAGTTACCAAGGATTTTGGTACCCAAATGGACTTCTTAGAAGTCATCCATGGTGCACCAACAAACTTGGCATGAACTCCATTAGTACCCTTGGAAAGGACATAGAATGAATCAACTCTCATTGAGGATACATCTTGGTTGGCCTTCTTGTTCATGCAACTTTGCTCTAAGTGACCAACTTGCTTGCAACTCTTGCAATACCTACTAGTGTCCTTCACAAAACGAGTCTTGTGAGGGGCAAAAGCGGCCTTGCCTTTCTTGGGGGTATAGTCCAATCCCTCTTTATAAAGAGATGCTCTTTGGCTACCCAAGCACATAAGCAAGCGGTCCTCACCTCCATAAGCCTTAGCTAAGGAGTGATTGAGCTTTGTAACCTCCTTCTTGAGAGTTTCATTTTCCACCATTAGTGAGGCATCATAAGTGAAACCATCACTAGTAGATGAAGTAGGAGTGGAAGTAGTAGTTCTACAAGAGGGGTTAGTGGGAGCAACAACAATAGGAGTATAAAAGGATTCATCAAGAATGTCACAAGTCACTCCCATGTCACATGTTTGAACAATCTCTTTTTTACTTTGATCTAAGAGAGAGGAATGAGCTCTTTCAAGCTTAGTGTGAGACTTCACTAGCTTCTCATGGGCTTCCATTAGCCTCTCATGAGATGCTACGACCTCATCAAGGTTTTGCTCAAGAGCCACATTGGTCTTGTGCAATTCCTTGCATTCCTTCCTCTTTTTGTTAATGTATTCCTTAGCTTGTTCAAGCATGTCCATGAGTTTCTCCTTTGAGGGCTCCTCACTATCACTATCGCTCTCACTCTCACTCTCATCATGAGAAAGTACCTTAGTGGACTTAGCCATGAAGCATGATGATGGAGTGTCAAATAGAGAGATCTTGTCCCTCATAGCAATGCTAGCAAAAGCCTTCTTCTTGGTAGATGTCTTATTTTCTTGATCATCATCTTCACCATAAAAAGAATCACTATCCCATGTCACTATGTGAGAATACCCTTCTTCTTCTTGTCAAAGGTGGGCTTATTCTCTTTCTTGCCTCTCTTCTTGTGATCATCATCATCCTTGTCACTATTGTATGGACAATGAGCAGTGAGATGATCAAAGCTTCCACACTTGAAGCACTTCCTTGGTTCATCATAGTTCTTGGTGGAAGTCCTCTTTCTTCTTGCATCGTAGCCCTTCTTCTTCATGAATCTTCCAAATTTCTTTACAAAGAGAGCCATCTCTTCCTCATCAACATCACTAGCACTTGAGTCTTCACTTTCACTAGATTCTTCAATCTTGCTCTTGCCCTTGTTCTTGTGTGATGAAATGGCTTTGAATGCCAAGCTCTTCTTATTCTCATCCTTCTTGTCTTCCTTCTTCACATCTTCTTCTTTATTGTCCCGGTAAGCATCTTCGGTCATCACATCTCCCAAGACTTGATTTGGTGTCACGGTGTTCAAACCTCCTCTCACAATCAAGGTCACAAGAGTGTCAAACCGGGGAGGAAGACACCTCAAGAACTTGTGAGGAAAGTCCTTGTCCTCAACCTTCTCACCAAGAGCCGTGAGATCATTGACCAATACTTGGAGCCTATGAAACATCTCCAGCACATTTTCATCATCCTTCATCTTGAAGCTTGCAAACTTCTTCTTGAGAATGTATGCCTTGGCCCCCTTGATAGCTTGTGTGCCTTCAAATGATTCTTCAAGCTTCTTCCAAGCCTCAGGAGCACTCTCAAGATTCTTGATTTGCTCAAACACCTTCTCATCAAGAGCCTCATGAATATCACTAAGATCAATGTCATTGTGTTGAAGCTTCTCTTCTTCTGCCGCGGTGGGAGCTTCCTTATTTGCAACCTCAAACTTCTTGTCCACCACAAGCCAAACCTTCCGGCTAATTGACTTGATATGAGCGGTCATCTTGACTTTCCAATAGCCATAGTTTGTGCCATCAAACTTGGGTGGCTTCTTCATATTGTTGATATGAGCCATGATCACACCGTAGTTTGTTAAGCCTCAAATCAACGGTGTCCAAGCTCCGATACCACTTGAAAGGTCCTAATCCAAGGCTAGAGGGGGGGGGGTGAATAGCCTAAATCAAAAACTAAAACCAATCTCAACAACAAGTTAGATAGCAAAGAGGCGAAGCACGACTTGCACTAGCCTACTAGGGGATGCGAAGCCTCCTAACAACAATTTCTATCCTAATATAGCTCTAGGATCACTCAATGCCTACATAATTCTAGTAGCTCACAAGCACAACCTAATATACTAAAACAAGTATGAATAAGGTAATGCAAGGATGGAGGAGTGATTATACCGCTGTGTCGAGGTAATGAGCCAATCAAGAGAACTCCAAATAACTCAATCAATCACAATGATGAACAAGAGGTTGACACTTGATTTTTCACCCAAGGTTCACTAGTTTGCCAACTAGCTACGTCCTCGTTGTGTCAGCTCACTCACTTCGAGGTTCACGCGCTAATTGGATGATGAGGACATCAACACCACACCAACACCATCTCCAGCACCACTTGGTCCTATTACTCGTGCTCGTGCCCGTGAACTCAATCATCAAGTAAGTTTATTCTCAAACTCTTGTCCATTATATTTAGACAATGGAGACACGTGCACTCTTGTTTTGCTCAGGAACAATGGAGAGGATCAGCGGGACACGGGATGGGCGCTAGCTGGATTTGGACTGCAGGACAGCACCAACTTGTGATGGATGCCACGACTTCATACGGACTCCGATTGGGACATTCTCGCACTTTTTGGAAAGCTTATCAAGTCTACTTTCCAACGGATCCAGAAGCATGGCTATACCTTATCAGATGCGTCCAGACTCATCGTTTTTGTACCGAGACCTTTTCTGTCCACCGGTGCTGCGTCACCTTATTTTGGGCCTGTGGCCCATGTATCAAGTTGGGTCCATTAGGGACGCGTCCTAGGGTTGGAGAACGACCCCAACACCCTTGTGGTCGTCCTCCCAACTCCTTATAAGTCGTTAGAGCTGCCACAAACAGTTTAGGTTTTGTTTCGTCGAGTTAGCTATTGCTACCGCCTTTCAGCGCGCGTGTTGGATCAACCGTCCATCTGATTGTCATCAGAACCTCACCATATTGTGTTCTCAAATTGAAACCTTCATATTCATCTTGCAATTGAGTGCTTGTTCATCTTGTTCTTGCTGGTTCTTCGATTGCTTGCAGGACGGGAGCCCTAGTGGCTGGTTGTCGCGCCGCAAGATCACGGCAGCCATCGGAGGTGGTGTATCGGTTGCTAAGGCGCAGCGTCCTTGGACGGTTGTAGTCGAGCCGTGAACGTCATCTCCATCCACCAATCGAGTTATCTACCAACTCTCATCGAAAGATCGGACTGCGAACCCTACGGGTCGTCTTCAGTTGGTAATCAGAGCAAGGTTTATCGGTGAGAGACTTCCAATTCTTCACAAATTTTTTTCCCATAGTCCAGAAAAGCCAAAAAAAGTAGTAGATTAGTTTTCCGTAATCCCATAAACCCGTTGAGCCTTTTGCTAGTACTACTTAGTTAGGGCTTGTTGAGTCGTCGGTTGCATCGGTTGTGTCGAGTTGCTGGTTTTAGTTCTAGTCCTTTAGAGTTTCGAGTTCTTGTCACGTTCTAGTCCGAGTCTAAGTAGATTTCGTTACTGTCAAGTTCGAGTCCGAGTACTACCCTGGTATTCGTGGCTGTCCAGTTCGAGTTTGAGTTGTTTTCTGGAATCGAGTCCGAGTACTACCCTGGTATTCGCTGCTGTCAAGTTCGAGACGGAGTTGATTTCAGGAATCAAGTCCGAGTACTACCCTGGTATTCGCTGCTATAAATTGCCTCCGTCCGAGTTGTTTTCCATAATTAAGTTCGCGCACTACAAGTCGGGACTACAAGTTTCATACCATATTACAGCGAAGCTTACTTTAGAGAGAGAGAGAGAGAGTATCTTTTAATTACCTATATACCCCTGCACTTTTGGAAAAAGTGTGTGTGGTGATTTGCTCTTTTGACATCTCTTTGTTCCTATAATCAGTTTTGAGGATTCCCTGAAAAAAAAAAAAAAAAAAAAGAAAAAAAAAGCAAAAAAAAAGGCAAAAAAAAAACAAAAAAAGGGCTGATCTTTGTGTTTCCCTCCTTTGGATAGGTGGTTTTTGTGAGTTCCTTTGTGTCCAGGCTCGCGTCTCTAGCACGGTCTAGGCTAGGACCAGCACAGTACCACCTTTGAACGATTATTCAACTTGCTTTTGTGACTAACGTGGTGCTAGTATCTATCCTTGTCCATAACATTGGCCACCTACAGCTCCACATATTCGACTACAACTTGACAGGTGTTGTGCTACGGTACCGATACATTCACTTCCAAGGTTGCAGGCTTGCTGGTTGTTGACCCCTCTTGTTTGAGCAAGGTAAGAACTGGTAAGAGCTTGAGAAACAGGTTGAGAGCGAGTGCCTTGCTGTAGCTACATCCTAATAGTTGTAGGGCTTTTATTTCTTCACCTGTTTTTTTGTTGTTCTTGTCTTCTAAACCATGTCAGGAACAGAGGATAATAACAACATGCCGCAATCTCCACGCACCAAGGGCATCATTCAACATTTTACAAGGCAAGTGCAGCTGCATACAGAAGGACTCGATGGAGATTTACAGGTGACCAACGACAAGATTGGGCAACTAGAGGCCGCCCAACTTGCCACCACCACCAAGCTTACAGGAGTCGAAGCATCGGTTGCTCGTATGGACAAAAGCCTTGCCGCTCTTCTCCGTCGTTTTGATGACTTCCACACAAACGGCAAGGGTCAACATCAACATAATGACGCCCACAAGGATGAGGAGCGAGTCGAAGATAATGACGAGGATGCTTACTCTGGTGATATGGACCTTGATAACAATGACCTTAGTGATCGACATCGCCTACGCTTCAATCGGAGAGGTATGGGTCACCGTCGACGTGAGGTACATAATAACAATGATGCGTTCAGTAAGATTAAATTTAAAATACCTCCTTTTGATGGTAAGTATGATCCTGATGCATACATTTCATGGGAAATTGCTGTTGACCAAAAGTTTGCATGCCACGAATTTCCTGAGAATACACGTGTTAGGGCTGCTACTAGTGAGTTTACTGACTTTGCTACTGTATGGTGGATAGAGTATAATAAGAAAAATCCTAATAACATACCACGTACTTGGGATGCTTTAAAAAAAATCATGAGGGCTAGATTTGTTCCTTCTTACTATGCACGGGATTTGCTACATAAACTACAACAACTAAGACAAGGTGCTAAAAGTGTAGAAGAGTATTATCAAGAATTACAAATGGGTATGTTGTGTTGTAATTTAGAGGAGGATGAGGAACCTGCTATGGCAAGATTTTTGGGTGGGTTAAATCGTGAAATTCAGGACATCCTTTCATATAAAGAGTACACTAATGTAACCCGTTTGTTTCATCTTGCTTGTAAAGCTGAAAGGGAAGTGCAGGGGCGACGTGCTAGTGTTCGGAATAACTTTTCTGCAGGGAAGACAAATTCATGGCAGTCCCGCACACGTGCTACTATGCCACCCTCAAGTGACAAGCCTAGTGCTACTCCCACAAATTCAGTAGTCAAGACAGCCCAGAAGCCTAGTGCAAGTGCTTCGTCCGTAGCATCGACAGGTAGAACGAGAGACATTCAATGTCATCGATGCAAGGGATATGGACATATGATGCGCGAGTGTTCAAGCAAGCGTGTTATGATAGTCAAAGATGATGGTGAGTATTCATCTGCTAGTGATTTTGATGATGATACACTTGCATTGCTTGTGGCTGACCATGCAGGTAATGAAGAATATGTGGAAGAACATATTAATGCAGGTGCAGCCGACCACTATGAGAGCCTCATTGTACAGCGTGTGCTTAGTGCACAAATGGAGAAGGCAGAGCAAAATCAGCGACACACGTTGTTCCAAACAAAGTGTGTCATCAAGGAGCGTTCATGTCGCATGATCATTGATGGAGGTAGCTGCAACAACTTGGCCAGCAGCGACATGGTGGAGAAGCTTGCGCTTACAACCAAACCACACCCATATCCATATTACATTCAATGGTTAAACAACAGTGGTAAGGCAAAGGTAACTAGACTTGTGCGCATCAATTTTTCCATTGGATCCTATAATGATGTGATTGAATGTGATGTTGTGCCTATGCAAGCTTGTAATATTCTGCTAGGTAGACCATGGCAATTTGATAGGGATTCTATGCATCATGGTAGAGCAAATCAGTATTCTTTTCTATACCATGATAGAAAAATTGTGTTGCATCCTATGTCTCCTGAAGCCATTATGCATGATGATGTTGCTAAAGCTGCAAAGGCTACAAGTGAGAACAATAAAAATGCCAAATCTGTTGTTGATAAGCAAACTGAGATTAAATTGAATGGGAATTGTTTGCTTGCTACTAAATCTGATGTTAATGAGTTGAATGCATCCACTTCTGTTGCTTATGCTTTAGTATGCAAAGATGCATTGATTTCCATTGACGATATGCAACATTCCTTGCCTCCTGTTGTGGCTAACGTTTTGCAGGAGTATTCCGATGTTTTTCCAAGTGAGATTCCAGCGGGGCTGCCACCAATACGAGGGATTGAGCACCAAATTGATCTTATTCCTGGTGCATCTTTGCCAAACCGTGCGCCATACAGGACAAATCCGGAAGAAACGAAGGAAATTCAGCGACAAGTGCAAGAACTCCTCGACAAAGGTTATGTGCGTGAGTCCCTTAGTCCTTGTGCTGTTCCTGTTATTTTAGTGCCTAAGAAAGATGGTACATGGCGCATGTGTGTTGATTGTAGAGCTATTAATAATATCACCATTCGATATCGACACCCTATTCCACGTTTGGATGATATGCTTGATGAGCTGAGTGGTGCTGTTTTGTTCTCCAAAGTTGATTTGCGTAGTGGGTACCACCAGATTCGTATGAAATTGGGAGATGAATGGAAAACTGCTTTCAAAACTAAATTTGGCTTGTATGAGTGGTTAGTCATGCCTTTTGGGTTAACTAATGCACCAAGTACTTTCATGAGATTAATGAACGAGGTTCTGCGTGCTTTCATTGGAAAATTTGTTGTAGTCTACTTTGATGATATATTGATTTACAGCAAATCTATGGATGAACATCTTGATCACTTACGTGCTGTTTTTAATGCTTTACGAGATGCACGTTTATTTGGTAATCTTGAGAAGTGCACCTTTTGCACCGATCGAGTGTCTTTTCTTGGCTATGTTGTGACTCCACAGGGAATTGAGGTTGATCAAGCCAAGGTAGAAGCTATACAGGGATGGCCTGTACCAAAGACTATCACACAGGTGCGGAGTTTCCTAGGACTTGCTGGTTTCTATCGCCGTTTTGTGAAGGACTTTAGCACCATTGCTGCACCTTTGAATGAGCTTACAAAGAAGGGAGTGCCTTTTAAGTGGGACAAAGTACAAGAGAACTCCTTCAACATGCTGAAAGATAAGTTGACACATGCACCTCTCCTCCAACTTCCTGATTTTAATAAGATGTTTGAGCTTGAATGTGATGCTAGTGGAATTGGACTGGGTGGTGTTTTGTTACAAGAAGGCAAACCTGTTGCGTATTTTAGTGAAAAATTGAGCGGGCCTGTTCTAAATTATTCTACTTATGATAAGGAATTGTATGCTCTTGTTCGCACATTAGAAACATGGCAGCATTACTTGTGGCCCAAAGAGTTTGTTATTCATTCTGATCATGAATCTTTGAAGCATATTCGTAGTCAAGGGAAATTGAACCGTAGACATGCTAAGTGGGTTGAATTTATTGAATCTTTTCCTTATGTTATTAAGCACAAGAAAGGGAAAGAGAATATTATTGCTGATGCTTTGTCTAGGAGATATGCCTTGCTGAATCAACTTGATTACAAAATCTTTGGATTAGAAACAATTAAGGACCAATACGTTAATGATGCTGATTTTAAAGATTTGTTGCTGCATTGTAAAGATGGGAAAGGTTGGAACAAATTCATCGTTAGTGGTGGGTTTGTGTTTAGAGCTAACAAGCTATGCATTCCAGCTAGCTCCGTTCGTTTGTTGTTGCTGCAGGAAGCGCATGGAGGTGGCTTGATGGGACATTTTGGAGCAAAGAAGACAGAGGACATACTTGCTGGTCATTTCTTTTGGCCAAAGATGAGGAGAGATGTGGAGAGATTTGTTTCTCGCTGCACGACTTGTCAAAAGGCGAAGTCGCGATTAAATCCACACGGTTTGTATATGCCTCTACCTGTTCCTAATGCTCCTTGGGAAGATATTTCTATGGATTTTGTTTTAGGATTGCCAAGGACTAGGAAGGGTCGTGATAGTGTTTTTGTGGTTGTGGATAGATTTTCTAAGATGGCACACTTTATACCTTGTCATAAAACTGATGATGCTACACATATTGCTGATTTGTTCTTTCGAGAAGTTGTTCGTTTGCATGGTGTGCCAAATACAATTGTTTCTGATCGAGATGCTAAATTTCTTAGCCATTTTTGGAAAACTTTATGGGGTAAATTGGGGACTAAGCTTTTATTTTCTACCACATGTCATCCCCAAACTGATGGTCAAACTGAAGTTGTGAATAGAACTTTGTCTACTATGTTAAGGGCTGTTTTAAAGAAGAATATTAAGATGTGGGAAGATTGTTTGCCTCATATTGAGTTTGCTTATAATCGTTCATTGCATTCTACTACCAAGATGTGCCCATTTGAGGTAGTTTATGGCTTGTTACCACGTGCTCCTATTGATTTAATGCCTCTACCAACTTCTGAACATTTGAATTTTGATGCTAAGCAACGTGCTGAGTTGATGTTAAAATTGCATGAAACAACTAGAGAAAACATAGAGCGCATGAATGCTAAGTATAAGCGTGCTGGTGATAAAGGTAGAAAGCAATTGATTTTTGAACCTGGTGATTTGGTTTGGTTGCATTTGAGAAAGGATAGGTTTCCTGAATTGAGAAAATCTAAATTGCTGTCTAGAGCTGATGGACCATTTAAAGTGCTAAAACGTATTAATGAGAATGCATATAAGCTTGATCTTCCTGTAGCTTTTGGGATTAGTCCCACATTTAACATTGCAGATTTGAAGCCATATTTGGGAGAGGAAGATGAGCTTGAGTCGAGGACGACTCAAATGCAAGAAGGGGAGGATGATGAGGACATCAACACCACACCAACACCATCTCCAGCACCACTTGGTCCTATTACTCGTGCTCGTGCCCGTGAACTCAATCATCAAGTAAGTTTATTCTCAAACTCTTGTCCATTATATTTAGACAATGGAGACACGTGCACTCTTGTTTTGCTCAGGAACAATGGAGAGGATCAGCGGGACACGGGATGGGCGCTAGCTGGATTTGGACTGCAGGACAGCACCAACTTGTGATGGATGCCACGACTTCATACGGACTCCGATTGGGACATTCTCGCACTTTTTGGAAAGCTTATCAAGTCTACTTTCCAACGGATCCAGAAGCATGGCTATACCTTATCAGATGCGTCCAGACTCATCGTTTTTGTACCGAGACCTTTTCTGTCCACCGGTGCTGCGTCACCTTATTTTGGGCCTGTGGCCCATGTATCAAGTTGGGTCCATTAGGGACGCGTCCTAGGGTTGGAGAACGACCCCAACACCCTTGTGGTCGTCCTCCCAACTCCTTATAAGTCGTTAGAGCTGCCACAAACAGTTTAGGTTTTGTTTCGTCGAGTTAGCTATTGCTACCGCCTTTCAGCGCGCGTGTTGGATCAACCGTCCGTCTGATTGTCATCAGAACCTCACCATATTGTGTTCTCAAATTGAAACCTTCATATTCATCTTGCAATTGAGTGCTTGTTCATCTTGTTCTTGCTGGTTCTTCGATTGTTTGCAGGACGGGAGCCCTAGTGGCTGGTTGTCGCGCCGCAAGATCACGGCAGCCATCGGAGGTGGTGTATCGGTTGCTAAGGCGCAGCGTCCTTGGACGGTTGTAGTCGAGCCGTGAACGTCATCTCCATCCACCAATCGAGTTATCTACCAACTCTCATCGAAAGATCGGACTGCGAACCCTACGGGTCGTCTTCAGTTAAAATGGTATCAGAGCTGGGCCCTTGTTTAAGGGGGTGGGAATGATGAGGACATCCTCCATTATTACCCGTTGGCAAAGACACAACAAATAATGGGCCAAGTGGCCCAGTTGTAGTCGGGCGGCGACCGTGTGAGCCTCTGAATAATCCCACCTTGCTTAGCTTGGGAGGAGGAAGTCACCTTAAAAGGGAGAGCCACCCTTCCCCTATCAGACTAGTCTTTTAGGGAGATTGGGCCTTTCTCCGAGTGGGTGTGCTTAAGAACTGTTGGGGTCCGGGCAACCTCAATTTATCGGGCCTCGGCCAACCCTACCTGGGCCGGATGTATCAGGCATCACACGTCAAACCCGTCACCGGGTGCCGCACAACCAACACAAGATGAGGGCACTCAAAGACACGAGCAATCCACTAGAGTTACCTTTGCGATCTCCCGTGGGGAAGGCACAAGAACCCCTCACAATCACCACTTGTGGTTGACGAAGCACAATCACCAAGCTTCTCAAATCCACACCGCTTGCTCCAACCATCTAGGTGATGGAAATCACCAAGAGTAACAAGAAACTAGCAGCGGTATCAACTCCCAAATGCCACTAAGATGAACTCACTTCATGCAATGTACTTGAACACTCAAATCTCTCAAAAGGATGATCAAATGACTAAGAGATGAGTGGGAGTGTATGCAACAAGCTTCTCAAGTGTATGCAATATCAGAATGAGCAAGAGAGACAACTTGAACCGCCACACACCCTTTTATAGCCCCCTCAAAGGAACTAGCCGTTATGCACTTGGGCTGCTGAAAAACGTGACCGTCGGACCACTTGTCCTCACCGTCGGACTATAGCAGCTGGTCCGACGCTTTGAATTTCAACCGTTGCCACGCAGAACTGGCCACCGTCGGACCACCTCCATTGGTCTAGAGGGCTGGTCCGACGCCTCGTCCGACGCCTTGCCCTTCGCTTCAACAAACCAAGCAGTAAGCACCCTGCCTTCGGACCTCACCTCCGAACTAGTCCACCGGACTATGCGATCTGGTCCAGAGCCTCCTTAGAGCTTCGACGTTTTTACGCAAGGAGCACCCTAGCTTCGGACTTGACCGTCGGACCTCACCACCGGACTATGCCTTCTGGTCCGGAGGTCCTTTTGACTTCAGCTCTGTTGTTGACTGAGCCACCGGACCATTCGCCTATGGTCCGGAGCTTCTTTTCGCCACTGGTCCAGAGCTTCTGTGTCAGCCAGTTAGTGTTGGGAGCGGCCGTCGGACCACCTCTGTTGGTCCGGAGCTCCCATGCTCAACTGGTCCGACGCTTCTTTCTTGGTCTGATTTCTTTTCTCTTTGCTTCCCTTGATCTCATGTGCCACCACTAAGTGTTTCACTGACTTGTGCATGTGTGTTGGCATATTTTATCAAGTTTTTTAAGGGTTGCTCATTAGGTTTAGATGCAATGCAATGATGATCATCCTAATGGCACTCGATAGTTGTAACCACATACTATTTTCCCTCTTAACAGTACGATTATCTATCCTAAATGTGATCACACCCACTAGGTGTCTTGACCACTAAACCAAAAAGCCCTAGCTTATACCTTTGTCTTGTATAGCTCTTAGGGTCTCCTCTTTCTCTTCTTCTCCAAGTGTGAGCCTTTGAAATGCTTTCACCTAGCTCCCATCCTTGCTCCACCACTTGTTCACTCTCACTTCACCTTGGTGTACTAAACCTACTCAGACTTAGAGCTAGGTTAGTACTTAGGCTTCATCAATTACCAAAATCACTATGGGGTCTTCAACGGCCAAAGATGCAGTTCAGAGTGATTGTCAGTAGCTAACTCGGTCTTATGCGTGTCAGTTCCGCCATTGGGTAAGCTCTCCAGATCGAACAAATTGGAATTCACAGCATTGCTGCCCTCGTCCTCGACGCTGTCCATTTCTATCAGGTGGAGCATCTCATGCATGATCGTGCCTGCAACATGGTACCAGAGCAACGCGATCGATCTTGTGAATCAAGCCGTGATATTGCGCGAAGCCGTGCCACGACATTATATCAAGCACCCAATGGGCATGTCGACATGACCAACGGTTGGAAAGTCACCTGCGTGCCGTGCTATCGGCGGCCCGTGGCCTTGAGTTGCCGCGCCAGCAACGAGGAGCGCGAGGTGGGGTTGCGGCATGGGAAGCACTAAACCCGGATGCTTTTGTGGGTCCCATCAGTTGCCTCCGCTTCCACCATGTCGCCCACGGCGGTGCCCGTGTGGCCGTGCCTGCAAAGAAGAAGACGTCAACGACCATGCTTTCGAGGAGATGAGGGACACAGGACACAGGCGCACATGCTCAGCGCGGCCACAGCGCCAGGAGGAAGTGACGACCACCGCGCTCGCTCCAGTTACTGTCGCTGTTTCCCACGCCACATCGCGCCGTGGCGTCTAGGTAGGAGCAGGGGGCAGCGGCAGGAGGGGCGTGCGCGGCGCGCCCGTAGAGGGCAGAGTCACGAGAGCAAGGTAGAACGTCGAGAAGATGTTGGTGGCACACGCCACGCGTGGAGGCGAGCTCTTGCGAAGAGTCACGAAAGCATTATTGCTGGAGACCTGAGAAACGTTTGATCAAAGGCAGTATACAGATCCAACGGCCGAGCTTTGTCAGTGATGTGGCACAATGATAAGCGAGAGCTTGAACTCTGGATTCGAAAGTAAGAGATGCTATCTTCTGATTACCAAACGTGGCCAAATCAAAACTACTTTGTCTGGGCCAGATTAAGCCCGCCTACGACATGCTAAAATTGGGCATGGCGGCCCGAATGAGCGGAGCAGTGTGGCCCATCTAGGGTTTTGATCTGTCGTCTGTTACAGTCGGACTCAGGCATGGGCCCCACCTGTCTGCCACTGACATCGAGGCGCCGCGGCTGGAACACTTTCTCCGGCGTTTTTCCCACGGCCACCGCGCAAAAACCCCGCGGGAAAATTTTGCTCGCCGGCTCGGCACTCCCCGCACCCTCAAGTCTCGCCTCCCCGCCCGCGACGACTCGCCGGAGAGGCGAGGCTCTGGCCTCTGAGATTTCCGGTGAGGCGGTGACATGTACGCCGACACAATGAAGGGTCACGACACCTTCAAAAGGCTCGCGAATTTCTGGCCGAGATACTTCCCCGAGGAGGCCGAGGTCGGGCTATCGGAGTCCGATCATAAGGTCCGCCTCGCCACCGCCCTGGCTGAATGCTTCTCCACGCCCGAGGTGGCGGAAGTCCTTCGCTCACAGGTAGTAAGTCCATCTCCTGTTTCGTGTGTGATTTAGTTGGTGGCATCTGTGTTCGATAATGATAGGACGCGGGCGTCCGTCCGTCCGGACGCCGCGCCCCCACTCCGCCTCGCTGCTGCCGCGCTTCCCCCGCCGCGCTCCCAATCTAGATTTTATAATTTTGGATCATATGTCGAAACGAGGAGGATTTTCGCGGATTGGGACTTTTTTTCCCTTTCGCTAATGTTACTAAAGTCGCATTACAAGTACTTGTTCAGAAGTTTGCAGGATTGATGCTTAGTTTTTGTTTGCTAACTTTTTAGTATCTTAAATCAGAAAGGTAACTAGTGCCAGGTATTTTATGACCCTGTGTTCATCAGCACTACTTTAGCACTATTTTTCAGCGAACCAACAGTGTTTTCCTCTCATAGTAGATCAGCATAAGATTCAGCACAAGCCAAATTTCAGCTAAACGGATATTTTTAATCATAGTTAGGATCATGTGTTAGCAGTTAGCATCCAACTCCATTATATAGAAGCAAAACCAAGCACTGACGCTTGCCTTTAGGGGCTCTACCTTCTCTATCAATATCATTAGAAATGGTCAGTTTCATGCTGGTTAGTAAAAAAAAAACCAAGCACTAGATGCAATACCTTGTTCTCTATCAATAGAAGCAGGCCAACAGCAGGAGGCTCGAGGCTACAGGGGAAAGTACAGGACTGTTAGAGGGAGGTTGATATAGTTAAAAGAGATACATGAGGGGAATTCAGAGGAGGATGAAGAGTTCTAGAGGTCAAAGAAGAATGGTAAAAGGGAATGGTTCATTTCTGGTTCAGTCGATTGGTGCCTTCTGGTGCCCTGTTTCCTTCTTGTACTCCCACCCCTGGCAAGCCTAAACTTACCCAGCCCACTCCCATGTACTCCCTCCATTACAAATTATAAGTCATTCTATATTTTATCTAGTGCATGGATAAAGCTATACACCTAGAAAAGCCAGAACGACTTATAATTTGGCTTATCACTAATGAACACCAGTCATCCATAACTAGGAAGGTGTATTGCTCCAGTAGCAATCAAAGAAATCCAAAAGGTGACTACAAATTTTATGAACCAACATTCTGAACATAGCAGGTGTCACTACCAGGATCCCATGTTAATTGTGGGCAGAAAACAAGTTGTTGAAACTGTCAGTCATAAGGACCCAGCTATAGTTGGAAGTTTTTTTTCTCGAATACGCAAAATATTTGCAATATCATTGTAGTATTAAGTAGAAGAGTTTAAACACGCAGACAACGCGCTTCTATCGAGCGCCGAAGGAGGTTGACCTAAAACAGCCTTAGCTGGACCCTCCTAGCAAAAGATCTCCAAATTCGATATTACATAAATGGAAACAACCAAGACCGATGCAGCGGTGCGACCTAGGAGGTGGCCTTGCACCTTCGTGGCCGCCTGGACAAGCCCTATAGTTGGATGTTTTCAGAACTATAGCCAATTGGTGCTTATTTGTTAACAGTTCCACTGTAAACTTGGTCTGGTCTTCACGTGGCCATCCCTACAATTTTTTCATTTGCTGCAACCTTTCAGGTTTAACTGAACTATGTATGCTGATTTTTTTTAACGCAAACTATGTATGCTGATAACGTGTAGCTCAACCCACACCACTTGACTACTTTAGTAAAATTGTTTCTCACCAGATGAGCACCAATATGAAGCAATCATCTTTAGCATCACCACAATTTTTCTGCAGATCTCTAGTGAACTCACGATTTGTTTCTGGGACTAGAGTTTTCACAGGCAAACTTGATAAGCTTGACACAGTAAGTTTTGCAAACACTGTATGTACATGTGTTGTTGCTGCAGGGGCTAAGTGGGATTTCTTCTGGTCGTTTTGGTTTCCTTCTTGGAGTTATTAGAGACCTCCTTTCTTGTTTTGGGGTCTCCTTTGTTCTGGGCTGAGTTTGTAAAGTCGTTTTTGTAACTCCTATTTTTTTTTCTTTTATTCGTCTAATAAAAATAGCAGCAAAGCTTTTTCCGTCCTTTAAAAAAAGTATTGCAAAAAAGAAGTGAAGTCTCGAGTAAGCAATTAATCACCAACTGCTCTGCCAACACATTCACTGAGGTCCAGTTGTCATAATCAAGCAAATTACCAATATCAATACCTATAGGTTTGTTTTTTTTGACAATGACAAGTGGTGCATCTCCTTTATAAGGTGCATCTCTCACTACCAAAGTCAATATTCAACTAATCAGCTTGAGTAACCAATATAAAGGAAATATGCAGCTGATTATCTTGCCCATGCAAACTGTTTCCTTTTTCGAATTTAGGATTAGTGTTCCCTGTCTGCTTGTGAAGTAGTTTGTAATATGCTGCCTGTACTGACAAAATGGGTACAGTTCATTCTATTTCCCAAGCCCCTTGTGATACGCCTACTCTAAGGCTACCACACCATGCATAGTATGTTATAGAATCATGGATATGGGAATACTAACCTGTCTTTAGGATTGTAATTTGTAGAGTACATTACAACAGAGATGCCTTCTGTTTTTTTTAAGTGTGAAAGGGCCTCTAGCTGAGTTGGTTAGGTGGCACGAGTAGCACTCCTCAAGTCCTGGGTTCGACTCTGTGGGAGTGAATTTCGGCTCATCTGTCCCACACCAAAGCATATGTCTAAGGTCTGTCCCTGGTCGTGGCCATTCTCACTTGGGCTACGCTGCCGCTGTGTATGGTTGGGGCAGGGATTCGAGGGTTTTCTCGACCTATGTGAGAGTCTTCTTCTTAATGAAATGCCTGGGGGCTATCTTACCTACCCTACCCCCCACCCGCTGGTCAAGTTCTGTTTTAAAGTAAATGGTTCTTTGCAGTTTTTTTTATAGTACTGTAGACAAAATAATCATTTCAAAGTCAGCCTCAATGATATCTTTTTAAAAGTTTAACTGAGCAAGTATTCCTTTGAAGTTTTCTGTTTCTTAAAGCATGAGAGCATAAGTGCCTCCAGAACAATTAATGGCTGTCTGCCTTACCTTATCATGTTTTTATGTGTATATTTGTACTTGAGGCCTTCAAGGCATTACCACATGTGAGCTATGTATTTCAGAACTCTTTAGCCGCTTTTTTCTAGGCGCTGTATGGTGTCTTGTATGATCATAGTGAAAAAGTACATATTGTAAATGCAGGAACTCACCCCATTTGGCTCATGTGCTTACTTGTATATGCACAGGTTGAAGATGATGACAATGACATCGTGTGTCTTCCAATTGATTTCCAGCAGCTTCAGGAGCTGTGCGTGTTTATTAAAGATAAACTCAATGAATCCCCCAAAGAAGTCTTGCTTTGCATGGGACTTGCAGCTCATTTGGTTGATGTCTATTCATCTTATAATTTACTAGTATGATAGCGGACCCGCTGGACCGTATGCCACTTCCATTCGATGTATGTTTATTCTTAATATTTTTTCAGGCTCTGAACTTGAGGGAAACTCACAAGATCAATATCAGGCTTTACAACACGGGGGAGGCTATTGCACTGAAGAATCTAAAAGCAGCCTTTATTAGTAAATCACTTCCTGCCTTTATTCACGTGTTTTATATTTTATTAGTGCACATATAGTTACTGATCTGTTGATTTTTGTTTCCCTTGGTAGAGAAACTTATCACAGTGCGCGGTACTGTGCTCAAAGTCAGCACTGTAAAACCTATTGTTCTGCAGCTGAAATTCCGATGCATGAAGTGTGGTGCAGAAATACCCCGTGTATTTTGTGATGGGAAATATTCTCCTCCAATGTCCTGTACCATGCAGGGATGCAAGAGCAGAAACTTTATCCCAGATAGATCTAGCGCACAGCTGATGGATTTCCAGAAACTAAGGCAAGGGGCGAGTAAACTCATCCGAGCTTTCCTCCAATTATATTGTGCTAAAAGCTTTCCATTTCTTTATGTTCCCATCCAGAATACAGGAGCTTGCAAACGCTGACAACCATGAAGGCCGAGTGCCACGGACCGTAGAGTGTGAGCTTACAGAAGACCTTGTTGATTGTTGCATCCCTGGAGAGATCGTAACAGTAACTGGAATCGTGAAAGTACTCAACAACTATATGGATGTTGGAGGAGGTACATTCAAAGCGACTACAACAATGCTCTTTTCTTATTTTTCCTTGTGATATTTCACTAATTGTTTCAACAATAATTTTAAAGTACTCAACAACTATATGGATGTTGGAGGAGGTACATTCAAAGCGACTACAACAATGCTCTTTTCTTAATTTTCCTTGTGATATTTCACTAATTGTTTCGAAAATAATTTTAATAATTTATTTGTCAAAAGTTATGTTTAGATCCTTGGATTATCTATGCCACATCTAGAGTAATATAGCATTGTCAACCTTTTGTTTTATTTGCTCATTTATTTTGGAAGTTTGGCTCTGGTGCGTTATGGACGATGGGGCATAAGTAGTTCATTAGAAATTATAGTGTGATGCATTTGTCAACATAAGGACATCTCTATTACTTGATATTGCTAAAACATTATCTATTTCCTGGGTTCTATTATTTCTTATAGTTTTCTTGAATTTAAGACTCAAGAATATTGATAGTATGAGGAGATGGAGAGAACAAAGTAGTGAACTAGTGATTATATGTAGTTGCTGTGTCCTTATGTTCAGGTCCTTCATTCACTTCCTAGTAAGGACTAGGACACCTGTTTTGTTCTAAACAAATTGGTTGAGCTTTCACCTTTTTAATTTAGAGTTCTTTGTTTGAATATTTAATAGATCTATAATTAATATATTCAGGGAAGTCCAGAATCAGTAATAAAAGTTTATACTACCTGTATCTGGAGGCAGTTTCAGTAAGAAAGTTGAAATCCCATGCTGTTCCTGACAAAGAAAATCAGACTAGTGGAATTCGTCATTTTCAGCCTTGTTCTGTAAAGGATGATTTTGCTATCAAATATAAAGAAAAATATGGTACCGATGTATTCCGCCGAATACTTCAATCATTTTGTCCCTCTATATATGGGCACGAACTTGTAAAAGGTATTTTCTAGCCCCTGTATTATATCAGAGTTACAAGATATTTCTGCTGGTTATTTGATGTTGTTAAGAGATCTTCTATTCAATCTGCTCTTGTCCCAATATTTGAAGATGTGATATTGTGAAATCTTTAGTTCCCTTCAATTGTATAAGACAACTGGTTTTGAATAACAAAGATTGTTCTTATTCTGTCCCAAAAGAGTGCATCACAATCTGAAGCAATTCAATAGTTGAGGGGCTAACAAAATCATCACCAGCTGCAGTTACTTTGGATGTCTTTGGAAAATGGTGAAGGCACTTTGTTTAGTCATGAAAGGCCTGCTGATTTCATTTTTCCCCTTATTTGCATATGATTGTTCTATATGACTAAATTCATGTACACTGGTTTTCAGCTGGTATCACACTTGCTCTTTTTGGCGGTGTGCAGAAGAACTCAATGGATCAAAACAAGGTCCCTGTTCGAGGAGATATTCATGTTATTGTAGTTGGTAATTTTTTTTGTTTACCATAACTCCTGTCAGAATTTCCATAGTGTTGGTCATGGTGCGATTATGCTCTTGCTTAAAATACTACAGGTGATCCAGGGCTAGGCAAGAGCCAACTCCTCCAAGCTGCAGCAGCTGTCTCCCCACGAGGAATATATGTATGTGGGAATACGACGACAAAGGCCGGCTTAACTGTTGCTGTGGTTAAAGATTCTATGACAAATGATTATGCATTTGAGGCTGGTAACCAGAAAACATATATTCCTTCATTATATTGTTAAGCCTTCTGTTTGAAATCGTGTCTTAGTGATGGCATTTTTTTTTTCTTGTCATACCAATTGCTGTTCTAAGTGCTCTTTGTTCTGGTGTGCCTATTCTTTGTGGTTTTAGAATTCTCAATGTGATCAAAATAAAGTTGGGTCCTTGTCTTACAGGGGCCATGGTTCTTGCTGACCGTGGAATATGCTGTATTGATGAGTTTGATAAAATGTTTGCAGAGCATCAGGTATTACAATTATGTTTCCATGAAGTGTTCACCAGTGAGAAAGTTCCCATGCCTATCTAATTGTGTTTCTGATTGTTTCTGGTTCTCAGGCTTTACTTGAAGCCATGGAGCAGCAATGTGTTTCTGTTGCAAAGGCTGGCCTTGTAGCAAGTTTATCAGCTCGTACTTCGGTATTGGCAGCTGCAAATCCTATTGGTGGCCATTATGAGTGTGTTAATGTTTCCCATCCTACTTATTGACAAAACTTGTTATTCCTCCCCATTCATTATTCTTGATCGGTCATCCCCATTCATCCATGTTACACCATCTACGTTAAGGCTGAGAATAATACCTGTCATTCTTGAGCACTCATCTTTTTTTTTTCTCGAACATGTACGACTCTTAATAGAATTCAGACCCTTCCTCAAATCTCCGCTAGTATTTTTTCTTGAACACAATCATTTCTATTCCACCAAACGCTCCAGACTCCCAAAATGATTAGAGAATTCAGACCCTTCCTCAAATCTCCGCTAGCAGCAAAATCAACTTTTCTCCACCATTCATCAAAGGATTGGTCACAAGGTTGTGGAGCAAGTGACGCAACTCCAAAATGTGACAAGAGGGAGAACCAAAAGTCTCTTGAGAATACACAGCCTTTGTTGACCTTTTTTTTAAAAGAAATTCTGATAGCATCTACCATTAAAGACAGATATATGTGGAATTTGTCTAGTAGTTTAGGTGGTCTACAGTGGTATGTGTTAGTGATTTAATCGTATGAAACATTACTTGATTGAACTTTTAACTTTGGTCCTAGACTGCAAATCTGCAACTGAAGAAGACTGAACTACTAGACTGGAAGTTAAATCATTCATTTGTTGATATTTTCTGGTGTAGTTTGTCTCCGTTCACTTCTCTTGGCCATTGGTACTTTATGCGATTGACATTGATGTCAAGTACTTGTCTATTCTGCTTTTTCTTGTTTTGCTTTGTTTTTACCGAGGATTCAAGCCTGTATTCCCATGGCTATTTTATGCCATTTTATTGCCATCTAAATACCCTGTTTGTTGCAGCCGAGCAAAAACAGTGAACGAAAATCTAAAGATGAGTGCTGCCCTCCTTTCTCGGTTTGACTTGGTGTTTATTTTACTTGACAAGCCAGATGAGTCACTAGATAAAAGATTGTCAGACCATATAATAGCTGTAAGTGTCTGTCAAACATTTTTCCAATTCACGTCTCACAAAGCATATAGTATGGATAAGTGACATTTCTCATGTGATGCATTGAATCTATAGTTTGTAAGAATGATTTTTTCTTACCAAACATACTACTTATTGAATTACTAAGACAGCCAAAATTTCCTGCAAGCAGCTCCATAGCAATGATGTTGATAATTTCGGACCCAACAAGAGGATCAGAAAAGGTTATTATTACGTACCGTTTTGTGGTTCTTAATCTATTGTACAACTGAAGTGTAAGCCAGAGTTCATGTTTTGGAACTTTGCTCAGTGTCACAATTTAACGGTGATCTGGGGCTTGGAGTTAGTGGAAATTCAGTAGCTTCAAGGCTGAGGCTACACCCAGAGAGAGAGAAGGATTTCGATCCATTACCTGGGCAACTTCTTCGCAAATATATATCTTATTCAAGAGAACATGTCTTCCCCCGGTATCTTGTTATTGCTGTACTTTAAGTGCAAGTGCAATACTAGAAGTAGTCTACTTTTTATGCCTTACGCCCTTTCCCACTCACTTTTCTTCCCTCTTAAGAATGTCAGAGGCGGCAGCTGCAATTTTGAAAGAGTTTTATTTGAAGTTGAGAAACCGCAGTGTTTCTGCTGATGGTACACCCATCACAGCCAGGCAGTTAGAAAGCCTGGTCAGATTAGCTGAAGCTCGTGCTCGTGTAGATCTAAGAGATGAAGTGACTGAAGAAGATGCTCAGGTAAAATAGCTGAGTATTTGAGTTGTGCAGAACTATTTACATCCACAGTTAACGGGAGTCCTTATTTTCCCACTGCAGCTTTGTATTTACCATTCTTGCCATGTTAATAGAATGCAATCTAAAAGAAAATCTCATGAGAACACATGCTTTATGGTCATAATTGCAGAATGAAATGTTTATTGACTAGTCGCAATGGACCCAAGGTCTAAAGATCACAAGATTTTACAGAACTCTCTTTGATCAATTTTGTTGAACTGCTTCGTCTATTAGAATGGGCTTTTGTGAAATATTTTCACCATGAAACCTGGGGTTATGCGCCATTTGCTAAGAGATGTGGGGTTCATGATGCCTATGCCTTAGTGTAGCTCTTTTCCAGCCAAACACATGTCTCTCAACAAAATACAATTACAAGCAGCAGCATGAGGCATAATACGTTAATGTTCAATTTGTCATGTGGCACTTGGCAGGATGTCGTTGATATCATGAAAGAATCTCTGTATGACAAATATGTCGATGAATGCGGTTATGTCGATTTTGGTCGGAGCGGTGGGATGAGCCAACAAAAGGAGGCAAAAAAGTTCCTGAATGCATTAAACAAGGAATCTGAGTTGCAGCAAAAAAAATGCTTTTCGAGAACTGTAAGCGATGTGGCAAATCTTCTGTTAAGTTTAATTACCATTCAAAATGTGCTCTGTTTGGAAGAAAAGCCACCACTGCATTTTGAGCATTTTTCTTTTCTTGTAACTTTTTCTTTACAAAAGAAAAAATACCTTCTCTTGTAAACTTATTGTTTTTCCAATACTTAACAAAACACACATGCATGTTCTTGAAATTTCTTTTTGAGCATTTTTGGTCAAGTAAACAGGAAAATTAGTTTCTAGCTTGTTTGCACAAAAACAACACATACGTAACCATTTCTTTTGTACCATGTTTCCATATTCCTGAGGCAGCTCTGATGTTATATCATTTTGCTGGGTCCAGGAACTTTACACCTTAGCTGATAAGATCAGTTTGCGAGTTCCAGACTTGGACGCTCTTGTAGAAAATCTGAACATTGCCGGTTACCTTATTAAAAAAGGATCAGGGATGTATCAGGTAAAGTCCTACAAATCTGGTTAGGACCAAGAACTTATGACTTACAACAGATTCATGATCAGACTTCCCTAGCTGAGAATATGACATCGCTTCTTTTTTATAAACAGCTGGTGACTGCGTCATACTAACAATGCCAGCCAACGAGGTCAAGATGGTGAGTTTTCTTGAATGAAACTAGAATTTGCACCGGCTTTGTCTGTGCTAGTTAGTATCCGATCTTACGCTTTCTGCTCTAACTTCAGGATGATCTCCAGACACTCTAGAAGGCCTTAACCCATTTCAACATGATTGCCATGTACCGTTGAGCTCATTTCCTCCCCGTCCCGTGACACGTGACCAGATGTATGGTTTGGAGGCTATGCATATCCGCGCACATACGTGCTGCAATGTACAGTCGACTGAAGTGCACGCGTCGCAGAATGACCATTAATTTGGTAGCTTGATGTATGCCATGGTTGCGACATGATATTATTGTGAAGCAGGAGCCCTCTATGGCCGTTACTATAGATTTTCAAGTTTGCCAATGAAACATCCAAAATTTCCCCTTACACTATCCGATCACTTGGAAAACATCCGGCACGCTGTAAATTACCCACTCAGCCCTCGTAATTGTTGCTGTTACTGTGCTACAGTGTTTGAGTTGCTATTTGGATAGTTCTGCGACACAATGAAAAAAAAACTGGCTTTTCAGAACGGACCGAATTATTTCTTGTTCCAGGTACCACCATTGCCATTGCAGATCGTGAGTAGAGTTTGCTGTTACTGCGATTTAGTGCTTGAATTGATATCTGTATAGTTCTGCAACGCAAAAAAGTTTTTTCAGGAACCAGAATAGGCAATTATTTCTCGTTCCAGGTACCACCATTTCCATTGCTGATCGTGAGGTTTTATTCTCGTCTTCTATATTTGGCTATTCTAGAGAGTCATTCTCGTCTTCTATATTTAACTAGTCTAGAGAGTCATTCTCGTCTTCTATATTTAACTAGTGAAAAATCCAGAATAGAGGATGACTATATTTAGATGACCATTTAGATAAACTATTAGAAGATAATTTTTTACCAAAATCTCTATTCCTAATATTTAAAAAGAATATTTAAAAAAGATACGAAGAGTCTCTTAGATATGCTCTAAAGGATTGCTAGTGGGTGGGTTTCTTACGAAACAATCTTAGACCCCAGGCTACTTTGCAGGGGCAAAACAAACAACAGGTCAGCTCAATATCAAAACATATAGCTCAGTGAACCGGCACATTCTGATGCATATTAATATCTTCAAATGAAAACAAAACTCTCGATAGCAATGTTAACAAAAAGTACATCTCAGAATTAACATCTGTTGCTAGCACAACTTTAAGTTTGGTAATAGAGCCTTGACAGTTTACTCCATTCTTGACTATCGAAAGCAATCTAAGACCTTGGCTTCTCCTTCTTCTCCTTGAAGAGTGCAAGCAGCGACACACCAGATACCTTCACAACCTTGAACCTGACACCAGGAATATCTCCCACAGCATGGCCCTTACGACCAAATCCAGCAATCAACACCTCATCCTACAGCAAGAGAGATGGTTAGATTTTTCATTACATAGATTTTGCAATCATTACAAGGAGGATTGGTCAAGGAATATATACATTCTCTTCAATGTAGTTCAGGCAACCATCATTCGGCACAAAGGCAGCAATCTTCTTCCCATTCTTCACCAGCTGAACACGGGCGCACTTACGGATGGCAGAGTTCGGCTGCTTGGCCTCAATACCACTAGACAATGGAAGCAACACATCTTAGTCCAAGCACATAAAGTAAGATTATAAAAGCATAGATCAATTGCATATGGGACATACATCTTCTCCAGAACGATGCCCTTGGCGTGAGATGATCCAGCAAATGGTTTTTTCCACTCATTGCCCAAGTGGCTCTTCTTGTATGCTTTGTCTGCCCACCTCTGGTTCCTGCGGTGGGTCTTGAGCTTGCGCCCAGCTCCCATACCACGTGTCTTCCTGTGATGCAAATTCAAGACCAATATGTTAACTATATAAATTACAGGCTCTGCAACTCATGACCAGAATTCTTCATGTCCACTGCATGAGCATGCACACCTTGACACAACCCTACCATGCTAAACAAAAATCATGTAGCAAATGCACAACCTAGATACAATCATGCATTAAAATGGAAAAAAAATGTATACAATTCAGTACTCAGATAATTTTGACCCTAAACTGTATCAGTATTGCAAACAGCCATCATTTCACCTAGTAGAATGTAAACAGAAGCTATACACGAATCCATTCTTTTAGATTAGACCAAACAAGTATACCCATCCATCTATAGAAGGTTGATGAATGCCAACTGACACTCACTTATACTCCTAAATTGTAACATCATAACAAAACAAAAACCACAGGCATAATAAGCTTATAACGATAACAAAACAGATCGACCCAGAAGAGTTGATTCTTAAAACGTCGGATACCCGAGGACCTGTATGCCACCACGCATAACCTCATGGACCCAAGCGCTTGAATCCTTGAGCACAAGGTTACACGGCGGCAACGGATTGGTATAGCTTATGAATATGTTTAGCACTGATGGTGTATAATCTGATCAGCACTGGACCGTCAATAAGCTCAGATTTTGCTTTTCGTCTCTAACCCGATTCCATTCTCTAATCAAATCAGAAAACTGGCTAGATTACAAGCCACGCAGAGAAATCTACGCATCAACCTAAGAAAACAGAGGCTTTGCTACGGCAAAAGAACGCCTCGAAACAACGAGCACGGGTGCAGGACACCGGAACGAGAAGGGGAGACTCACCCCATGGTGGCGGCGGTAGGAGACCGGCTGAGGGTCGACGACGCTGCCGGGGAAGGAGGCGACGGGCTTCGAGTTCGAGGGCAGCGGCGGCGGCTGCGGGAGTGAGGCCAGGCCAGAAAAATTTATAGGATTGGCAGTTAGGGTTTGCTTGATCAGCGTCACGATTCGTGCTGGCGGGTGCTTCGGTCGTATCGTACGGTCGACATGTGATCAGGATCACAGGTCGCGCGACTTGTGTATTTTGTATCGGTGCTTAGCCTGAGCGATGAGCCCACATGTCAGAATCAGATAAGTGTCCTTGAACAGCATAGAATTTCCTATGTTAATCTTTCTAGTGTATAAAAAAAATGCTGGAGCCAACGGTATAAGAAACTAGCAGAGCATCACGAGAAATTTCTTAGGGCCGTTTGGTTCTCTAGAATTGAATCAGTTTCAATGAATTAAATTCTAGGAATTGATTTGTGTAGAATTGAATCAGCTGGAAACTGATTCATTTCTATTATTCTTGTTTGGATGCAAACATAATTAAATTCCTAGAATTAAATTCAAAATGTTGTTTGGCTAACTTGGATCAAGAATTGAACCCAGTTAATACAGCTGGGGTACATTTCTATAAATAGCACAATGTATGCATACAATCACCATAATATACGAGACACAAACAACCGAAGTTAAAACATATAATAATCAAAATTAAAATAAGTGCATCATTACATCACGAAGTGATAGATAGAATCATGTACACGATACAAGAGCCAAATAGCATGTGCTGATTACAAGATACTCAGCGCGGTGCACGACGATGGCCATGAGGGTGTGCAGCACACGCTCCACCGCCGCCTCCGCGATTTCCACTCACCCAACCTTTGCGCCGTCGTCCAAGAGTTCATCCGCGCTTGTGCCACATGTCAAAGGTACAAGACCAAGCACCTCCATCCGGCAGGCCTGCTGCTGCCCCTGCCCGTTCCATCGTCAGTCTGGACTGATATCGAGATGGATTTCTTCATTGAAGCGCTGCCAAAGGTGGGGAGCAAGACTGATCCTCACTGTCGTTCCATCGTCAGTCTACACTTTACCCTTGTATGACTAGGTAGAAGCATTACATAATATTATTGCTTAGAACACTACTCTAATCATCTAATCTTTGCCTCTTGAAACTTCTTCAGGTTGTTGTTCACTCCGTTGGATCTTTGCTTGTAGCACTTTCTTTAACCATCTCTCTTAACCTTCTTTAACAATACTATAGCCTTTAGCTTCATTGTCTTTCTGCAACAGATAATCATATTTGAGCATGAAGGTTGAAACTGATCTGGACAGTTGAAAAATGAAGCAAAAACGCAATAGAAAACAAGTACCAAGCTGTTGTCAAAGGATTCAGTTCAAAACACAGGTACAATTTGATATAGTATTAAGTTTAGTCAACCGAAAACTTAAACAGAAGCTGGTTAGCGTAAGATGTGTTCAAACAAGAGAAACAAGTTGTTATCTGAATGTGTGGCACATATGAAAACCATAGGTTTGTACTTGATAGTAGCACATTATTTACACAAATTTCCTTCTCTGTGTCATGTTAGCTCGAACCCAACAGCATCAGTTATCTGTCCAGACTACTCCGCGCTCCTTTTCAGCTAATATATACAGTGATATGTATGATTAGATATGAGTGCTGCTCAAGACAGATAAGTTGTTTATCACACAAAAGCATCAGACAGACAGTGCTTCTCCTGCCATGCAACAACTTATATATATAGCTGATAGCAAGACAAGGCTATCATGTGCATGCATATTGATCGATAGACATTTTTGGCTTAGGAGATATAAATATAACTCAAGGGGAAGTGCCTTGGGCAACCATTTCTGTAGAACTATTTGCTTCATACAATGTGCCCAGCCAAATTAAAGGATTATTTCAGGCTATACATGTACACAACAATTTTTCATAGCTACAGGCTACAACTACTTTGAGAAGTAATGGAACCTCGTGTATTTTGGTTAAACTGTGATGCACATTACCCATATACATGAGCTAAAATACACAACAATTTTCCATAGCTCACTGAACGCACATTACCCCTATACTGAACTGCACATGACTAGCAGAGCAAATCATGGTAATGAACTAGAACGTAATATCTGGATTTCAACTGCATAATCTATAATAGCATTAACTAGAAATATATCATCTTTCATGTTTACAGTGCTTGCAGGATAAACACTAAAAAATACATACCTGTGTGACATGGTATGTATTTTTTATCTGCAAACTCTGTTTTATCTGCAAAATAGTCTCAGCTGCAGCACACACTACATGATGACCAATAATCAATTATGGAATGCTCTGTTTTTACATATATACAACAGAAAATGCCAATTCTTGGCTAAAGCACTGCAGGTTTATCTTTCTCCTCTCTCGCTCGCTCACTCGCACATGCACATGCTAGTCATCAGCAAGGCTAGCCATCCCCATCTCCTTAGCTTGCTTCCACAAATCTCTCTCTATGTCTAGAAGCTCCTCGCTGCAGATCTACCTATACAGCTCATGCATCTAACCTACATGCTGTCACACAATCCAAATCCATGTCTGCTGCTGCTATGTCGTGTTGTGTAGGAGCTACCTGCTAGGAGGGAGGGAGAGAAGGATCTTCAGATAATCACATCACGTCAACAAGCTGCTCCAGCCATCGATTCCACTCGCGGCCGCGTAGAAACCACCTCCCGATAAAAAACACCCCACGTCCACACACCCGCACACCGCACAGGCATAGCCCAAGAGGCCAGCCGCGGCCCTGACCCCCGAGGCAGACAACTACCAACACATGAGGGGAGGGTTTTCCGGCGTGCGATGGACACCGACCTCGGTGGCGTGTCTGCCGTGGGCATGGACGAGGCGGAGGCGGACTTCTTCACGGGCTGGGGCCGCCGATGCTACTGCTGCCTACGCCCAAACACTAGATCTAGCAGAACAAGGGTATGTGGGAGGCAGGGAGGGAGAACCAGTATACCTGGGGCGAAGGGGGGCACTGCTCGAGGACTGCGGCGTGAGCGTACGAGCAAGTCGAGGGCAACGAAGAAGGTTGGCTGCGGAGAACGTTCGGATCTGGATCCAGGTCACGCAGTGACGCAGGTGAAGCTCTGCGATGCTGGAGGTGGTGGCGGCGCAGAGCGTCTAACCCATGGCGGCGACGCGATGGAGTCGGGGGGAGGGAGAGAGGATGGCTCGAGGAAGATTCTGAGCCTTTCCGGTGGATAGGGGTGCGAAATGGGAAAAGCCTACCATTTCAGACGGTGGAAACAGGCCGAAATCACCAATTCAATTCTACAGTAAGCCAAACGGGCCGTCATCTGGAAACTGATTCAATTCGCGCCAATTCAGGAGAACCAAACAGAATATTTTCTCTGTTTTTTCTTTTCTTTTCTTTTCTTTCTTTCTTTCTTTCTTTCTTTCTTTCTTTCTTTCTTTCTTTATTTTTATTTTTTTTCTTTTTTTTTGCAAAAAGAGAGAGTGTTTGTGCTTTTTTTTTAAACTCAGAAAGCTTTATAGACCACAGGCTCCAGGCATATCGTCGGAGACCAATTCGGTTACAAAGCTTGGTGCCGGGCACCAGAACGCAAGCCCTCCATCAGGAAAAGCTGCTACACCATGGTTGGCCATGCAATCGGCCACCTTATTACAGGATCTAGGACAAACAGAGATGGGACAAGACGCAAAATTGATAGCCATCATAAACCGAATTTGTCTAAAAAGAACCTTCTAAGCTACCATCTAACAAGTCTGTTGTTAGCACCTTGCCTAAGTTTGAGGCGTCCGTCTCCAGAATAATTCTCATCATGCCCAGCTGTGCCGCTCTACACAGCCCATGGAAGGTTGTCAAAGCTTCAGCATGAAGAACACTCGCTGCTCTTTGGATGCAGCCTGCCCCAGTGTCCAGCACAAAGCCTGTGTTATCCCTTGCCACATAACCCAGCCACCCTTCCTTATTAAAGTTGAAAAAGCCGCATCAACATTTAACTTGTAGTGCTCATCCTGTGGTGGTCTCCACTTTGGTTGTGCAGATTGACTTTGGGTCTTGTTTGGGCCTTTCAACTTTGCAAACTCATTTACA
Source organism: Microstegium vimineum (assembly GCA_022036555.1). Classification (NCBI taxonomy): domain Eukaryota; kingdom Viridiplantae; phylum Streptophyta; class Magnoliopsida; order Poales; family Poaceae; genus Microstegium; species Microstegium vimineum. The sequence goes on along the minus strand of CM039127.1, from coordinate 16,977,303 downwards.
TGATATTGTACAGCATTACACACCTCCCCCGTAGTTTGCACTCTTTCACCTTCATTTGCTTTGTTTCTTGTCATCCACCATCTCCATAGCCAAACCACAATTTTTATTTGAAGCTCCGGTTGCAATGCCCATATCTTAAGTGCAACTTCCTTCCCTAAACAACACCTTACTAAACTGCATCGCACCCCTTCCAATTGCAAAGACCTCCAATACTCCCGAGCCCTTTTACAGTTAAAGAAGAGATGGCCACAATCCTCATCGAGTCTATTGCACATGGGACATAATATTTCAGTTCTTATTTTCCTTCTTTTCAGATTTTTCCGGACTGATAGGCTGTTATAGATGAATCGCCAGAACAACATTTGGACTTTGTTTGGTACCTTCAGCTGCCATATTTTGTGCCAAGTGAAATCAGTGTCCCCTGTACCCCCTTCTGCAGATGTCCCAGCTTCCCGTCTAGTCTCATTCTCGGATTTGCATCGCCAACTTGTATGCTGATTTGACAGAGAAGAGTCCCTTTGAATCAAAATGCCAAGCTGGCCAGTCAGGCATATCTTGACCAATTGGGATCGTCAAAATAACCTCTGCATCCTCCTCCCAGAAAATGTCACGTACCAGCTGCTCATCCCCCCCCCCCCCCCAGTGTTTGGGTCGATGAGTTCATCCACCCTTGTTAGCAGGCAAGCCCCTCTTGCGGTGGCAGGCTGCCGAGTTACACCCCGTGGAATCCATGGATCAGCCCAAATATTAATTTGCCTCCCATCACCCACCCTCCAGATCAAGCTTTTCCTCAAAATATGAATCCCCTGTAAGATACTCCTCCATGAGTATGAGATACCCTCTTTTGCTTGGCACTCTAAGATGTTGTTGTGAGGGAAATATTTTACTTTCAACACTCTACCACAGAGACACCCTGGTTTGGTCAGCAGCCTCCATGCCTGTCTAGCCAACATAGCTAGATTGAACAAGTGAAGATCTATGAATCCCAAACCCCCTTTCTTTTTTGAGCGAATCAACTTCTCCCAGCTGAGCCAATGGATTTTATTAATTTTATCTTGCTGACTCCACCAATATCTGCCCACCATTGCACTAATTTCGTCACACAAGGTCTTGGTTATGTCAAAACAGGACATGGCGTAGGTTGGAATGGCCTGGGCTACAGCCTTAACTAGAATTTCTTTGTCGGCCTTGGATAACATCTTCTCCTGCCAGCCCTGTATTCAGCACCAAATTTTCTTCTTGATATATGCAAAGGTCTTCTTCCTTGATATCCCAATGGAGACCAGAAGCCCCAAGTACCTTTCTCCCCATTTTTCCTGTGATATCGAGAGAGTGGCTTTCATTTGGGCTCTTACTGTACTTGTTGTGTTTGGGCTAAATAGTATGGATGATTTTTATTTGTTGATCATTTGTCCTGAAATCCTCTCATATACCTCTAGAATCCTCCTCAGCTCAGCTGCTTCTTCATTTCGTGATCGCATCAAGATCAAAGAATCATCCGCAAAGAAGAGATGGTTAACACTTGGGCCCGCATGACATACCTTGATACCCACAATTTTCCGGTTATTCTCCACCATTTCCAGCATAGCGGACAGCCCCTCCGCGCATATAATAAAAAGGTAGGGAGAAAGAGGGTCCCCTTGCCGAAGTCCCCGCTGTGGTGTTATCATCTCCGTGTATTCCCCATTGACCTTGATGCCGTAATTCACTGTTGAGACGCATCTCAAAACCAGGTCAGCCCACTGTTGTTTAAACCCCAGCTTGATCATCATGCTATGCAAAAATCCCCACTCAACTCGGTCTTAAGCCTTGCTCATGTCCAGCTTTATCGTTGCCACCCCTTTTGTCCCGCTTCTCTTGTTTTTGAGGTAGTGTGTGAGCTCATATGCCAATAAGACATTGTCGGTTATCAGCCTCCCAGGAACAAAAGCACTTTGAGACTGAGAAATAATATCTGGCAGCACCACCTTTAATCGATTTGCTATCACTTTGGAGATGAGCTTATATAGGACAATGCACAAGCTGATCAGTCGAAGCCCTTTGAGTTTTTCTGGTTTATCCACCTTGGGAATAAGGACGATTATAGTGTCATTCCAACCGGTTGGCATCTCCCCTCCATTCAGAACAGCTAGCACTTCCCCCTTCATCCGTTCTGCAATTAGGCCCCAAAATCTCTTATAAAAGACAATTGGGATGCCATCTGCCCCAGGAGCTTTGAGGTCCCCAATACTCTCCAGCACCTTCACCACCTCCTCGCCTGAGTATGGGGCCATCAAAAATTCATTCATCTCGCGTGTAACACGCTGCTGTACACAGTTGGTCACCTCCTCAACCCCTCCTCCAGCTTGTGTACAGAACAGAGCTTGGTACTGGCTAGCAATGTAAAATTTCAGTCTGTCTCCCTCCACAATCCCACCCCCATCCTCCACCAGCCGCTTGACACCATTTTTCCTCCGTCTCTCTGATGCACAAGCATGGAAAAATTTGGTATTTCGGTCACCTTGCAACAGCCAAGAGTTGTGAGCACGTTGTTTCCAATGTACATGCAGCTGATCCTCCAATCTTCCTAACTTAAACCGTAGCACATGCTCCCGATTAACATTCTCCTGAGATATCCCCCGCCTCCTACACCTTTCTAGTTCCCTCCTAGCATTTTTAACCCTCTTTTTCAACTCTCCCAGGACCGTTCGGTCCCACTCCTAGAGCTCCCCCAAAACCCGACCTTGCAGCTCCAAAAGAGAGGTGGTGCCATCCAACATAGCTGAAACCCAGGCCTCCTCCACCTTAGCTGCACATTCCTCCTCCTCCAACCACCTAGCTTCAAAATTCCTCAAAATCTCCCGAGGTCCCTCCCACCTCTGAGACTCCCTCTCCCCCACCTCCACAATTACAGGTCTATGGTCTGAATGCCTTGGATTGCCATTTATAACCCGGACCAGAGGAAATTTGTATCTCTAGGCCGTGTTAGCAAGGGCACGATCCAACCGCTCCCTCGTGTAGCTTCCTGCATTGTGATGATTATTCCGCCAAGTGAACAGGTCCCCCACACAGCCCAAATCATGCAGGTCACAGTCTTCCCAAATTTTCCTAAACTTCTCCATGGCTGTCTCCTCCCTTGTTGCCCCCCCCCTCTCCTTCTCATGACAAAATAGGACCTCATTAAAGTCATCCGCACAAACCCATGGTAAGGAAAGCTGCCCATGTAACGTTCGGATAGTATTCCAAGTTTTCTCCTTCTCCTCTTTCTTCGATTCTCCATAGATCCCTGAGAACCTCCATTCAAAGCCATCTCCCTCCTTTATTACCATGTCTATGTGGTATTTAGACATGCTCTTGACTGAGAGATCAAGGTCTTTCCTCCAAAAAAACAGCAAGGCCTCCAATCGCCCGTACGCTATCCTTCGCCACCATGTTTGTCAAACCCAACCTCCACCTCAACCATTCCAACCACTTTCCATCATGTTTTGTCTCTAAGAGAAACAAAACGTCAGGGGCATCCTCCTTCTGTAGCTCCAGAAGGCCACGAATTGCCGGCCCATTCCCCAAACCCCGGCAATTCCAAGCTATAAGTCTCATTTGGCTGGGCAGGGCTGATCCAGCAGCCCCGCCAAAACATTCTCTCCCTGTGCCTCATCCTCCACCGTTGCTGCCCCTTCCCCCCAGTTCTTTTTGTGCACTTTCTCATCCCCTGGTGACTCTAAAACCCAACTCCTTTTCTTCTCTACCTCCCCAAGCTTTGCCTCACCTATCTCACTTTGAGCACGCTGCCTCCTACGAAAAGAACGGGGCTTCTTTCCACCTACACCAGTTACCTCTAGGCCCTTTCTCCCCTCATCTAGAGTTGCCTGATTTAGCCCTCCCTTTTTTAGTCCTTGGCCTAGTCCCAAACCATGTACTACCCCCTCCCCAGTCTTCGCCACCTCCACCGGGGCCCCATCTATATCCATCCCCTTCTCCCCATCCAGGTGACAGCCCACGCCTTGCACCACAGAAAGCCCAACATTATCGGGTACCTTCACTTGTACATGACTCGACATCAAGCTGTTGTCAACCGGCTGTACCCCTTCCACTAGCGTCATAAACCCCACCTCTTCAACCTGTTTGTGCTTTGCTATCGGCACTCGGCACCATTTTGGTTTGCTCAGTGCTTGCGGTTTTTTGTGCATGTTGACTTAGGATCTTCCGCAAAATCTCCTGTGTTTTTTGTAAAACAAGAACTTGATTTTACTCTTTCGCATTAAAATGCAATTTAGATCAAGGTCCTGGTAATAAAATTTTAAAACGCTTGACTGTAAAATTCCGGTTGGATAGATCGCTATTTTGATTTTTGTAAAACGTATAGTGAAGTTTTGTAAAACGAACCGCAAGCAACGTAGGACAGAGAGATCAAAGTCAGCTCAACGGGGGAAAACAGGAGACCAAATGCTCCTATATTCCCCTCAAAATTCCAAAACTTTATCAGATTTCTTGTCACATCGAATCTTTGAACGCATGCATGAAGCGTAAAAAAACAGCTAATTGCATAGCTTGTCTGTAGTTTATGAACGAATCATTTGGGTCTAAACTAATAATCACCAAATATAAGCGAAATAAAATGTTATAGTACTTTATACCCGTAGGAATTTTGGAAGTAAACAAGACGTAACTTTTTAGGGTCATCAAAGTAAATTCTATGCAAAAATAATCTCAATAAATGTGTCTGCACAGGACGCAACTAGATAATCCAGTATAACTGATGTCAGTGTTTCATGATTTCAATTGATATCACAAGGTGGCCTACCAAAAGGCATTCCAGGAAAGAAGGCTCACAGAGCCACTAGAGCCTACAGGGTACAACAATACATGAAACCACATGCACCTTTATTATGTCTCAGATTATATATATAAAAAAAACATGCCCGATTGCAGCACAATCGATCTACAAACATGCAGGTTGTAGCCACGGTCAACCAGATTGGTGAACGGCATAAATATATCTTCCGGTACACTACTAGAACTTCACTATTACGGTATGTTCTCGGGCACATACAATGGGATGAATGGATGTATCATGTCCAGGCTAGGCACAAGTCATAAGTTCATTTATATGAATCCTAAACCTCATTGAAGTGTCAGTGGACCGACAAAATTGACTTCTGATTAGAGAAGAAATCAAGCAATTTGAACTCTGGAGCTATTATTTACAGAGTTTGTTATGGCATATAGGATCTCATTCTAGTCGTCATTCTGTGATGCAATGCTACACTTTTGGAACATGAATATCAGCAAGTGAAGAAATGAGATCTTCTCTTGATTGTGACCTCCGGCTTTGAAGTGTAGTCTGACCTCGGCTAGGGTTCCTCACACCACTGGAAAACTGCATCTGACCTAAGCTCCCAACAGAATAGCTGTGATAGGCGCCCAAGGATTGCCTCGAGGACTCCATAAGCTGAACACTGCTGCCTCCTAATCCATGGCTCATACCAAATGGATGAGGATCTGACCCAGCAACAGTAGGGCTCAGTGGTGTCTTTGTTCTTCCATCACCTGCAAAATAAGAAAATTCAAATGTTTGATTATCTCAGCTAAGCTACAGTAAAGAGAAGTAAGGTTCACAAATTTTAAAGAACTTAAAAGATAGTTTGAAATCATGTGATGAAAAATATACTTTGAGTAGTATCATTTCGTAGAAAAGAGTCACAAGGATTGATGTGATACAATAGGTACATTTGATGTAACACTACAAAGTTTAATCCAAATGGCATTTTATAACAAGTAAACTCAAGTGAAAACATGAGAAGTCGCGTGTCCTGCAAGCCACACAACAGTTCTATGTAAAGCTGATTCCTAGTCCTAGAAGGTCACATTGTAGAATACTGGAAACTAACAAAGTGGCAAGAACACTGTGTGTGGAGATGCAAAAGTGTGAAGTCTCTTCCATTTTCTAAAAAGAACAAAATGGCTAGTCGCTTTCCAACAAACAAGTTAAGAACCCTGTTTTCAAAAAAGTGCAAAGCAGCCAATCAGGGTGAAAATAATTCAAGTACTGTAGTCCTTGCATGGTAGATTAACTTTATACAGAAGGGGAGAAACCAAGATGGCAGGAACATAAAGTAGAAAAACACACTTGCACATACCTGAACTAATGGGATTCCATAAATGTTTAAAAGGCAATCCCATACCAAGAACAGAACTGCCTCCAGAATTATGCCTATGAAGTGGCAGATAAGACTTGCGGAATGATCTTGGGATTGAATTGCTGACACATAGTATGGCGCATATGACCAACACAATTGAAATCAGAAACAATACTATGAGAATATTTGGGTTTATCTCCCGATGCAATATTCGGTATCCTTGAATATCTAGCCGTGAAGATAATGTCTGACTAGCCTCCCACAAAGCAACTCCAAGAGTCCAAGTAGTACTGCCAGAGCCGATTATCACCTGACTATCTTTAATCTGCAATCCCTCTCTCAGTAGTGATGCAATATAAGGAGCTCTGAAGCAATACTGCTCTACAAAAGGCTGTGGAGGAACACTACTCTTTGCAACTTTCCATGTTTTTTCACAAAATTCCTGACCTCTTTTTAGAACATCGGCTAGAGTCGCATCAACAGTCAAATTGAAAAATTTAAAAACCACAAAGAAACCAGATATAGCAAAAAACTGTCCATGTGGTTGTGGAAAGTTAGAAGCAAGAGCACAAGGATGAACGTTACAATCAAGTCCTGGACTTGTACTGGACCACTCGGAAAGATTAACTGTTACTTTTGCAAGAGCACTACATTCATTCCACTGAGGTGCCCCAACCAGTTCAACAGCTATTCCCTGCTTCTCTTTGCCAGTGTTCTTCTCACCAACACTGGGACTTCCATCTTGTTTTAATGGGTGGCAGTAAGAACACGTGTAATCTTCTTTGTATCCAGTCTGTAGACACGGATGTTTGACTTGAACCTTGCCATTACTAGCTGCTCCCAACCTTTTCACTAGATGCGCTACAGATTTATCAAATGCATCATTTAACCCATAACCAGTAAGAGAATAAGCACTAAGGTGATGATCAACTGAACCAATACTCAGACGAATGCTTGTCTCATCCTGCACTGATTTGTCATCCTCAAATGTAACCTGTAATGATGATCCGCCTAAATCAAGTGAACCATACGTCATTTTAGATGATGAGGTGCCGAGCATATTCATGTCGTGATTAAGAGCTATCCATCCATAATAAGCTTCATCCATGCCACTAATAATCTTAACTCTGTCTCTACTACATAAAAATGATGAATTTTTCAGAATATCCCAGGCCTTATCCAGGAGCCACTCTGAATCTGCACTAGGTAGCTTGCGGACACCAGCTGTAGCATATAGAAAAAGTGGAGTGTGTTTGTGCGCATGTCTAGGGATCAATTTCTCAGCCATTTGAAGAAGGGGCTCTATTACCTTCTTCAATCCGGACTCATTGTGAACGAGCTTGCTCAATCCAGGTTCTGTCTCCATTCGCTGATATAGTCGGGTTAATTTCCCAGATTTCTTCTTAGGAGCATTCCCTAAAGGTTTCAAAACAATAGGAAATGCATTTGCGTCATTATGATTAATATGCCATTCATAGACATAAACTCTTGTACCGGTGCTTCCACAGTCAAGAACCACATAGTATTCAGAGCTTCCTTCAGAGAGGAACACATGGAAATATCTCCAAGAACCATATGCAAAGAACACCAATAAGATCAGTGCAATAGCACATCCGGCTGCTCTCATGCATTTCTTTCTATTTGTCGGTGATGATGGGGGTGTTCTTTCTTTCGAAAAGCTTGTTACAGCACCATCTCTTTGAAGCATGCGGACAGGTTTCGCACGCCCTGAGCTCAGATCACTGCCAACACTAGAGCCCCTTTCCAAAGCATCAATTCTAGTGAAGGTCGGCAGATCTTGAAGGGAAGAAGAAAGACGCATAGCTGCGTCTTTTGCAGCCAGGGCAGCAGTTATTACAAAAATTTACCAACCAGGGGCAAGAAGCAGGGAGAAGTTCAGGAGACTGAAGTCATAAGCAGATAGCATAACCAGCAGCAGAGTAAAATACCAGCACCTCTATGGCTCTATGCAACCTCCTGCAGAAAAGCTTCAAAAGTTAGCTTGCAAACTAACGCTGCGACATCAAATCAATAAAAACAATTGAATGCAGTGCCATGCTGGACATCAGGGCAACATTCTCATTTTCAGAAGAGTACAAAAATAGGTTTCCAGCTCCTCAGCTAGGAATACCTAGCTTGCCTTAAATATAAAAGACGAAGACATCCTGTAAACTGAAACCTTGGAGCAAGGTCACTACCAATCCACGAACAGCACCAACATCTCTTCTTCTGTAATATAACACGCGAAGACAAAGAGCCCTAAAACTGAATCCTAGTTTTCCACCATTCATCCAGCCCACACTGCACCAAATCACAACCGACGAACCCGCAGTTCCATCCTAACAACGAGCCAAAGCCGCCAGTTTTCCCTGGTTAACGGCACCCAAACCGCGATCCCAACCACCGATCCAAGCGAACGGCAACTACCCCCAAGCAGTAAGATCTAGCCGCGCGCCCCAGCCCCGGGATTGAAACCGGCGGCCACCCGCGGCCGGATCGGATCTGGCGAGGGCACAACCGATCCAGATACGAGTTCCGTGACTCACCCGTTGGGGCGGCTGCCCGCGATCGCCGGCGGCGGCGGCGGCGGTGGAGTGGGCAGGCAGACCGCAGACGTGTAGGGGCGCTGGGCCAGGAAGGGAGGGCGGGCGCCGAGGGTAGGTGGAGAGGCCGGCGGCGGCGGTGGCTGATGAGGTGGAAGCACGCAAAAGGCAAGGCGGGGAGGGCGAGCTCCTGCCTGCGCCTGAGCCTGCGTGGCTGCGTCCTCCCTCCGCAACGGCGCTGCAACGGAATGAGATGGGCGTGACGAGTCACCCCACTTGGGCTTCGACGGACTTGTTGTCCTAGCAGCAGCGCGAGGACGGGACGGGACGGCGCAGCCGCTGCTGCTTCCTCCCGCTCGGGGCAGCGACAGCCCAAGCGAACTCGACGGGCTCAAAATGCTATGAACGGCCCAGCCCAGAAATGACGGTCCAGGACCAAATAAAACCAGTAACCGTTGTCTTTGAATGGTAATAAGCCCCCAATCCAAAGGCCACTTTTTGCAGCCCATATAGATAGAGGTGTGAGGTGTCCACAGCAGCTACAACTAAGCTACTAAAGCGAAGTGACCTTTTTTTTACAAATTCTACAATTGATCTCATCCTTAATTTATTGTTGTAACCTCTCAATAGAAGTTAATATCTCTTACGACTGGTTATGTTTCACGTAACCCCCTTCTCATCGATATGACATTGTATATATATGTGAGAAGATCAATGAAATGCGAACACGATTTTCACTCTTGTCAATATTTTTACTCTCGCATTGTTCTCCAAACCATACTCGTAATACGTTATCGGCACTTTTGCTCGCTACGCTCCTTCCATTCAAGTAGGATGCCGCCGCCTCCTATGCCTTTGGCCTACCTAATTCTCCAAGCTGTGATGCTACAGTACCACCATACTCTTCTTTGCGGGCTAGACCTCACCCATCCTATGGTTCAACATGATCTCCTACACTTGATTTCATTCCTCCTCGGAGATCAGCCCCATGACGCCCACATGGAACAAGCGATCCCAGAAGCGGCTGCGCCGCAAAGCCCAGGACCGACATCTCCATTGTCGGCACCGGCGCCATGTCCTGTGCATGATTACGCCCCGTGTCCACCACACGAGGTGTGACGCACCCGGACTTCGACGCCGCGGCGAGTAAGCCAACGACTCCTTCTCCACCGCGGACTCCACTGCCGACGATGGCAGCACGCATGTCTGCTCCATCACGCCTCATGGCATATGCCGACGTTGATCCAACGCCGGCTGCGCCACCCCCATCACCAGCATCGCCGGAAAGCGTCCAAGACGTCGTCGCTGCACCTCCACTGTGCATGATCCGCACATGGATTAGTGTCCCTTATGAACCATCAGCCCGCTGGCTCACAAATGGAGTGACTGCAGGCTCGTTCCCCTCCACAGAAGGTGAGGGCCACGCTCACGCCTGAGCATCACGTGAGAAGAGGAGGAGATGCTGGCTATCACAAAGCAATGATCTAATTGCTCATATCAATTTACTATTTCATATAGTACTTGTACCGAAAGCTTTTAGCTTCAATTTGGAATAAATAAAGCGTTTACCACATGGTAGTTATTTTATTCCATTGCACCTACGGTGCTGGTGCCTTTTTCATTGCACCTACGTTTTCCATTATATTATTTTTACGTTGCTTTTCAAATCCATTGCGTTTACCGTTTCTTTTGCAATCAAGTTTCACTTGATTAATTTAATTTGCATCCTATGCAATTCAAGACGATTTATATTATATTTTATTACATTTATGCCTAAGATTAATTAAATCATTAATTTAATCAATGGCAACATTCAATTGTAGGCATCATGACGAACCGTGAGTTCGCTGAGCTCGCTCTCGATAGCTCAAACTTTCCTACATGGGCATTGGACCTAAAAGTCAGTCTATCATTACGCGGATTGTATTCAGCCATAACAGCTCCCCAAGAGGGTGTAGCACCTTTGGCTGATAATTTCAAATATAATGTCTTATTCATTATATGAAACCACATCCATCAAGATCTCAAAGCTGAGTATCTGATGGAAGAGCATCCCCGTGTTCTCTGAGAAGCTCTTCAGCAACGGTATGAACAGCAAAATGCAGTCCTTTTACCTAAGGCTACCCATAAATGGAATCACCTCCACATACAGGATTTCAAATCTATAGGTGAATTCAATCATGCTGTGCACAAAATTAGCTCTAAGCTGAGATTTTGTGAGAAGGAACCATCTGATGCGGACAAAATCGAGAAGACTCTGTCTACCATGCTTCCCGCTCACATGATCCTTCAACAACAATACCGTCAGAGAGGTTTTACTGTTTATTCTGAGTTGATCAAGACATTGCTTCAAGCAGAAATGCACGATGAGCTTCTTCTATGGAACTCCAATAAGGGCCCTACGGGTTCCAAGCCTTTGCCTAAAGTGCATGCCAACACTCACAATAAAAAACAAAAGGGTGTCATTCAAAATGGTAATCCTGAAATCTTCAATGCTAAGAACAAGCGCAAGAGGCAGAATAAGCCTCGCGGTGCTAAGGGCAAAGACAATTCTAAGTCCAACAAAGACAAGTCCAAAACTTGTGACAGGTGTGGTTGCTACAACCACCCGACTAAGAAGTGTCGCACCCCAAAGCACTTAGTGGAATTATACTTGAAGTCCGTTGGACGTGGACGTTCCAATCAAGAACGATCCAACCAAGGTGGACAATTTGAAGCTCACTTCAATTATCAAGGCGCTGCCCCAGGATGCTCCGCCGCAGCGGGACAAAGCAACACCAAGGCTCCTCCTCTACATGCTGCCACCGCTGACGACGTCAACAACATGATCTTAGAATACACTTCTGAGGATATGTTTGGAGACTATGCTTAGGCTCCTTGTCATTTCAGACTTTCATTTCCATATCCCACATGATGTAATAATTTATATTTATCGACAAAACTTTTTCTATTTCCATTGTAATCATAAACGTTTGATATAAATAATGAATAAAATCTATATTTTTTCTTGAGAATTTATTTATCTATTCTATATTTAATATAGATTGTACGGGAGTCAATCCGATGGTGGAGGAGATGTGCCTAGTGGATAGCGGTACCACTAACTCTATACTTAGGGAGATAAAATATTTCCAAACTCTCACAAAGAATAGAGGAAATGTTTTAACAATCGCAGGACGCGATGCAGTAATAGTAGGCTCCGGACGAATCACTATTATGCTCCCAATGGGTACAACGTTGGTAATTGAGGATGCACTCTTGTATTCTGATTCAACTCGTACCCTACTAAGTTATAGAGATATCCGGAAAATGGTTTCCATATTGAAACTTGTGATGAGAATAATGAAGAGTTTCTTCTCATTATAAAGAACAATGGATATGGCAAAGTAACGCTTGCAAAAGTTCCCTCACTCTCGTTTGGATTGTACTATACTTATCTCAAACCTGTACAACATGTTGCATATAAAGTTATTTTCCAGAATGTCAATGCATTCCAAACTTGGCATGATCTCCTTGGTCACCCTGGCATAGGGATGATGAGGAAAATTATAACTAATTCTGTTGGTCATAATTTAAGTAATACAAAATTTCCCCAATCCTCAAATTATGTGTACACCGCATGTGCCACTGGAAAATTAATTTTGAGACCCACTTATCTCAAAATTCGAGTCGAACCACTCAAGTTTCTTGAACGCATTCAAGGTGACATATGTGGCCCTATCCAACCATTGTCTGGACCATTTAGATATTTTATGGTTCTAATAGACGCATCCACACGATGGTCTCATGTGTGTCTTCTTTCCACATGAAACCATGCATTTGATAAATTAATCGCTCAAGTTATCGAACTAAAAGCACAATACCCTGAACATCAAATTCAGTCAATTCGAATGGATAATGCTGCTGAATTTTCCTCTCGAGCCTTTAATGACTATTGTAAGGTCTTAGGAATTCAAGTTCAGCACTCTGTTCCATATGTCCACACTCAGAACGGGTTGGCAGAATCTCTCATCAAGAGAATCAAACTTATTGCAAGACCATTATTACAGAATAGCAATCTACCAACATCATGTTGGGGTCACGCCGTTTTACATGCTGCTGACTTAATTCAATTGCGTCCAACTGCATATCATACTACCTCCCCGTTGCAACTAGTACGTGGAAATCCTCCAAGCATTTCCCATCTACGAAAATTCGGTTGCGCTACATACGTACCAATCTCACCACCGCAGCGTACAAATATGGGCCCCCACAGAAAATTGGGAATCTATGTGGGATATCAATCACCGTCTATTATAAGATACTTAGAGCCTCTTACAGGGGATCTATTTACGACCCGATACGCTGATTGTATCTTCGATGAAGACCACTTCCTGGCATTGGGGGGAGACATTATACCACATAAACAATGCCAGGAAATCAACTGGGATGCCATAGCCATCTCCAACCATGATCCACGTACTTCAGAATCTGAACTTCAAGTTCAGAAGATAAACAATTTGCAACACATTGCAAATAACACGCCAAATGCATTTACTGATTATAAGGGTGTTACCAAATCCTATAATCCCGCAAGGAATGTGCCTGCAAGAGTAGAGGTACCAAATAAAACTACTCAACACCCCTGTAAGAGGGGGAGATGTACGACAATTCCAATGGATGCAGCTCCTAGCAAGCAAAAGAAAAGGAAGACCAAATCTTCCAAAATAGTAAATGCAACTCAAAATCATGTTGAAAAACACCCTGTGAATGTTCAACCTTCACATCCCACATCAACAGTGCACTCAATTACTGATGTTGGGACATCGGAATGCCCTGGTGCTACCATTTTAGGAAATGATGATACATCGGAAAAGGGTACAAGAAATTTCCATCAATTATCTCGAGTTTGGAGAATTATATGACCGAAATACTACAATTGTCGACATTGATTTCTCCGCAATGATTGCAGAACTTATTCAAAATGATCCAGATCCTAAGACCATGGCAGAGTGCAAATCGCGCTCGGACTGGAATCAATGGAAAGAGGCAATCCAAGCAGAAATTGTTTCGCTCTAAAAAAGGAAGGTATTCTCTCAAGCAATACCTACACCTCCAAAAGTTTTCCCTGTGGGATTCAAATGGGTTTTCATCCGAAAACGGAATGAGAATAACGAAGTGGTGAGATATAAAGCGAGGCTTGTAGCACAAGGGTTCACGCAGAGACTCGGCATTGATTTCAATGAAACATATTCTCCAGTTATGAGTGGAATAACATTCCGATATCTTATTTCTCTGGCCGTACAAAATCGTCTATCTATGCAGTTGATGGACGTAGTGACTGCATATCTTTATGGGTCATTCGATTCGGACATATATATGAAGGTTCCAGATGAAATTTCTATACCGAATCAAAATGCAAGTCGCAAAATGTATTGTGTAAAACTTCAAAAGTCACTCTATGGCTTAAAATAGTCGGGAAGAATGTGGTACAACCGACTTAGCGAGTACCTTTTACGGAAGGGATACTCTAACAATGATGATTGTCCGTGTGTCTTCATCAAAAAGTCACAAACTGGTTTTTGTATTATATCAGTGTATATTGATGATTTAAATATCATTGGCACCCAACGGGACATTGATGAAGCATGCAATCATCTAAAGACGGAGTTCGAAGTAAAGGATTTGGGTAAAACCAAATTTTGCTTAGGTTTACAGCTTGAGCATCTACCAAATGGAATTTTTGTGCATCAATCTGCCTATATCCAAAAAGTATTGGAGAAATTCAATATGGATCAATCATATCCCAACAAAACCTCTATGGTTGTTCGGTCTCTAGGAATGGAAACTGACCAATTCAGACCTCGGGACGAAGGCAGAGATATTTTGGGACCTCATGTTCCATATTTTAGTGCCATCGGAGCCATCATGTATCTTGCAAATTGCACCAGGCCTGATATTGCATTTGCAGTGAACTTGCTAGCCCGAGACAGTGCTGCTCCTACCAAACGTCATTGGACAGGAGTAAAATGTATCCTCAGATATTTAAATGGCACGAGAGATCTTGGACTTTTCTACAAAAGAGGCCCAAATTCTGACATTATTGGATACACCGATGCAGGATATTTATCTGATCCCTATAATGGCAGATCACAAACAGACTTTGTGTTTTTACACAATGGAACAACCATTTCATGGAAGTCATCCAAACAAACTTTGGTGACTACATCTACAAATCATTCTGAGATAGTTGCTCTATATGAGGCTTCACGAGAATGCGTATGGCTTCACAGAATGATCAATCATATACAACAGTCTTGTGGTATTGGTGGCATAGATTCACCAACCATAATCTATGAAGATAATGTGGCTTGTGTTGCACAGATGGATAAAGGATATATCAAAAGCAATATTACCAAGCATATTTCTCCTAAGTTGTTCTATCCTCATGAATTGCAACAAGAAGGAGAAATCAATATCTTGTCGACCAAATCATGTGATAACCTCGCTGATGTATTCACTAAGTCCCTACCAGCTTCTTCATTTGAAAAATGTGTCAAAGGAATTGGTATGCGGCGACTTAGGGATTTGCAAGGTTTAGGGGGAGAAATCTCCTAGATATTGCTTTGTCTGACACATCATATCACACTCTTTTCTTTCATGAGTTTTCCTCTCAAGGTTTCTCAATGAAAGTTTTTAATGAGACGATAATAACATAAGCATATGTCATATTCCTCATTTTTCCCACAAGGGTTTTTAGAAGGAATATCAAAGACATAAATTGACCTCCTAACTATGTTGAGTTTTCTCCTAAAAGGTTTTTCTCATAATAGTTTGCAATGAGGCAATAATCATAAAATGATATACTTTCTTCTTATTTTTCCCACCGGGTTTAAAGGAGTTTTTAGTAGCATATCCATACTTTTTCTTTTTTTCCCCACAGGGTTTTTGGGAGATTTAAAACATTCATGGATCTCAAGAGAGGATTCGATCAAGGGGGAGTGTTACAAATTCTACAATTGATCTTATCCTTAATTCATTGTTGTAACCTCTCAATAGGAGTTAATGCCTCTTATGGCTGGTTATGTTTCACGTAACCCCCTTCTCAATGATATGACATTGTATATATATGTGAGAAGATCAATGGAATGAGAACACGATTTTCACTATTGTCAATATTTTCACTCTCGCATTGTTCTCCAAACCATACTCGTAACACTTTTCGCTGATCAGGCAGCATTTCTATTGCTCAGATTGTTTTTTTCCCTTTTCGGCAACATTTTGTTTAAACACAGTACAGATGAACGAGCATGCACGGTACGAATGATTGAATGAAGATGCTCCTACACACGACGCACAGCACAGGCACAGCCACCTCGTGAATGAATGCATGGGCATGCATGTTGCCAGAGTTCCATCGCCCACCACTGAAACGAATGGCGTCCGTTTGTTTCACCGCAAGAAAAAAAAAAACACAGTCACAATGCCTCGCTGTGAGAAGAGAACACGTGGCAGTGGCAGTAAAATTTCTTATGCTCTTGGCCGTAGACGGTAGTAGATCCAAAAGGCAATGGAAAGTAGGAGATGGTCGTCGGTCGTAGCTGGGCTCTGGTTTTCGCTTCCGTTCACCGTCTTGGGCTCCTTTCGCGTGAAGCGCAGGTGCAGATGCACGTAGCTGGAATCTGGCGGGTCCAAATTCCGCGCTTGCTTCGCTTGGAGCCTTGGACCAGCGGCCCCGCTCGGATCCCGATGACCAGTCCGCCGGTTTTTTTTTCTCACGTGGCGTGGGCAGCCACTAGCTAGCGTGCCATCGGCATCGGCCAGCAAGCGCGTGGTGACTCGCCGCACGGTGACTGCTTTGAGCTGCAACTTGCGAGATGGATGAACAACAAGTGCTGTTCGCCCAAATCCGTGAAAACGAAAACAAAAAAAAGAACCAGAGGACTGTCTTCAGTGGTGGAATGGCCGGTGTTCCGTCGTGATGCCTAGTTTGGCTTCGCCCTTCGCGTGATTGTGATTTGCGATGCGGCCAGGTGAAGTGTTCCGATGCATGCGCCTGTGCCTGGTGTGGTACGCTCGCTCCTCAGGCTCAGGCCCTGCCGAAACCTTCCCCGCCCGCGAAGGCATCGGCATCGGCATCGCTACCCGGTCGGTTCGGACCAGACTTGCGGCCGGAGACTCGGTAGCAGGTCAACGGGAGGGAGAATGGCGCTGCCTGGTCGCTGGTGGAACGGAATCGTCTCCCTCGTGATGGGATGGATTGCTTTGCTTCCTTCCGACTGGAGGATCTCGTCATGTATCATATGTTGCCATCGTCACCGGTCACCGCCATTCAGCTTGGTACCTTGTCACCAACTTTGATGATGAAACTTGCCGGGGAAAGGTAAGGCCTGAGCCACAAATGAAATTCCAACTCACAAACAGTATTGTATTTCACACAAGAAGCTCGGTTTATTTTTGACACGATAGCAAAGCAGAGTTTACAACATGACAAGAGGAAGGACCAGACCATAATAATTGCTGATCCCTCCTCAACCTCACACAATCAAGCACTGGACAACACAAACTTATTACATTATACTACACGAATCAAAGTACTATCATGAAACAACAGAAACTTATAAGACTAATTAACCAGCAACCGCAGGAGGTTCCTTCTTAATAACCGTAGTAACCTCCTGACAGCAGCCAGTGAAACCCAAACCAAACCAAAGAGCAGGGGCAGGACAAGAACTACAAACCAGCAAGACCATGGATGGAATGGACCAGTGCGTGCTCTAAAATATGGCAACGACCGATCCATCCGTGACGAACAGACACCCACACATACGGACGAGAGAATCACAAGAGCTTCATACTAATTTTTTAGCCCTCTGCTATCCCTGATCCCTCTGCTGCGTGCACTAAAATGAGCACAAGATAGCAGCAGAGGAGCGGGCGCATCGGGCGGAGAGGGAGGAGAGAACCCGCAGAGAGCGGCTCTCTTCTTCGACATCTGAGGATCGGTTGTTTTGTTTCAGTTGTCGTCGTCGGAGGCCGGGAGACCCTCCTCGCCGTCGGCGGCGCGGCTATTGACGAGGCCCGCGGCCAGGGCGGCGACCGCGGCGACGACCTCCTTGAGGATCTTCCCCTTGATCTGGCCCCTCCGCGGCGGCGGCGGCAGGCCCGCCCTGCTGCTGCTGCTGCCTCTGGTGGCGGCGCGCTCAGCCACTGCGGGCATGGCCGGCGCTGGAACTTGGATGGTCTCGGTGGCCATCAGCGACTAAGCGAAGCAACCCCCACCCCCACCCCCGGTAGCTTGGACTGGTTGGTGGGCGAGAGGAGAGGGGAGAGCGTTGGATTTGATTGCACAGGACTACAGAGGCGGCACTCGTGCGTGCCTAAAATAGGCGGCCGAGCTGGCGTCGCGTTGGCGGGCCGAGCAGAGCGAGGAGAAAAAGCGCAAAGGTGGGGCCCAAAGTGCGCGTTTGAGGGGGCCACCACCATGGAGCGGACGAACCACGAGTAGTTGTGGTTTCTGGGACGGAAACACTTGTCGCTGACAAGTGGGGACGATGACCTTCTAGGCCCACGGTGGCCCAGCACTGCGCGCCGATATTCAACGTGGTCGGTCCGTGGGCCCGCCGTGTCTTTTTGACGTGGTTCGTACGACAGTAGGAGTATGCTAGTGGGGCTAGTGGCTCTCAGCACTGGATAGCCAGCCCGCGCTGGTGCGGGTGCCACTGATGCGGCTAATCAGAATGCTGCATTGTTTAGTTAAGACAAATCAGCAGTAGTATCAGAAGATGCTTCTAAAAAGCGCCGGATCTCAGTCCCGTAATTTATTATTAGTCACGACTTTTATCCTTGGTTTTAGGGTGTCCGTAATAATAATAGTCCGTACTAGCTATTTAGTGAGTTGATGTAGAGGTGAGAAACAAGAACAAAGATTATTTTATATCACTGGACACACATGCTCCTCTCACATATTCTTGAAAAACGTGAAATAGACTAGCTATTTGCTCGTCACTAGTGACTATTCTCTCCTACTTTTTATGGTTGGAAAACGTAGATAAGGTTACGTATTTATAGAAGTCAGAATATCTTATAATTAAAATGAAGTGAATAATACTTATTTAATAGCAGGAATTCTTTTAATAGCATACACATTAGTATTTTTATACAATTTTGATTAAATTTAAAATGGCTTAATTAAGATTAAACTAGAACATGAATTATTACGGACAGAAGAGTACACCAGCTCTACGGTCGCCATCCTGGTTTTGTTCCGCCGGCAGCTCTAGGTAACGGACTAACGGTGAGGTACATCCGTGACCTGTCGTGTCTTCCTTCTTGGTTAAGGATACAGATTGTAGCAGGAGTATTGTGTTGGGAGGTAAAGTACCTTCTGGATGGGTCAGGATCCATTCTGCATCTCTGGATCCCTCATTGCCTCAAGCATCAGGTACAGCGTTGCTCGCGTGATCTCACCAGGAAGACGTCACCAAACTAGCCGAGCAAGCACTACCCCGGACGCCAGCCATTTCGCGAATGTATCGGCACGCAACCGCGGCAGCCGTTTTGTTTGGCTTTGACTCGGCTCGCTGACTGGCCTAGCATTCCTTGGCTTCAATTTACGAATTCAACATAAGTTTAGAGCACGTTTGGATTAGAGGATTTTTCACAGAAATTTTAAAGGAATTCAATTTCTATATTTGGTTTACAAGACGTATTATTTGAAATGGAGGAATGAAGTTTCTCATTACTATGGAAATGCACTTCCCTTCGTCAAATGGAGGAAATAAAATATCCGCTTCAAGATATTTACGGATTGTGGGAATGTTTTCCCGTTCTAATGTTTTTCCTATAAAATATTTGTACACGGAATTCCAACATTTCAAATAGATTCTCAAACTCTTAGAAAATTTTCCTGCATATAAATAGGCGATGAGCGAGTCCTTATTCACTGGAATGGAGGAACGGGCTATTCATGTGTTCTAAACACATATTCCTATATGATTCATGTATTTTTCGATCCTCTTTTTCTACCAACACCCATTTCCTATTTTAATTTTTTTTTCCTTCATTTGTTTTGCATTCCTTCCTACCGAGGACCATATTAGTTGTTGTCAAAAACCACTTGCACGCCACCTTCTCACTATACAACTTTTAGCTTAGCACCTGGATAAGCTCATATGAAAAGTTTTAATAGGAGAAAAACAAGGTGTACAGAGTGGTGGATTTAGATTCTGGCGAAGACTAGAACTAAATTCTAGTAGCGAAAAGCTGAAAACTAACTATGGTCTGTATAGAAAAAATAGCTATCAAAAGATTTCAAAACGAAAAACTACATGCTTAATAGCGTGACACAATCGTTAAAAATGTAAATGGAATATACAAAAATAAATACTCCTTTGGATTTGGATCTTATGGTTTAAAATTTAGTTGGCTAAAATTTGTTTAATAGTGTTTCATGACCATTGGCTAATGTTTGATTGACCACGAGGGCTCGATGTTTATAGTCGTTGGAGTTACAAATGGGGGGAGAAAGGGAGAGGGAGAACGAGTCTAAAAGATCAGGTAAGGGTTTAGCACGAAGACCGGTGTCTCTAGTCTAGCCTCAAAGAATAGGCCCATATATAGCCCCATATTGCCCTAGTTTAAGGGAGCAGGGTCCATCACTGCAGCTACATGTCCCTAAGAATATTCGCCACAGTATAAGGATGGAGCGTGTTATTAGTTTGGCCTGGATGGAGCGGCAAATGTTTTGCCGTGTCACATCATAGTTTAGTGTATTAAAAATAGACTACTTATAAAACTAATTACATGCCCCTGTGGGACTTAACAAGGCGATTCTATTAAGCTAAGTTAATCTATAATTAACAAATATTTACTGTAGTACAACATTGTCAAAACATGAACTAATTTATATTAAAAGATTCGTCTCGCGAAGTTAGCTCCGACTGACAAATTACTTTTTTAATTAATATATTTTAAATAGACCAAATTAGGGATAGGAGATTCGATGTGACAGGGGCAAAACATTTGCCCCCTAACCCAAACAGGCTTACATCAAGTGACACATGCTACCCTTAGGAGCAGCAAGCATGATGATCCTCTATGCCAGAGTCGTCCTAGTCACATGTTTCTGCAGGACATCAAGTGATCAAGTTGCGCATGGAGTTATAGACAGACGAGCTGATTCCACATGATGAGAGATTGAGAGTACCTGTATATAAGTACTCGTCAAGATATGTAAGAAACACAAGTGCACTATCAGAAGAACATCATATCGAACGCATAAAAGATGCACATAAAGATTTGCATCAGTTCTTTGCTGTCCCATGAACCGTACCAAAAGTAAGATAAGGAAAAAAAAAAGTCATTCAACTTCTATGTTGCATCACGAATACACGCACTAGTAGTTGTTCCGTTCACATTATGATCGTTTTCTTCTCGAAATATCGTCATCGTTGTCACGGAGCTAGCTACCATATATAAATGATTAAGTTCGTAAATTGTAGTGAATCGCATATAATAATGTACCCGGCATGACGGCAAAAGGGTAATCTCACCATCGTGTATATATATCCTCTCTGCTTTAGTTAATTTTTACAGTTGCTGTCACGAGCAACGGCGTAACAACTAACAACACTTGACGGCAGCTTGTGCAGCAGGTGTGCAAAGCCGTGAGATGGAAGCCCACCAAAATCCGATCTCTCATGCGCCAAAAAAAAATCGGCCCACTCGCGTGTAAAGCTGCATCTTTATCGCTGCCGAATGTTTCTTTGTTAAACCTAAACGGATATGTATGCCAACGTGGCAAAGGTGCAGCAAAGCATAAAGCTTCGCCTTTTCTCCATACATGATATCGGTCGAGGCGGCTGCGTCTAGCGAGCCCTAATGAAGCTTGAATTTTCATTGGTCAGTCTCAGAGAAGGAGATGGAGCTGACTCAAATTGCACCGGTCAGCTGAAGGGTAAACAAGGTCTTAAACAGAATTGGTATCTCTTCCTTTAGACGAACAGAACGAACAGAGTTGCAAGATGGACTGACGAAGGACGCGTTGATGATAGTTGGTTGGTACTAGTACTATGCATGAGCCATAGAACCTTCCTTTTTCCAAAACAAAACACACGGAACACTTATATTTATCATACATTTCTGTCATTTACCAGTGGACCAAACAAAGCAAGTCCAAGATAAGAAAACCTCACAAAGCAAAGTTGAGATACAAGAGTTTATACATCTATCTAAAGATAAGGTTTTTGTTTCAGTTGTAGCTTCGTTCCCTTGTGAAACTGTTGCGACCCACTTGCTTATTGGAGTCGTCGCCGCCGCCGTTGCTCGGCGCCACGAGGTTGCTGAGGGCCTTGACGATCTGGAGCTTGACGCTGCCCCTCCTCATCGGCGGCCTCTTCTCCTTCTCGACGTTGCTGACGCTGTTGTACTGGTAGCAGCACTCCATCCCTCCTCTCCTCTCTTCTTAGCTAGTGTGGACTTGCTGCTAATACTCTACGCGCTGTGGCTAGCTGTTGAGGCTTGAGATGAAGACCAGTTAAGTGCTTTGCTTTATGCTTGCCGAAGGGATGCGGTAGCTGCAGGATGTATTTATAGGCGACGCGTGCTTCAGTATATATATATGGGAATGCTGCTGCTCATATAAGATCGGCACCATGGTCTCAACTGCAATGATCGGAGTCACGTATGGATATGGTGTGTGTACGTATCTTCTCTCTTTTTTCTTTAAAGAAAAAAAAAGTTGGGAAGAATAAATTGACTAGCACTAGTCAATAGTCACGGGATTACTATCTCGTACGTCTATCTATATCTATCCCGGCCCAGTGGTCAGTGTGAACAAGATCAAGGGACTAAGCAATCAGGGAAGGAATCCTTTTATCTTCGAACAATCGGTACGAGTAGCAATCAGGGGAATCTGTAAATGGCCAAAAGCCCAAAACCACACGAGTCGAGCACTTTGGAAGCATCCTTTAGACCAGCGACTGGTCAGACGAGCACGCATCGAAGCTTATGGTGAATATTACTGCAAACCAGTGCTCCCAGAACTGATTCCTTCTTGGAGCAGCGACATGCTGATGAGCATGTCGTGCGCGCCACTGGCTCTTCACTGCACAAAAAGGTCTGGAGTGAAGTGAAGTTTGGTATGCTGATTTGTTAGCGTTATCTCTTCTCGAATTATCTCTTGGTGCAAACAGGTAGCGGACGCTTGGTGCTTTGCTGAACCCTCTACCATCCTATCCATAATCCATGTAGATGTAGTGCGCAAGGATAAAGAGAGAGTTGAATATGTTACATCGTTGAGATATTTGCATGATTCTTTCAAAAAAAAAAAAGATGTGTGCATGATAATACAGATGCCAAAGCGGCAAAAGATTCAGATATTCCTGCACTCTTGGTTTTCTATCCGATAGAGTGTAGGATATGAACGCTTTATCAGCCACACTACGGTTGCATAGCTACCATAGCCGGCCACGCATTCACCGAGCGATGGAGTGCTAGATATTTAGATATTGAGCAAAATTCATCGTCGGTCTTTAACTTAGCTTAAGATGTCATCTATATCCGTAAATTTAAAGTACTTAAACTTTTAAGGTGACAATCAGTTCCCAAAACTTTTAAAGTGATCACCGCAAGTCCTAAACTTGGGTGACAATGTCATCCCGATCCAAATGAGGTAAAAACCCATTTTATAAGCTGGCATGACACACTCACTATTTGTTAGATGTGGATCCAACATGTATCAATTAATAAATTATTATTTATATAATATCTGTCATTAAATTATAAAATATATAAAATAATTTACATCATCAAAAAATAAATTAAAGTTTTAAAAGAATTTACAACAACAAAATATATTAGGTTTAAAATAAAATAGAAAAATACTAAAATCAATTTAATATTTATGTATCTGTAATATTATTAAAATAATGTTAAAAGTTACTATTATTAAAAGTTCTAATACTTTTAATAATAGTACTATAGTATTAAAAGATTTAATATTATTGCTATAGTATTATAGTATTAATAATAGAGAAAAGTTAATTCTATAATACTACTATTAAAAATTTTAAAATAATATTAAAATTAGAAGTAACTTTTATTGAAGAAAATTTTAATAATATAGGTAACTTTTAATATTATTTTTAAATTAATTTAAAAGTTTTGATGGTAGTATTATTAAAAATATATAAAATTTTAATCATGATCTTTATTTTTTTACTATTATTAAAAGTTTTTTTAATAATAGAAACTAAAACGGTAGTATTTTAGAAGTAACTAAAATTTATAAGTTTTCTTCATTAATAATTGGTATTATTAATTATACTAGTAATTTTAAAATATATTAGGTTTAAACTAAAATAGAAAAGTACTAAAAATAATTTAATTTAGTCTATAATAAATAGTATATATAAAAAATATTTGTGATAAGCGTGCGCGTACACGTGATCTAATTGTAATAACAACCATGCATGACATACTCATTATCGAGATTTGGAATAGCAAACATACTGAACGAATGAATAACCATTTGGAGTATCTTGTAGTGGGACTAAAAAAGCGTCGAGAGCACTGGTGGCGCTGTGCTTGAGTCAGCCATGATCCTATATTCGATATACATGCAGATGTCTCGTCGGACAGGTGCAGGGGTTTGGAAAGCCTGCTCTCCCAATGTCTATATACGCGCAGCAGCTGCCAGCTGGGAGAGAAAATCATTATCTCAACTACGGAGTAATACCGAGAGTTCTTATCTTAGGAGTCATCATCCAAAAAGTTAAATATCTCTCGGGAGTCAGGACCAAGCCGAGATGGCCTCTTTTATCCACGGAGGTAGATCTGTCTATACGAGAATATGGTAGGGATATGTCACCTGCAGCTGCAGATGGGCTCTAGATAATGACAATTATTAGCAACTTCAACAATTATCATAGAAAATTTCCTAATAGATGAGCTATAATGACAAATCTTCAATTCGTGAAAACTGTAATGGCTTGAATCAAAATAACCTAATAAAAAAAAGGATGGAGTAGAAGGTTAATAATAAACGTGCTGAAACAAGTCTGGACTTAAAGAAGTCTGCGCACAGGAGAAACAGAGGAAATGGGCCAAACAGGGGGAAACTAGCTGCGCTGAAATAATGGGCTAAATCTACACACGAGAAATGGATCGGCCCGTCCGTGGTTGACAGCTAGTGGGCCAAAGCTTGACAGCAAAAACAGTCCACTCGTCCATCCATGGTGCGTCTACGGCTCTACGCTTACTAGCTGCGCTCGTGAACAGCAACGCGCGCTTCCCTCCTACACCTACAGTACTGATTACTGTTCGTCGTTATCGCCTTCTCGGTGCTAATTGAAGAGCGTGTGGAGGCTCGGGGTACGCCGGATCCATTGCAGCGGCTTAGAAACCGCGCGCCTTGGGTGGCGGCTCGGGACGACGTATGGTATAGCTTCAGAGGCTTCCTCATGACAGAGACAGCTGCTGAAGATGAGAGGAGATTTTGGATGGATGCAAGGATCATTTAATTTGTCAGAACAATCGTGCGTACAGAAACCTCTCTAAATGTAGCCCATGGTTATTGTGTAGCACTGTAAGTACATGTGAAGGGAAGCCGAACAGGACTCACTCGATGCCGAAACCATGATTTGTGCTGTAAACTTGTAAATTAATATATATATATATATATACACACACACACACTGCGTCAAAGCAGAGGTAGCTAACTAGCTAGGCTAAGCATACATGAATTTTGCAACGTTGCAACTCAGCTGTTGCTCAGTACGTGTTCCCTTTCAGAAATCAGAACTTGGCGTCCGCCGCTTGGACTTGGTTGGGGCCGCCACTGTCGCCGCCCAGCGCCACGAGCTTGCTGATGGTCCTCACGATCTGGCGCTTCAGCTGGCCCCTCTTCAGCGGCGGCCTCTTCTCCTTAGTGGTGCTGGTGCTGGTGTTATAGCCGCCGCTGCTGCTCAGGTACTGGTGGTAGTAGAACTCCATGGCTCCTCCCTCGTCTCTTCTTGCCTTGTTCTGTTGCTTCCTTGGTTAGTTGCTTTACGCCTCTGCCTTGACTCACCTTGTGTGTGTTTCGATTTTCAGGTCTAGGTGCTCACTTTCACTAGCTTGATGTGGATGCGACGCCGGAAGCTTTGGCTGGACAGGATTTATAGGCACAGGGCGACGCTTTGTTTTTTTTTCCCGATAGCTACACTAGTTCGATGCATGCATCAGTGTAGTTGGTGACTTTTGTGCTCGTTCAGTATATACTTTTTTTGAACGAGTCGTTCAGTATATACTTCCTCCATCCACGAAACAAAGTATACCGGTCAAATGAATTTAAATAATATTAGTATTTATATCTCTAAATAAGTTTATCTAAAAAATATTTTATAACTAATGTAATAATATTTATTTTATTTCATAAGTGTTAGTATCTTTTTTATAATTTTAATCAAAAATTAAACTGTTTAACTTCTCCAAACAGGAAAATTGTAATTTTTTTGGTAGAGAAGTATCGAAAAAAAAAGAAGAAGAATATGTTGACTGCCTTCAGCTGCAGCCTGGACCGGGTCTCACGAGTCACGAGGCCCATATGGCCATATGTGAACGAGAATGAGATCTGCTCATAAATACTCCTCTATATAGTCAAGTGGCCACGGAATTTATGCGCCTAATAAACCAGTAAAACCACGCTGAGGCCCCGGATTTGTTCAACCGGATGGCGAGCTACAAGGCGTGCGGGTTTGTGAAGCATCCACGATTAGACCAATCAACAGCCAGTGGTCACATCGATCAGGACCGGTTTGAAGCTGAGGGCGAGTTCATGAACGCTACTAGATGCTGTGGTGTCCCGGCTGTCTCTCTTTCCACAGACCGGCGCGGCGCCTCCTTTTTGCTAGCAACTGGCCACATCTTTTTATATATTTTGTTTCAGTTAGGTAGTGCTGGCTCCATTAGCGTACGTACTATACTAATAATAATAAGCACGATGTAGAATCAGATAGATTGCAGGTTAAAGGAAACGCATGCGCAAAACCAACCTGCTGAGCCATGTGGATGCACGACATCACATCCAGTGGCGTTGCAGATCGATGTAGTATCTCATTCCTAATACTAGTACTATAGTACGTACTATACAAAATCTACAGAACGCATGTGTAACAAACATTGGGTCACATGGCAAATAGATAAGGTCACGGGCGGCTGCTAGCAATCAGCTGGACCCATCGCCACGGTCGAGGTGTCGCTCGGTGAGCCGGTGCATGCTGCGGCCACCGGCACCTGCGCTGACACCTCAACTCCTCAAGCGCTATCTGCCAGACTGCGGACTGCCTGCCGCCACTCAGAGAGATACACTGAACCTCTGGTATGCACGGCACCATTTTCTCCGTCCGTCAAAATGTTAGGATAGCGTTCATCAGCGACATGTGACAGACATGTCGTCTGGTGGACTGTGTATCTCACTCACTATATAACGTCAGTCTCCAGCAACGTGCTGCTAATTAATAGTGTTTTCATTCAGTTCAGTAGTCATCAGGGCTTAGTCGTACGTGGTGTGCCTGCCTCTTAAGCAACTGATGATGTCGCCAGGATTGGCATAGTACCACTAGCACACACTGATGTCTGATGACACTATGACAGGTTCAGTTCATCAGGAGTTGACAGTGCGGACGAAACGGTGAATCGACCAGACAACCCCCTAGACACGTCCAGTTTTACTACGTCGATGATTGGCCACGAGCTCGAATTCGCGCTAAGCTGACCAGTCTGACGGTCTGACTGGTCGCTGGCTGGCCGGTCTAATGATGCTTCAAAGATGCACCTCTGACTCTGATTTTAGTAACACTTCCACGCGCGCTAAACTCGCCCATCTAGTAGTTTACAGTTGCTGTCTCTTTCGGGGACAGTGTAGATTCCCTGATTAGTGCGACGATCGCTCGTTCACTCTAGAATCAGGCACCGTGGCGGGCCCAGAAGTAGTCCTTCAAAGAACGGTAAATACACCAAGTGACTTTTTTGGATAAAAAAAAAACGCACCAGATAATCAAGGGCAACATGCGGCACGGCAAATCGGCAACGCATACGCACAGCCCCGATGTGATATGTGCTTCGGCGCTTCACCTCTATAAATACTTGCCACCATCATCTCCCATCCTCTAAACACACAAACACAAAAACACAAGTGAGACACCACCTATAGCTTTCAAGGACACCGATCGAAAAGAACAGACATCGCAAGAAGGGAAGCAGGGAGAGATAGAGAGAGCGGGTCAGTCGCCAGATCATCCATGGAGTACCACGCCTACCAGCACAGCAACAGCAGCGGCAACTTGAGCTCAAAGGAGAAGAGGCCGCCACTGAAGAGAGGGCAGCTCAAGCGGCAGATCGTGAGGACCATCAGCAACCTCGTGGTGCCCAGGAACGCCGCTGCTGGTGATGGCTCTGCCTCTGCCTCAAGGGAGAAATTCAGCAGAGGACCCAGCTACAACTGATGGATCTCACTAAAAGGAGCGTTATCAGATTCACAGCGTGAGGTTTGGTACTACTATGTACGTACTAGTAGCCGATGCTTCTGTTGAGTGTCCTCCTTAGAGTTTAGTAATAGTCCCTTGCTGTACAAAGCTTGCAGGCTTTTAGATGGTTGATAGAGTTTTGCTCCATAAGGGTATTGTTAGCTTCATAGCTTGTCTGAGGAAATAGAGAGGTCGTGTAAAATTCCTTGTACAATACATCTTGTGGAATGAACGCTTGTTACTTACTGTACGTCAAAGAGAACGTCATGCTTCACGGGGGAAAAACATTGGTAAATCGGCTGAACTCACGTCGCAGCAGCATTTGGTTTCTTTGTGTTTATTTGGTGAGCTTTCGTCCTGACTCCCTGGTGTTGCCCATCCTGCAGACGCCCCAACATCAGAGGCAACGAAAGCAGCCAGGTATAAAGTACTGTAGCAAAAGCTACGGCAGCCACAGTTGTGAAAGGCAGCAGCCGGACCAGCCCAAAATGGCCATGAAACCAGAAACTGATTAGTAAACTGCTGTAGAATCCTCGGAGAAGCTGACAAATAAGCTGTATATACTGTTCAGTTGTATTGTTAACGCCGACACGGACATCTTCAATTGAAAGCACCCATAAACTCAAAATATTATGATAATTTACAAGAATAAGCATATCATAATTGCCCATAATTCTCATCTTTTTCTTACAGTTCTTCCGATGCACATTTACATTGGAAGGCAGCAACCAATGGACAGCCATATAATTTGCTTCTTTTCTCTTCTCAAATTATAAACATGGAGTGAAGAAAGAACATGTAGACCTACTACAAGTGGTAGAAAAAAGAATTCAGGAAACCACAAAGGGAAAAGAGGGGGAGGGGACGGGGTACTAGAGTATTTCAAAACTTAGGCCACCCTCAGTGCTGCCACCAACTGGCACCGTGTGATCAGATCATAAATACACTGATATTACGTGGTGGCGAAGAAATTTGGACTGGGTGACATTGTCCTTATCAATCCAGTTTTATTTCTTGCAGCTGTTCATGGTGTCCATTCAAATTGTCCATGGCTAATTGCACCTCTGGCAGATCGTTGTCTTTCTCAGGCGTATCTGCTCTCTTGCCATCTTCTTTGGGTGATTCTGCTCTCTGTTCATTATCTAGATCTAGTGCTTCTCTCTGCTTCTCATCATCTCTGTTGGAGATTTCTGCCATTTCATCATTATTGGTAAACTTTGTGTTCGCGGAGTCATCAGCATTGTTCTGTTTTTCCTGTGAGGAATCCATGGGGAGAACAAGTTTAAGAGTGAGTAGAAATCAACAGCATGCTTTTGCATATATATATATATATATATATATATATATATATATATATATATATATATATATATATATATATATATATAAACCAACAATGGAAAATGCTGTGTGCTAAAAGAATTCAAAGTCACAACAATGACCAGAGGCTCTCACATTGGAAGAAATGAAAATAAGGTGATTTTTGGTCCTTGATAGGAAACAGGTAGAATATACACCCTAGAAATTTGTGTTAAACGTATTCATATGGAATTCAGGGACAGAGCTTTACCATTGAT
Source organism: Microstegium vimineum (assembly GCA_022036555.1). Taxonomy (NCBI): domain Eukaryota; kingdom Viridiplantae; phylum Streptophyta; class Magnoliopsida; order Poales; family Poaceae; genus Microstegium; species Microstegium vimineum. The sequence continues at coordinate 16,947,580 of CM039127.1, read as the reverse complement.
GTTAGATAAAATAAATCTAATGTTTTTAACTAAAAGGGAACTCCATATTAAAAATATATTTTTATATATATATAAGAAGTTTTAAGCGGCAATAACAACCTACCATATACATGTTTCTTATGTCTCCGAGTTATCTTTCAGTCAGAACAAATTACCTTGTTCTTATCACGCCAACTCAGGGAAAATGGGCCAAGCAAGTTTTTCCTTCTTGGCTGGAACTCCTGCGATGAATTCTGGCTTGCCTGAGTAGGGATGCATCGAGCATTGATGGTCTAGAAGGGGAACAGGTGCAGCAAATATATCAACATTAGAAAATTATTTCAATAAAGTGCCAGGAAGCTACGTAACTAAAATTAATCATCATAATGTTACATTATGTTAGTTTTCAGTTGAAAAAACATAGGAGGCCAGAAGCGGCATTAAACAAAGTTCAGTTGCCAATAGTGAAAAATTAACAATAGAAAAATGACTGGTAAATTAGCATTTAGCAATGCCTTATTGCTAGTTTTAAGAGCTGTCTATCTCAGACTAAGAATTGTGAGAGTAGATAAGATTCAGATACCTTGGGGAAGGGCAAGGGGACAGTGCTTTCTGCTGGCTAGATTGGTACTGCAGTGTAGCCTCTAACATTGTTTCTGCCATTACAGCTCTGTTCTCCATTTGGGCAAGTGAAGCCATAGCTTCCTCATACTTTTCCTGCACATATGTCATCATCCTGTAAGTGTGGAACGACCTAGGGTAAAAGAAGGCACATACTAATTTTGCTAATTCTGATAAAAACGATAATAAGTAGTGACAATGGTATAATTGAAGAACCAGTACCCAGCTCTTCAGTAATTTCTGCCATTACATACTAGTTTGAACAATGAAAAAAAGGAACAAAACAGGATGCTTTGTTTAGAGACCACTTGTTCTAAAGAATATCCTTAAAATAATGTGATTGGTGCCAACTTGCAAGCTGGGTATCCTGTTTACCCTAAGAAAGCTAGTACATGGCAGGCGGCCAGTGAAAGCCATCCAATTTTCTTATCAAATTAAAAATTGAGCTTCTTAATTTCTGGATCATGTCTAAGAAGGAAAAATGCATATATAGAGACAAATGTTGTGATCAAAGGTATCATTCAACAGTACTCTTTACAAAAAGTAATATATTTGACCATTTTGACAGGTTTTCAACTAGGCCCAGATAATTTCTGAACCATCGTTGCAAGATTTATTCTGAATTAGTAATCAAACTGGTTACCTCAGCCAGGTATATTTCTTTCAATTAGTTTGTTTACGAGAAACAGACCCTAGATAAGGCCAAAACCGTTTCCATTTTACTGAGAATTTTCCAATATTACAGCTGCTGCTTTGATAAGTCTATGTTTATATGATAACAAACACTATAAAAGTTATCTTTTGCTACACTGTGTACCAGACCTAGCTCAACAGGAAATAGCTTATGGAGAAAACAAGAGAGCTGATGTCCAAAATAGATCAAGTCATTGATTAACCTGTAGAACATTTGCTGCGTATCTCTGAGCAGCAGCATCCTGCTCGGCTGAGATACGAGCTTCCTCTGCAATTTTCAGTTCTTGTTCGACACGCATCAGGACCTTTAACAAGATTCCTGGTTAGTGTATATGCAGTATAGAAATGCATATAGAGAATGGTCAGAGAGCAATCTTACCTGAAACATTGCTTGCTCCTGTTCCTGCTTGTCTGACAGGGCCTGTCTTAGTTCAGATATTTCTTGTTCCAACTGCTCAACCTGAAGGAAAAAAATGCAAATATGTTCAGTTCCATTGCTCTAAGAACACAAAAGGTCCGTAGTTTACAAGAAAATTTTGATAAATTTGCTAAATTATTCTTAAAAACCATATAGTAATTTATACTCCATAACATTTACATCATTTTAATATGGTGAAATGTTATTAATAACGATTCATAGAAGCGATTTTTGCAACGAACTAAATGGTACCCCTTACGTTACAACATAGACCTTTTGCTCAGGAGTTTCAAAAATAAATGTTCTTATGTTCATTGATGAAAGCAAGAGTGCAGGTCTAGCAACATCTCCAACCTCATACCCCCCACCCCACCCCGCCCCCAAAAAAAACCTCCAACCTCTACCACTAATTTAATATGTCAAAGAGGTTTTGCTATCATACCATGTATTGCAAGTAAATAGGGGCACATTCGCATGGGTCGTCATTTCTCATTAACTTTTCTTTTATTCCTAGTGTATGCGCATGACTGTTGCGGGCTTGAATGAGGTACGAAGATAGTATCGTGCAATCTAGATTCTGGATATTTCCATAATTGAATACTTTCTCTGTAAATAACAGTAAAGTACTCTATACCTTTGCACTTAATTGGCGCCTATTGTCTTGCTTAACCATTTCCATAAGTGCTGTTTCTAGTTCATCAGCTCTGCAAAAGCGAAAGGAAGAAAGAAAAAGGTAAAAGAACAGTTCGACTGAAAAGAAAATACTCAGCCGAAAGGGCATGATCATGCTGTTTAAAAATACGTGTTTAACAGTTTCACAACATGAGTAACAATAGCTAGAACTTTACATCAGTAAATAGTTTGCTCATGCTTGCTTCCAAAAACAGTCGAATCGTTTTTTATATTTCATACAATGTATGTGGTCAACTAAGTCAAGAATTTTGGATTTATTTCCAGCGATGATGGTGGGTTTAAAAAATAGCAGCTTCAGTTCATATTACTGCAGAAAACTAGTCCCCAGGAAGCACATGCAAGAAAAGGAGGAAATTACCCATATCAATGCATCAATTATAACTTAAACTGCTGGTTAAATCTGCTGAGAAACTCAAACTGTAATCACATGTAAAACTGTTCCAGTATCTTATAACAAAATAAGTGATGGAAACTTGGAAAGGAATAAGCAGACCTGAGAACAGCCGATCTTCTCTCCTCTAGGAGTCGGCACAACTCCAACTTCAGCCAGGCAACCTGTGGTGTTAAAACTAAAGCATTACTACCATGGGATGATAAAGTACAGAAAATTCCTGGCTTGATCAAGCACAAGGAAAAGACGATGGCAGTGGCAAAGATACAATCCTTCGAGTATATAGATAACAGGATTTAGAGACTATGATTGAGAAGGCTACCTGGTCCTTTGGATCAGGCAAAGAATCAATCTCAGAATTCACTGTCACGCCACCATACTCGTCATCCATGTTTCCAGGATCACTTTCTTGATTGGCATCCCCATCTCCCACATCACTCAACTGGTCTGTTGAATCGCTTAAAGAAACCAGCGGTTCAGGGTCACGTTTGAAGTTGTACAGTTTTGATGTAAGACCATTGGTATCCGTCCAAGCACCTAGACCTTTCGCTCTTTCTTCCATTGCAGATATAACAGGTGGACGGTGTCTATTACTCAGTTCTTGCAATATTGTTTCATTTATGGATTGATATCCCATACGAGCTGTCAAGACAAGTTGACTGCTGTCAAAAGTGGAACCAGCTAAAGACTGCAAAAGGGTAACTGCATCACCAGCATCTTTGGTAGTCACAAGTGCAGGGCCTGCAATTAACAGAAGCATGAGTATTCTTAGAAGAACTACGTGTATCTGGCTACATTTTTTTTTTGACATTTAAATGAAGCAAAAGTGTTTCCCAGTACCATAGAACTCCAGTAGCGCAAGAGCTGTCCGGAACAGCATTACTCTGTTTCCATCGAACAAAAGCACATCCCAGACACGGAGAACTGAAATGTAGAATTCAGAAGTAAACATGATGTAAAGTTTTGTCGAATATATGTCTGGGATCACAACAAGCAGGTTTTATTGCTTACCTAGAGTTAGTGTGTTTTATATGGTCTTCCTGGGTACCCTATAACCACCAATAATATATAATACAGGCCTAGTTATCTTTCACACCTTTTAGTGAATGCTTACTTTACCATTTCTCATTCGCTCTCAGTCCTCCTTATAAAGACCTAGCTCACTTATATAAAAAAAGACCTAGATCGGAATCATCTAGTTTCCTTTTCTTAGATAGAGGTTTTGATCACTATTTCCCTCGCATGAGATCACGATTGTTCATGTGTCCATTAGAAGCAATGCCGAGTCCAAAATTAGAAAAGTCAACGTGCTGGGTGAAGGTAACCCCATCACATTAGCTAAACTATACTTATAGAGAATAGGGAATGTTCTTCTACAAGTACTTGGTAATGGAAATAATGTAAAATAAAGTCTAACCACTTTCCCAGGGAAGCACATTTGTGAAGATGGATAAGAACCATGGCCCAGTAACCCATGCAACTTGAAGTCCAAGGTAATCCATGTGATTTGCTGCATCAAGAAAGTATGTTAAATACTAATGCTTGGAATTTTTTTTCCCATTAGTGCAGAAAGATTCACATGCCACCAACAGTACAATTTATTCATGATAGTGCTAACCTAATTTAGGGAACTTTTCTCGAACTAAGTCCTCTAAAACAAGCTGGTCCACCTGAAGTACATCCAAAATTTGGCCTCTGCATGAGAATGAATTGAACTGGGGGCTTCAAGCACCCCTAACATGCAAAACAAAAATTACTGAGTGAGATATAGACAATTCATGATACCTGTGACTCGATCATTTCTTCAGAGAAGTACCCATCAAAATAGTCATCCATAATCCCAACCAATGTCCTGCAACATACACCAGCAATAAATTTAACAGATTATTTAATCCAACAACATGAAATACAACAAAATGTCCTGGGGCATACCAAAATGCATTCTCCTCCGGCATCAATAGAAGCAAGAGACCAGCAAAAAAGTTCATTGCCTACAGTATTCAATAGACGAATCTATGCTGAGAGAAATGTTGGATTTCTGAGCTAAATGTTGATAAACAATAAAGTACACACAGAATATTGATTGAGAAAGAAGTACACACAGAATATTGATTGAGAAAAACTAACTATTTCATGTTTGTTGGAGGCATTGAATGTTAGGTTTTAGATTCACTTGTGTGGAGTGAGATGGAAACTAAAATGTATATATTGGTTCGACTTTTTGGAGATCCAAAGAAGCAATTGACTTTTGGTAACATAAAAGGCAATAATGAGGATCAATGTGTGATGGGTAGATTTACCTGGCAGTAACCAACTGATGGGTTGTGTTTCGCATAAGCTATAAGCAAGCGTCTCAAAGCATTTCTTCCATCCTCATCTAAAGCAGGATGACCAGGAAAAGTTCTGGGCAAGTCCTATAAGGACCAAGATACATGATGGACTCTATTAGACTTTCCAGCACACCAGTATATTTATCTAAAAAATAAAAGATGCTTCTCCATGAAAATGTCCAATAAACAGCTACCTTCTCTATTTGTCCGATCCACTTTTCGTGAACGCCTTCGGAGGTTGGAGAATTTGAACATTTGTTATCTAATTCACCCTCTGCTGCAAGACTATCATAATACCCATCCACCCTACGAGCTCCAGTACCAACAAAAGCTTGCCATAGCTGCCACCAGAAAAGCACAGAGCTGCTGAATGAATTGAATAAACCAAAACTAAAAGAAAGAAAGAAAAACTTCAGTGATCAGGCTGCACCTCTCCCCTCAAAGCCATCGGTAGTCCACCATGGACCAGACACTCCAACTCTTCCTTTGAAATGTAATTTTCTTCTTGACTCCTGCTTGCAACATCAGCATTCCCAGTATCACTCGACTGCACCTCTTGGCTCGGATCAACCTTATCTACATCGTAGAATTCGTCATCTGAATCCTCTGACAACTTGCCCTCTTCAACTTTCACAGTATGGGTTCCGTCCTTTGCTTGCTGCTTACCAGCAGAAGGTTGCTTCTTCTCAATGCGCAGGCTCATCATCTGCTCAATGTTGCTCAGGGACAATCTAATTGGTGTCCATATTTCGATCTTCCGTGGCCCTGCTACCATCTTCTCATGCAGAGATTCAGAACCATCGCCCTTAGCATTATCACCGGCGTCCTGCCCAGATGACTCAGGCTGCCTCTCCAGAAAATTCTTCCATCTATCGGATCTCTCCTCCTCCTCCTCCTACAAGTAGTATGCAGCATGTCAAGATCAGACAATGCAGATGAAAATTCAGGAGTGTGTCTTCTACCTTGTAGATGCCAGCGTACTCCTTGTAACGCTGCAGGTGTTGCGGCCGCACAGCAAAGCCGTATGCATCCCTGATTCAATCACACAGCATCAGAAAGGAGTGTTTCAAACTAAAATGCAGCTACCTAGCGCTTGAAACTTCGAGGGTTCTGCACGTGCATCCCCTCCCAGATTCGAAGCAGCGAGAGGTAGTACTTCGCTACAACTGGCCATATCATATTCACCCCAAATTTGATGGTAACACGACATAATTCCAGAACCCTCTGTCCTGCCAAAACGAAACCTAAACCGCCCGTCCTAGTGCAGGAAACGGCCACAGAAACTCCAGATCTTTTCGAAAAGACAAACGGCAGTGCACCGCAGAGCTCCCGATTCGGGCAATTCCACCGACAAATTCATACGAAGCTAAACACCTACCATTCCTCTGATTCGTGGAGGGGGGCCAGATTCCCAGCGGGCACGTACAAGCGCGCGGAATTTCCCGCCGCATTCCCAGAAAAAAAATCCAGCAAAAAAAAAAATCCCAGCGCCGCAACGGACCTAGATCCCCGGGAAGCAAAACAAGCAACTCGTACGTCAAAACCCGCGGACGCGGAGCGAGAACCTCCACAGCGGAAGAGATGGAAGGAGCCCGAGCTCGTCGGAAGCTATCGAAGCGCGGCGGGAGCGGGGGTGGCCGGGTGGGTGAAGGGAACGCACCGCTTGTGCTCGAAGGCGATGAACGGGAGGCTCTTGGGCTTCATCCTCCTCCTCCTTCTCGCGACCCCGGGGCGGCGGCGGCGGCGGCGGCGGGATTAGCAAGAGTAGAGTGCGGCGTGGCGGTGGCGCTTTGATCTGGCCTCCTCCGGCTGGACTGTGGGGTGGGCGTGCGCAGGGCGTAGGGGAGGGAGAGTGTCCGTACTCCCCTGGGGTGTGGGGACTCGAGGAGAAATGGGGACGACCCTGAGACCTGTGACCAGTGACCGCCCTCGTGGCTCGCGCCGCGCGGTCTTTTCCTGGCTGACACGGAGAAGGGAAGGGACGTGGGGGTTGGTCGATCGATCCAGTCCGCCAGTCGCAGACTCGCAGTGGTGGATGGTGATGCGGGTTCCGTGACTTGTGTCCTCCGCGAGACCGAGATCCCGATCCTCCGTGCACGGCGTGATGGTGCCACCCGCACCTCGTGTTGTTCCTCCCGGGCCTTCCGGCGGTTGGGCCGTCGCCGGTACGGAGCCGAGTGTCTTCTTGCTTGATGGAGCAGAGATCTTAGCCAGAAGTAGTGAAATTCAATGCGAATGACTTGTTTTTTTTTTGTCTCCGTGAATACTACAACGGTACCTACAACAAGTTTCCTTCTTGCAAACAAAGGCTAAAAATAGGTAAGGTGCAATAAGTAATTGTTGATAGACATATTGGAGCTAAAATCCAGCTTATGTTTTATGGTTCACGGTAGAAATTTGATTTGAACCTAACTCAATTGGTTGAGGCCATGAGAAGTCAACATCCACGGATCGAATTAATAAACCTTTGCTGGTGCACCGCTAACGTTCACCTTCAAAAACAAAAACAAAGCTAATCCCATACCCACCGACAGCACTTGTCGGCACACGGTCGCAGAGATCGCGCCACACAGGATCAGGGCCTCCGTTGGTGAGGCAAATGAATGAAATGAACCGTGCTTCCAGCAACGCTGCAGCGGGATCCGTGGGGCCCCAGCGGGAGCGCCGAGACACCTGTGATCGGTGATCCCTCCTCGCCGCGCCGCAGCCCGCGGGACGATGCGTAACATGCGCGCCACTGCTTTTATGCCGTCCCGAGCACAGACACAGATTACCGCAGCAATCAACGCTGCACGCGCCGGCCTCGAACTCCCTTTTGTTCCACCTATTTCCACGCAGTGCAAGTGAAATGCTAGCTCCAGCAGTCCAGCTGTTTCCCCCGTTTGGGTATGCCGCCCGATCCCGATCTCAGCCTTCGGGCCTTGCCTTCGTCGTCTGTTCAATTGCTGCTCGTATTTGTCAGACACGGATATTTCTTTCCCTATAACCGAAAACGGAGCTCTTTCAGATGCAGAATTAGGTAGGCGTACCACCGGCGGTTAGCTGTTTACTAAGGTCAGTCTCAACGAAAGTTTCGTAGAGTTTCATGAGCATTAAATAGACTGATGTGACACCTTACTTATAAAGAGGAAGATGATATGGATTTTATGAGAATAGAGAGAGTTTCATCCCCATAAAATTATGTAGCACTGTTTCTAACATATTTAAATATTGAAAACTATGATATGAAATTCTCATTGGGGATGGTCTAAGACGGTCCCCAACGCTACATGCTGGATAGTAGTCTCAGCTTCCACGTATTTATCCGATGTCCAACTCTTCCGTGGTGGTTTCGCAGCGGTCAGAATAGTTTGCAGAAGCTGCGGTAGCTTGCTCTGACAAAAGGGTGGGGAGCATGGTGAAACACGCGTTGTGGCCATATTTAGCAGGCTTTTTCACTCATCTGGGACTGAAAAGCTAAAAGCAAATGCCAGAAGACAGAAGTGATCGGTAGTAGTCTGCGTTGTGAGAATTATAGCCTCAGCTGCTGCTTAGTGCACATGGCGTTACTTTTTGTTGAAACCACTAGGAAGTGTTCACCCGCGCTGTTCTTGCCCTAAGTGCCGTTTGAGTCCCCTTGAGATTGATGTCAAATAATGGACGTAATCTACGGCTAAATTGTAAGAATCCAAAAGTCCCTCGTAATAACCCAGATAAAATGTGATACTTCTCAGTGCGCCAAAGAGACCGTTTTTTCACCAACTTATCTTCATCCTCCGTGACTGACACAACCACTGCACCAACCCTGCTCAACACGCACACTCCATTGCTCCATCGGCTCTCCTCGTCCCGCGGCGCGTAGACCATGAGAGCGTCCACAATGGTTGGTGATTCCGCTAGCTTTTATCCTACATAGAAGGCAGAGCAAGGAGAGAGACATTTCGGTAGTGACGGGCAAATCATCCGGTGATTTCTCGTAGCCCGAGGACTTATGACATGAGTGGATGAGACCAGATAAAAGAACAGGAGTAAAATACATTTCTTTGGTCTATCTCTCATTCAGCTCATCTGGCAATTTTGTATGCCTTGTTGCAGAGGCCTTGAGCCGCCAGTGCCACCGCTCCCTTACCCGCGACACGCGGACCATGAGCCACCAATGCCGCCACTCCCTCGCGTGCAACAATACGAGGAAGAAAGAACAAGGAGTTTGTGAAACCAAATGGCTAGAAAAGTGGAGTGATGTTCGACGCTTTGGGGTGATCGTTTTTTTTTTTGTGGACAAACCCAAAGTCGTCAATCAAAGGCTAGAAATTTGAGTGTTCTGTTTTAAAAAAGAAAAAAAAAATCACTTGCATGATGTCTAGAAATTACGTTTTATTTTTGGAACCGCAATTTACTATGGACCTTTCAGTTTGTGACGATGTGTCTACGAGCGGCGAATCCCTTTTCTAGCTTTACAAATATGCACAATATAGAACAAAAGACACGGCGCGACACACATGCATGGTACTTGTTACATATATATGCCGTCGACGCTACATGTTGCGAACCACGTACGTGCACGAAAGAAAATCACTTCTAGAAGTAGTCCTCCCTGACGTTGCGGGCGAGCATGAGGCAGACGATCCAGAAGAGCATGGCGTCCAGGTTGAGGAACGCCGCGCCGCCGAGCACCCCGGTCTTGGCGGTCGGGCAGGCGTAGCCCATGTCGCGGTGCACGTTCCGGACGTGGTGCATGGCCTCCGTCGCGGTCGCCCACACCGTCGTGCCCGCGCCGGCCGCCTTGACGCCTCTGCACACGAGGACTCCTTATTAGCGGTTAACACACACGCGTGGCGGCCATGCATGCATGCATCCTTGGAGCGACAGCGATCGCGTGCTTCGTCTCCTTACACGGCGACGTGGAGGAAGACGTAGAGCGGGGTGTGCGCGAAGAGCGCTTTCCTCGGGACGCGCCTGCCCGCGTAGGGGAAGAAGACGGCGAGCGCGCCCAGCCCCGCGCTGCACGCCGCGGCCAGCGCGGACAGCGCGCCCAGCGCCACCGTCGGGTCCGGCGGGAACCGGCAGACGACGACGTCCCGGCCCTTGATCGGCATCCCGTACGGCGGCTACAGATGGAGAGAGAGACCGAGGGAGAAGCATCCCGTTAATTTCAGCAGGCAACGAGCGGCATCTCCGTAGAACAGGAGAACTTTAGAAGGCAAACAACGTAACGCCGACGAAGACACGCGCGCCTTACTTTCTTGAGCTCGGCGAGGACGAAGGAGAGCACGCCGAAGAGCGCGGTGGCGAGGCCGAACTGCGTGCTCTGGCTCAGTGCCATGGCGACGGCCCCGGCTGTCGACCGATCCCCTGCCTGGATAGAAGATGGTCCTGCCGCTGCTGCTGCCGTCTTGATGATCTGTCGGCCGGGCCCCAGCTCAATTGGAGTCCCTGCGGATGGAAATGGAAATGGAACCGGGTCGAGATTAACGCAAGCAAGGGTGCCATATTACAATCTTCAATGAATGTCAAGTAAGATTTTTTTTTGTCGTGGATCTGATTTGCAGATGATTAATTCAGCTAGTTGCAGCGAACAGAACGGAGGGAGGCTAGCAATGCGCGGCAATGGAAAACAGGGAAGTCCAAGAAGAGACCAACCAAGAAAAGACGAGCTTAATTTGTCAAGTTTACCTCATTGATGAATTGTGAGGTCCCCAACTGAGCGGGTAAATTGCTGTGCATGGTGTCCGACCAATAAATAGGGAAAGGAAACAAGGAGAACCTGCGACGATGACAGGTGGGCCAAAGGTCAAAGGATCCTGACGCTGAATCTCTGATGGCCGTTGGAAAGCGCTTAGTTTCCAGAGCAATATGCAGAAAAAAAGAAGCACACCAAGAACGCGCTAAGTTTCCAGAGCAATATGCAGAAAAAATGAAGCACACCAAGAACGGACTCCAAAAAACTTCCGTTGCCGGGACTCGAACCCGGGTCTCTCGGGTGAGAGCCGAGTATCCTGACCAGCTAGACTACAACGGATTTTGGTTAGCAATGTTTCATATGTTTAATTATTCGATTCGATAATTTAAAGTTGGCACGGCGTTGACAGACAGACAAGATCTTTTCCTCCGGGGATAAAAAAAAAAACAACAACAGAAACAAAGCCTCCGTTTTTTTTCTTGTGCTCAACTGCCCATATCGAGATGCAATCGGCTCGGGTATGATACGGCGCTGCCGCTACACGTCTGCACCAGGCCGCGTTTCCTTCCAGGTCCAGCAGGCCGAGACCGGCACAATCTTAAACAGCGCCTCTCTAGAGTGGGCTCACGTTTTGCCCCGGCTCCCCCGGTGGGCAGTGGCCCAAAAGCATCCAGAAAAGCAAGTGGCCATCCATCCCGTCGTCGGGGCACCGTCGGCTGCGTCGTGACGCGCCGGGGCGCGAAGCATGCCGCAGCCCCGCGCCGCCTCGTCTGTGGGCACGATAGCGGCCATGGGCCATGGCTGTCCACGGTGTACCGGATCACTTCGGGCCGGTATCTGCCGCCAACTTGCCAGAGTGCCGAAAGGCCGGGGAAAAAATCGTCTTAAAAACGATGCTTAGAAGTTAGAACCGTTTCTAGTTGCACAGAAACAGTACCGAAAACAAGGCAAATGATTCCTGTTTGCGCAAACGACTGATTACTGTGTCGTCGTTCAGACTATACATATGTTTTCTTAAGGCGGTTAAACTTTGATCAGGCATCAGGTAGTTGTTTGCTTCAGCGAGCAATTAGCTAAGAAGGCCACAACTAGGGAGGGCCAATGATCTGACGAATACCTCTAGAGCCCAACCTTGAAATCAACTTTCTGTTTTTTTTTAATACTAAAACACACAAGTCTTATGCGTGATGAAGAAAAGAATGCAGCGTGTGTCGAGCTTAACCGCTTAAGCATATTAAGACACATAATGTTAAGCTTAACTGCTTAAGCATCAGCTTCACGCACGACTTCGTCACCACAAAGCATGCACGCATTTCTCTTCAGTAGAGCCGCGGAGCTCCCAGCAAGGCAGACCTAGCCACGTCATCAATTTTTGTTTGGCCGTCAGATCCTGATCCAATGTTTCTTGGTGCTCCTGCTCTCTCTTAGATAAAAATATCTCATTTCTAGAAAGTTCTTGGAGCGTGCGAGTGCAGCACTCCTGAAAGGATCAAGATGTCCAAGAGGGGGGGTGAATTAGGCTTGTTTTAAATTTCTAAAACAAATATTAAAACCTGTCAAATGCCAATCAGCCCCTAGAGCCTACGATCCGTGTATCCTAGCTAGAAAGCGGTAGCAGTTCATGGGAATTAAAAACAACCTAAGCAATTATAGTAGGTAATATAAAAACAAGATGGAAAGTAATGCGGAAAGGTAAAGAGCTAGGAAAAAAGAAAATCTCAGTGACGCAACGATTTTTTCCTGAGGTATCGAGGTGTCGACACCCCCCTAGTCCTCGTTGGAGCACCTCGTAAGGTATCGCTCCCCCTCTACCCACGCAAGGATAGAGTGCTCTCTACGGGCTGATTCTTCGCCACTCCGGCTCGGTGAATCGCCCACAACCGATAACAAGAGCTTGGAGAAGAGCCGCCAACAATCTCCCGGCGATCACTTCCTCCGAACACCACCAAACCGTCTAGGTGCTGTTGAACACCAAGAGTAACAAGCACAAGACCTTCACTTGACCAACTCAAGGCTAGGAAGGTGGATGGATGCACACAAGTCACTCCTAATCACTCTAGAAGGAAAGAACAAGATGAACTCTCTCTAATCTCTCCCTCACTAGCCTCTTGACTCTCCAAAGGATTTCTCAAGGTGTCACCAGCTGAAACAATGGCCAAGAGAGCCTCTAAGGACGAAGGGGCAACTATAAATAGTCCCCACCTCCAAAACTAGCCGTTTTTTACTTTTTCTTCTCTCTGCGAAGCCACCGGACTAGTCCGGAGCCTATACCACCGGACCATGCACACTGGTCCGGAGCTCACTCTGGATTCAAACTCAGGCACCGTCGGACTACTCTGCTTGGTCCGACGCACTGGTCCGGAGCCTCGGTGCTCTCTGAGTGAAAAACTTCCTCTCTTTTACGAACCACCGGACCACTCTCCTTGGTCCGGTGCCCTGGTCCGACGCTCTGGTCCAGAGCTAGGGGGCTCTCTGCATGAACCCAACCTCCTGTCTTGAGGCGTCGGACTAGCCGTCGGACTAGTCCGGAGCCTTCCGTCTCTCTGAACCAAGCCATCGGACCACTCTCCTATGGTCCGACGCTTTCCAGACAGGTGGTCCGGAGCTCCTCGAGCTGAGATTTCTCAGGGGATTTTGCTCCTACCATTTCTAGAGTTTACCAAGGGCTGAAAGCAAGGTCTCTAGGACTAGTTGTGACAAGTGTGCATATACCCACTTTCCTAAACTCTCCTAGGTCAAGCTACTAATCTCATACCCCCCTTTATAGTACGGTCAAAGGAAAAACAAAACCCTAGCTATACTTAGCGCCCTTCTCAACCTTATGGCACTAAGAACTAGCCTAGTATTCGACGTGTATCTTCATCCTTTGCAACCGAAACAATTTCCATCTTGGGGGCATGAATATCCATTAAGCCCATTCAAAATGCATCACTAATGACCTAACATTAACAACTTTGCCTCTGCAAAACACACGTTAGTCATAGTGATCTAGTATTGTCGTTAATCGCCTAAACACAAGGGTCCATGATTCTTCAATCTCCCCCTTTTAGGTGATTGACGACAATACAAGCTCGAGTAGAGAATAATGAGTGAATTTTGATAAGAGAAACACATGACTTGACATGAGATAGACATGGGTTAGTGATAAGAAAGACAAAAACATGCCTAACCATTCAAGCCATGACAAGCACAATAGATATGAATTGAGCATATAACTTGATTTCATAAAGGATATGCTATAGCCAAAAGATCAGAGATTAGCGCGGAAGTAATATAGCATAACCAAGTGACATGTTATATAAAGAAGAATGTCACACATGTCACACAACTATCAAGTCTTAACCATCACACATATCATACAATGCATAAAGGCGGTAAACGTGGTGCATGATGCAATAGAGTTTATACACATCAAAAGAACGAGTCCTACTAGCTCCCCCTAAAGCTAGCTCATCTACTCGACTCTCTCTCTCCCCCTTTGGCGTCGAAGCACCAAAACTAGGCGTCTGGAGGCGGAGTGGAAGCAGCCGTGGAGCGGTCGAGCACCCTGAAAGCTGCCAGATATGTCTCATCATCTGAATCCTCCCCCTGAGTATCTGTCGCTGGTAGTGAAGTAGTCTGGGGGTCGGTAGCTGATAGGCCTGCTGCGGTCGAAGACTCTGGAGCAGTAGCTGGAGTAGTAGTAGGATCAGGAACTGGTGCCAGGGTCTCTGCGGGAGCCTCAGGAGCGGCGGTGTCCGGTGGTGCCTCATGCACTGACTCGACTGGAGTCTGAAGAACCGGAGACTGCGGAGGCTGTACTGGAGTGGAAGTGATCACTGTGGCATCAGTAGCAACTGCAGCTGTAGGTGGGGTAGACACAGCTGGAGCCCAACTGTCATGTGTAGCCTCTGAGGAAGCGACTGAGGAGCGATGCTGATCAGCTGTCGGTGCAACAAGCTCGGCCTCAACCTCTGCTGCTATCTGTGGACCAGTGGGGGGCGGCTGTCCGGTAATGTCGCTGAACGACGCAAATAGATCTCTAGTAGTAGCACCCATCGTAGCAGTGAGCGGAGTGAAACCAGCAGTGAGAGGGGTGAACTGCTGAATCAGGCCGAAGGTGTCCAACCACTGAGTCATCTGAGTCGCCGGAGACTGGAACGGGTGGTCAATCCGGCACCCTGAAGTCCACTGGACTGTACGGCTGGGGTGGGAGTGACTGTCTGACCGGCGGAGCTCGTAGGGGCAACTGAAGGGCCAACTGAGGGTCCAACTGAGAACTGTGGGCCTCCTATCTGCCCAACTGACTGAGAGGGCTGTGAGGTGCTCATCATCTGTATCTGAGGAGCTGCAGGAAACTCAATAGGAGGAGCGTCAGTCCACTTCATCATATGGGCCATAAAGGCCATGTTTTGCTGTTGTAGCTGCTGAGACTGTAACTGAAGGCGCTGTGACTCTAGCTGCATAGGGAAATTGACGTCGGGCCCTAATACCATCTGCTATCACGTCCTCAATCTCTGACACAAGAAAGTCTGCGACGTCGAACGGTGTCTGAGATACTAGGGCTTGAAGGAGAAGCTGCTGCATATTTGTCAATCCTTCCTTGTAACCCGTGTGAGGAAGCAAAGTACGACGGAGGACCTCATTCAACCTGTGAACGGTGGGTCTGAGCTCTGCTGGGCTATGTCTGGAGCCCTCTGAGAAGGGTGGCTTGAAGAGAGGAGCCACCTCCTGCACTGACAGCGTACGACCACCTCGAGCTCTGCGAGGCACGGAAGCTCCTCTGTAGCACTCATAATGTAAATCGAGCTTGCCACTCTGCTGACGGAGGTGAAAGATCTCTTTGAGTTTAGTCAAGTATAGCCTGTATCGCTCGCCTCTGAAAGTATACTGCACAAACTTGTGCTCTGGATCCACCCACACTGAGGCGTAGAACTCTCTGACCCATCTCTCTATGTAGTTACCGGAACGGCCAAGTAAATCGGCGAGTCCCGGAAGGTAAGTAAGGAACGGTCTGATCTCCTCACCAGCTAGCTCAACTATGCTCTCTAATGAGCAAACCCTGTGCGGTCGAATCTGAATGCTGGTAAGCTAAGCTGCTCTATAGAAATCCTCCATAAGAGGTGTATGCCGTCCTGGTGAGGCTCTGGGGTCTCGCTGATCCGGGCACCACTTCTCAAGAGCAACGAATCGAAGCTTCTTCACCTGCTTCGCTGTAAGATTCCTCAGATCGAGGTGAACTGAAGCTGAAGCTGCTGTGGGGGTTGCTGACTGAGGTGACTGAGCAGACTGGGAACGTGTGGAACGCCCCTAGGAGCGTGGTGCCAACGGTGTCCCAAGAGCTTCAGTGACAAGCTCTGGCTCCTCTGGAGTATCCTCGGTATGCGACCCAGCTGGAGGAGTAGAAGGTAGATCCCGCAGAGGGGTGCCAAGTCTGACTGTGCCTCGGTGACCGCCTCGCTTTGCACGGTCTGCTGCATCGGCCACTGCTTCGGCTTTTTCAGCCTCTGTGAGCTTGCGCTTCTTTTTCTTTGCCTTTTCAACCACTGGCTTCTTACCCTTATCTCTGGAAGGACGTGGGGGAGGCGGAGTGTCATCACCTGACCCAGCTGCGCGAGCACGAGTACTGCGAGTCATACTGAATCAATCAAAGAAACACTGCCCACTGACACCTGTCAAACACAAGTGTCACTGCCAATTGGAAGAAAACCACTGACAGATCACAGAGAATACTGCCTCAAGAACCACTGAAAGGTCACTGTAAATATCAACTGCCAACTGCCAAACAACTGAAAGAGGGGCCTGCAAGCCACTGGACTGAACCTTCTGAGGCTTTGCCTCAATCCATACTCGCGAGCTTTGCCCCGAGTTTAAACTGTCACTGACTGCTGCTGGAAGGAATAGACAGGGTATACATAAGCATATATAAAATCTAGAGATAAGAAACCGTATAGAAGCAAACATCTAGATAAGTGATAGAATGAAAAGCTGACATGATACCTGAGGTAAGAAAGCGCGGCTAATCAGAGCAATTTAAGTTCCAAACCACACTCCAAAGGGTGTATTGCCAACTGAAGAATTGCAATTGACATTTAGAATTAGTGAATTGAAATGACTAGGCTAAAGGGAGTTTCAAGGAATAATCTAGGACATGACTATCTCGACTCGACAAAGCGCGATATCGAGGATGAAACCATACCCTAGAAGCGAAGCGGCGGAGTCGACGACGACGAAAAGAGTTCGGTCGAGGACGAACACGTCGAAAGACACACCCTAGGGTTAGGCCAAACCCTAAGGGGGGAAGCTTCTTCTGATTTGCAGGCAATGCAAAAGGGGTTGAAACCCTAGATGTGCACGAGCTCGACAGGGTGGTAGAGGACGCCGGCGAGGGGGGGGGGGTTCCTCGGTAGCGAGGTGGAAGGGCGGCGGTGGAGCAGAGGGCGGCGGGCAGGGCAGCGCTGGCAGGCGGCGGCGAGGGAGAATGGCGGCGCTGAGCTGCACGGCGAAGAGGTGGAGTGGCGGTGGCGCACGGAGAGAGAGGCTCACCGGCGGCAAAGGCGCAGGGGAGCTGGCGCGGAACAGTGGTGATGAAGGTGCGGCGGTGTACGGACGACTGAGGAAGAAGATAGTGAGGAAACAGAGCCGCGCGCGGGGGGTTATCCGCAAAATTTCAACGCGTCGGACCACTCTGCTTGGTCCGGAGGCTGGTCCGACGGGTGGTCCGACGTACCAGAGAGGGAAAAACAGTGAGCAACCGACCACCGGACCAGGGCGTTGGACGACTCACCGGACTGGTCCAACGGTGCACCGGACTGGTCCGACGGTGCATAGATAGAATTGACAGAGGCACCGGACAACTTGCCATCGGTCCGGAGGATCGTCGGACTCTGGTCCGACGGATTTTGTGACTGAAAAAGTTTTATGTAGTGAGAGACAGGGCGTCGGACCACTGCGTCGGACCATTGCAGAGTGGTTCGGAGGGTGGTCCGGTGCTTAATTTTGCTCTGAATTTTCCTATTTTTCTCTCCAATCTTTTCTCTTAGCCAAGTACCAACACAAAAGAGCAGAGAGGAACACTTGTTGGACTTAACATAAGAACCATCTCTCAAGCCCTCAATTTTAGAAGTAGTTTGCCATAGGCTAGGATTAGTTTTCATAAGAAAATAGTTTAATAAAGCTCCAAGGGTCACCTTAGGGGCACAAGAGGGGTATTAGCTGAAGCTAGAGCGTTGAATTGCTTCCCCTAAGTGTTGAACCTAATAATGACCAAAAAACTTAACTGAAAAGAAACGAATGAGCAACACTCATGCATATGCAATGCAAAACGGAATTTGAATCTAGGTTGCTTGCAAGTTTAAACCGCGGTTAAGCTTTGTCACACGCTTTGAGGGCGGTTATCTTAACCGTGTTAGCCAAGCCTATGTGCATTACCAAATTAAACATATTATATTACATATGAATGCATGCTTCACACAAGCTCATCTTTTAGTGAAATTAGAGTGATCAAGCACATTTAACTCGCTTCTCAACCTACAAAAGGTTGTTTCATCGAGTGGTTTAGTGAAGATATCCGCCAATTGATCTTCGCTTTTAACTCCAACTAGTGTTATGTCTTTCCTAGCCACATGATCTCTAAGAAAGTGATGGCGAATATCAATGTGCTTGGTGCGAGAGTGTTGAACCGGGTTGTTAGCAAGCTTTACGGCGCTTTCATTATCACACAAAAGTGGAACTTCTTTTAAAAACACGCCATAATCAAAGAGTGTTTGGGTCATGTATAAGATTTGTGCACAACTTGCTCCCATGGCAATGTATTCCGCCTCGGCGGTTGACAATGCCACACTGTTTTGCTTCTTTGAGGACCAAGAAACAAGTGATCTTCCTAGCATGTGGCACCCGCCGGAGGTACTCTTCCTATCAACCTTACACCCGGCATAATCCGAATCGGAATAGCCAACTAGTTGGAAGGGAGCTCCTTTGGGATACCAAAGACCCATGCTAGGGTGTGCCTTATGTACCTAAGGATTCTTTTAACCGCACAAAGATGCGACTCCTTAGGGTTTGCTTGAAACCTAGCACACATACACACACTAAACATGATATCCGGCCTAGATGCGGTGAGGTAAAGTAAACTACCGATCATAGAGCGATAAAGAGTTTGGTCAATCGGTTTACCTCCCTCATCGAGATCGAGATGCCCATTAGTTGGCATTGGGGTCTTGATTGGCTTGCAATCCTCCATCTTGAACTTCTTAAGTAGATCATAAGTGTACTTTTCTTGAGAGATGAAGGTCCCTTCTCTCATTTGCTTCACTTGAAAGCCAAGGAAGAAGGTTAGCTCGCCAATCATTGACATCTCGAACTCCTTGGACATCAAGTCACCAAACTCCTTGCAATGGTCTTGGTTCGTTGACCCAAATATAATGTCATCGACATATACTTGGCAAACAAAGATCTCTCCATTAAGCTTCTTAGTGAATAGTGTAGTGTCGACAATCCCGATCTTGGAGCCCTTCTTAATTAGGAAGTCCCTTAGCCTCTCATACCAAGCTCTTGGAGCTTGCTTCAATCCGTAGAGTGCCTTGGACAACCTATACACATGATTAGGCAAGTTTGGGTCTTCAAACCCGGGAGGTTGTGAGACATAGACAAGTTCATTTATGAAACCATTTAAGAAAGCGCTCTTCACATCCATTTGAAAAAGTTTCATTTTGTGATGTGAAGCATACGCCAAAAGGATACGGATGGCTTCAAGTCTTGCAATCGGAGCAAAGGTCTCTCCAAAATCGAGTCCTTCTACTTGAGAGAACCCCTTTGCCACCAATCTTGCTTTGTTCCTCACAACCACGCCTTGATCATCTTGCTTGTTCCTAAACACCCACTTGGTGCCAATGATTCTTGCATCCTTTGGCTTCTCTTCAAGTGTCCACACTTGGTTCTGGGTGAAGTTGTTGAGTTCTTCATGCATGGCATTCACCCAATCCGGATCCGCAAGTGCTTCTTCTACACTAGTAGGCTCAACAAAGGAAACAAAACGAGTGATGTTCAACATAAGATGCAAGTCTAGAGCGAGTCATTACTCCCTTTGATGGACTCCCTATGATTTAATTATGGGGGTGAGCTTGAAGGATAGAGGTTGATCTTCTATTTGTCTCTTGAGGGGGAGGATGCGGTGCTTCAACATTGCTTGCTTCGGCCTCGGCTTGATCTTGAGGAATGTGAGTGTCTTCTTGAGCTTCTCTCACTTGATCTCCTTCATCAAATTGAGGCGTGTGGGGTGGAGAAGGATCTTGATTAACTTCATCTTCAACTTCTTCCACCTCTTGTGGGTTGATAGCACCAATTGGCATATTCTTCATTGTCTCCCTCAAGGGTTCATCACCTACATCAATATCCTCAAGCGCTCCTTAGGAGCCATTAGTTTCATCAAACTCCAAGTCATACGTTTCTTCAACTAAGCCGGTGGATTTGTTAAATACACGGTATGCCTTGGATTTAAGTGAATAACCAATAAGGAAACCAATGTCACACCGCCGTTGGAATTTACCCAAATGTTGGCGCTTCTTGTAGATGTACATCTTGCAACCAAACACCCGGAAGAATGAAATATCCGGCTTCTTCCCATTTACAAGCTCATAGGGGGTCTTCTTTAATAGCCTTTGGACGAAGAGACGGTTTGCCGCATAGCACGCGGTGTTGATTGCCTCCGCCCAAAACTTCTCCGAGTGTTGTACTCGTCAAGCATAGATCTTGCTAGAGTTATGAGCGTCCGGTTCTTCCTCTCTACGACACCATTTTGTTGTGGAGTATATGTGGCGGACACCTCATGCTTGATCCCAACTTTATCACAGTAATCTTCAATCTTTGTGTTCACAAATTCGGTGCCATTGTCACTTATAATCTTCTTGATCTTCACATCAAATTCATTTTGAGCTCTTGTAGCAAACTTCTTGAAGATACCTTGTGTCTCTCCCTTGTCTTGAATAAAGAACACCCAAGTGTACCTAGAGTAGTCATCCACTACCACTAAGCAATAGAGATTTCCTCCAAGACTAGCATAGGTAGTAGGGCCAAATAGATCCATGTGTAGCAACTCTAGGACTCTTGAGGTTGACATGAAAGCTTTGGTTGGATGAGTGTTTGCCACTTGCTTGCCGGCTTGACATGCACTACAAAGTTTGTCCTTCTCAAACACCACATCCTTGATTCCTCTAACCATTTCCTTCTTGACTAGCTTCTTCAAGGTTGACATGCCCACATGAGCTAATCTTATATGCCATAGTCAACCCAAAGAATTCTTGGAGAATAGACAAGCTTGCAAGTTTGCTTCATTTGAAGTGAAGTCCACTAAGTAGAGGTTGTTGTGCCGGAACCCTTTGAATATCATTGATGAATCTTCAATCTTGGTCACAATCACCTCATTTGGAGTGAAGAGACAATGAAACCCGAGATCACAAAGTTGACCAACCGATAGCAAGTTGAAGCTCAATGATTGTACTAGCAAGACATTTGAAATTGATTGATCTTGGGAGATAGCCACTTTGCCTAAGCCTTGAACTTTGCCCTTTGAATTATCCCCAAAAGTGATCTTGTCTTGATTTGCACAATCCTCATCAAGTGTGGTGAACATCCGGGGGTCGCCGGTCATGTGTTGAGTGCAATCACTATCAATTACCCAATGGCTCCCACCGGTCTTGTAGTTCACCTACACACAAGCAACTTGGAGTTAAGCTTGTTGTTTAGGAACCCCCTTAGTGCGGGGCCCCATTGCCTTGTCAACCAACTCCTTAGCAACCCAAATAACCCTAGGTTTGTTCTTCATTGGTGGTCCAAGAAACACCACAAGTGGTCTACCCTTGGAATCTTTGTTGATGACATAGTGAGCATCATGAGCAAATAGCCTAGTGTGCTTGGGCAAGGTCTTGGGAAGTGGAGTCTTGCATTGAAATGATAGATGACCAATTTGTCCACATCAAAAACACCTCTTAGGCTTGGGCTTTGGCATCTCTTGATTGTAGCCATTGTACTTGTTCTTGTAGTAGTTCTTGGCTTCAATCTTGACCTTGGCCTTCATCACTTGGTTCTCCTTGTACCCAATACCGGGCTTGTCATTCTTCATGATGGTGCTCATTAGAAGCTTACTTTGGAGATTATGGCCCTTGGTGAACTTTTCAAGGCCACTTGTAAGCTTGGTCTTGTCATTCTTGAGCTTGGCAATTTCTTCTCGAAGAGAGTTGATCAAAGTGATAGCATCTTTGTCTTCTTCTTGAGCCGACTTGATGGTGAAGGGCTTGTTTGCCTTGAGGTTGATTAGCTCTTCCTTGAGCTTTGAGTTCTCTTCACTCATCTTCACATAATCATCATACTTGTCGGCTTCTACAACTCTCTTGCCCTTGCACTTGGCACTTTGCTCAAGAGCCACATCATCAAGTTCGATATCACAAGAGGTAGCACTTGCACACTTAGCACACGGGTTAGTAGCAACATATGTAAGATCTTGAGTAAGTAATTCATTTGCTACAACTAGTGTACCATGATCATTTTTCACTTGATTGTAGTCATCTTTTAGCAAGTTAAACCTTGTGAGGAGCTCTTGGGATGACCTCTCAAGCTTATCATGTTTCTCATTGGCTTGCTTAAGAGAGGCTTTGAGCTCCCTAGTGCTAGATGTGAGAGAGTTAATCTCAAGCTTCAAATCATCATTAGCACTAGACAAGTTGTCAAGCTTATCATGCAAGTTTTCTTTGATTTCAAGAAGTTTGTCATTTTTACTCTTGTACTTCCTTATGATGCTAGCATACTTGTTGCAAATTTTAATTAGCTCATCATAGGAAGGTGCTTCTTCATCATCACTATCATCACTAGAGAGGTCATCATCATCATCCTCTTTTTGTACCTTCTTGTCACCTTTAGCCATAAGGCATAGGTGTGTAGAGGATGAGCCCGACGATAAAGGAGGAGGTGGCGGTGGAATCGAAGAACCAATCACCAAAGCGGCCACCTTCTCTTCTTCACTCTCATCATCAGAGGAGTCACTTGAATCATCAATATCGGTGAGCCAATCACCCACAATGTAAGCCTTGTCATCCTTCTTCTTCTTGTGGAAGTTGAAGTTCTTCTTCTTCTTATATGGTTTGTCTTGCTTCTTGTCATCATCACTTGAGTCATCATTGTCGCCCTTGTTCTTCTTGAAGTTCTTGAACTTGTTGTTCTTGAACTTGTCTTTCTTCTCTTCAGGACATGCATGGGCTAGATGACCAAGGGTGCCGCAATTGTAGCACTTCATTTGGGAGATTGGCTTCCTTGAAGAGCTTGTGAAGAATTTCTTCTTCTTTGAGTCAAACTTGACTCTATTCTTGTTTAGCCTCTTCAACATCTTGGCGGTCTTCTTCACCATGAGAGCGATGTTGTCTTCATCATCATCATCACTTGTACTCTCAACGACATATTGAATCTTGCACTTCTCCTTGGAAGATGCCTTGAGAGCCAAGTCCTTATTCTCCTCCTTCTCTTTCTTCTTGGAGGATGATGAAGTTCCATCATTGATCTTCATATACATCTCATGAGCATTGATCTTGCCCAACACTTGCGTTGGTGTAGTTGCGGAGAGATCGCCTTGATGAAGAACCGTGACGATGTGGCTATACTTGTCTATTGGAAGGACACAAAGTATCTTGCGCACCACATCGGCCGGTGTCATTTGAGAGAGCCCAAGGCCATTCAACTCCTCTACAAGCACATTCAAGCGAGAATACATTTTATTAGCATTTTCATGAGATAGCATAGTGAAAGCATTTAACTTAGCAATGATGAGGTGATAACGCTCTTCTCTTTCACATTTAGTGCCCTCGTGAAGAGCACAAATGTTTGTCCAAATCTCATGCGCGGTTTTGCAATTTCGCACACGTTGAACACATCCTTGCAAATGCCACGGAAAAGAATGTTCTTTGCCTTAGCATTGTTCTTCTCAAAGTATGGGTCCTCGGCGAATACCGATCCACCTTGGGTGGCGGCTTTGTGAACGCCGACATCCACGGCCTCAAGGTAGTCCTCCATCCGCACTTTCCAATACGGAAAGTCATCCCCATCGAACATGGGTGGCGGTCCATCCCCATGGGACATCTTGCTCTAGGCGGTGAAGTCTAATTTAGAGCAACAAGGTTCTGATACCAATTGAAAGGATCAAGATGCCCAAGAGGGGGGGGTGAATTGGGCTTGTTTTAAATTTCTAAATCAAATATTAAAACCTGTCAAATGCCAATCACCCCCTAGAGCCTACGATCCGTGTATCCTAGCTAGAAAGCGGTAGCAGTTCATGGGAATTAAAAACAACCTAAGCAATTCTAGTAGGTAATATAAAAACAAGATGGAAAGTAATGCGGAAAGGTAAAGAGCTAGGGAAAAAGAAAATCTCAGTGACGCAGCGATTTTTTCCCGAAGTATCGAGGTGTCGACACCCCCCCTAGTCCTCGTTGGAGCACCTCGCAAGGTATCGCTCCCCCTCTACCCGCGCAAGGATAGAGTGCTCTTTACGGGTTGATTCTTCGCCACTCCGGCTCGGTGAATCGCCCACAACCGATCACAGGAGCTTGGAGAAGAGCCGCCAACAATCTCCCGGCGATCACTTCCTCCGAACACCACCAAACCGTCTAGGTGCTGTCGAACACCAAGAGTAATAAGCACAAGACCTTCACTTGACCAACTCAAGGCTAGGAAGGTGGATGGATGCACACAAGTCACTCCTAATCACTCTAGAAGGGAAGAACAAGATGAACTCTCTCTAATCTCTCCCTCACTAGCCTCTTGACTCTCCAAAGGATTTCTCAAGGTGTCACCAGCTGAAACAATGGCCAAGAGAGCCTCTAAGGACGAAGGGGGCAACTATAAATAGTCTCCACCTCCAAAACTAGCCGTTTTTTATTTTTCTTCTCTCTGCGAAGCCACCGGACTAGTCCGGAGCCTATACCACCGGACCATGCACACTGGTCCGGAGCTCACTCTAGATTCAAACTCAGGCACCGTCGGACTACTCTGCTTGGTCCGACGCACTGGTCCGGAGCCTCGGTGCTCTCTGAGTGAAAAACTTCCTCTCTTTTACGAACCACCGGACCACTCTCCTTGGTCCGGTGCCCTGGTCCGACGCTCTGGTCCGGAGCCAGGGGGCTCTCTGCATGAACCCAACCTCCTGTCTTGAGGCGTCGGACTAGCCGTCGGACTAACCGTCGGACTAGTCCGGAGCCTTCCGTCTCTCTGAACCAAGCCATCGGACCACTCTCCTTTGGTCCGACGCTTTCCAGACAGGTGGTCCGGAGCTCCTCGAGCTGAGATTTCTCAGGGGATTTTGCTCCTACCATTTCTAGGGTTTACCAAGGGCTGAAAGCAAGGTCTCTAGGACTAGTTGTGACAAGTGTGCATATACCCACTTTCCTAAACTCTCCTAGGTCAAGCTACTAATCTCATACCCCCTTTTATAGTACGGTCAAAGGAAAAACAAAACCCTAGCTATACTTAGCGCCCTTCTCAACCTTATGGCACTAAGAACTAGCCTAGTATTCGACGTGTATCTTCATCCTTTGCAACCGAAACAATTTCCATCTTGGGGCATGAATATCCATTAAGCCCATTCAAAATGCATCACTAATGACCTAACATTAACAACTTTGCCTCTGCAAAACACACGTTAGTCATAGTGATCTAGTATTGTCATTAATCGCCTAAACACAAGGGTCCATGATTCTTCAACTCCTTCATATACCTTTTAGAAGAAATTTATTACTATATTGTTAAGTTGCAGCTTACAACTACATTTATATCTTTATAACTTGAACTATGTTGCTTCAGTGATACTATTTAATCAACAACTTTGGATAAAATTTCTCAAATAATATAGTTAGATAATGATGTATGATTAATCCTCCCTAGATATTGCATTATTGTTTATCGTTGTCCCTAAATATATTGCTAAGCACATCCCTTTGTATGTGCACGTTACTGGTCTTTGTACGGATGCTAAATTAGTGTCGTTGGCTTACTTACCATCTAAAATAAAGGGAATTTTTTAAGGGAATTCTTGTTTCTAGACACTGAAAGTGACCACCCCATGTGGTTGGACATCTAAAATAAAGTTATTTGCTAGAGGACATTCTGGTTCTTGGTAAATTTATTGGTAGACACCATACCATGCCCAATAAAAATATTTTAACAAAATAGATATAAAATCATATAAGTGTCTAAAATAATACTATAAAAATTTTTATGCTCTACATGATGAGGACTATACAGTAAAATGTTATTTTTTTATTAAAATGATCATTTTGCCCCAATATTCATAAATAGACAATGTTAACCATAGTTAATTTATTCATATATTTGTAGTACATTAAAAATCTTGGAAAAAAATCACAGAATGCATACGTCACCAAAGCTTGGCCATGCTAAAAATATTAGCTTGAAATAATAAAGTTTATAATGATATATTTAGCATGACTGAGTTATATATTTATCTACTATCAAGCTTAATTGATATATTAAACTTTATTATTTTGAGCTGAAATTTTTAACATAGTCATAATTTGGTGATGTACGCATTCTGTGATTTTTCCAAAATTTAAAATGTCCTATAAATATATGAATAAATTAACTATGATTAACTTTTTCTATTTACGAAGAGGGGCAAAATGATCATTTCAGTGAAAAACAATATTTTACTGTATAGTTCTTATCATATAGAGAATAGGAAATTTTATAGTATATTTTTTGGGCACTTATATAATTTTATATCTATTTTGTTAAAATGTTTTATTGAGCACGTTGTCCACCAACAAATGTGCCAAGAACCAGAGTGTCTTCCAGTAAATCACTTTATTTTAGATGTGCAACAACATAGGATGGTCACTTTCAGAGTCCAGAAAGCAAAATTTCCTTTTTTTTAAATGATGTAATTAATTCATGATCTATGGAGAGCCGCGCCCTTTTAACATACTACATATAATAGTTCTGTACTATATCACTGATAACATACCCTTGTACCTGCACATTACTGATCTTTATCTTGTGCTAAATTAGATAAGTGCTTAACTTTGCTAAATTTTTATGTATTTGAACGCTTTAAGGTGGGCGAAATCTTTCTTCTAAAATATATCAAATATAGAATTAATCATCTTTACACATTGGCCGCATTTACATGTTCAAAACAATGTTACCCAGGCGCGCATGGCGCGCGGCAGCTACTAGTATATGTCTTCTGTTTCGCCTTCTTGGCCGTCGTCGTATGTGATGATGACTCCGCCAAAAAGGAAACCTTGGCTATACAACTCAGTCACTACATTCATCGTACCTATACCATGTACTGCATGCTCACGTGAAAGCAGTTTTGACCACGCCAAATTCCGACATCTTTTTGGAGTACTGAACATTGGAAAAAAGCTCATTCTTCCCACCCTGGGGTTGAATACATTTTTCATTGCCGAGATGAGGATCTTAGAAAAGTCAGCATCATTTACCATTTTCTCAGTGGTTCAGTGCCTCAGTTCAGTGGCATCCCCTTTTTATGTATGTTGTCATGGGGGAAGACTACTAAATTTGCACGTTGGTGAATATTCCTTCCGCTTTACACGCAGTGTCTCCCCACTCCTCGGTGGAATTTCTATAGGAACTTCCTCTGACCTTAAATTGTTCGCAAATACAAATTTCTCTTGCGTTTGCGCCAATTAGAATTCAACCGGGCCAATTAAACAAACAAACAAAAATTTCCTCGAGTGCGCGAAGATCGCGATAAGCTTTTACCGTACCCTCGATGGAGAATCAATAATTGTAATTGGCGAAGGGTTCAGTGCGCAAATCTTGTTTTCTATTCAGGGTCAAAATTAGCACCCGGGGGACAGCGCTTTTTGCCCCTGCCATGTGTTCTTCCCTGTATGACTGATACCGTGCGAAAAGGCCGGGCCATCATTTACATTTTTTTGTTCTTTTTCTTGTTCTTGCCGGTTTCTTGTATAAGTAATGCGACGAAATGTGAGTGAAATTAAACACAACACCTCATCACTCGCAGGATTCCAGCTTTCTTCTCACTCCACTCAACACAAAGTTATTGGCCTCTCTAATCTGAAATGCCTTTGACCATGCTGTTTATTACTGGACCGTACGTCATTATTTACGTCATCTATCTAAAAAAAGAGCAAAAGCATTCGCACCATTTTTCTTATTAAAAAAAAAGAATACCAAATTGTTCACACATGCAACTGATGTACCCCAGCAGTAGCTTACATTACATACATCTTTTTGAACGCTAGATCGACCTCTGACCGGCGGCATGTCAGCCAACAGTTTTTACGTTAGGTTCACTGATCACAAGCACGTACTGTACTATTTGCAATGCAAACTTCAACTACACAAAAGTCCGCAGCAGTACCAAATAGTAGTTAGACTTGTAATCATAGTGAGATTAACAAAGTTATCTTCGTCTGGTACTTGGCATTAGCGGCCGACAGAGAATCAGGCCCGCCTCTATGGGGGAGTGAGGTGATCAAGAGGCGGTCAAGTGTTCCTTCGCTCTCGCGCTACAATAACGCAGCGCCTAGCCTTTTGGCTAAAGCTAGAAATTCCAGAGACGCAGCAGAGAAGCGTAATGCAGGTTTGTTTAGCCCTCCAAACAGACAGCTTACTCTCTTTTGCTAACAAGTCCTACTATATATAGAGATTGGAATTTCATTTTTTTTACTGAATTTATACCTGAATTTATTTGTTAAAGGATTTATCGCGGTGTCTTCTTCAGGTATTCGTACATATGGAATTCACTGCCAGACAGCTTTCTTTGTGCATCTAATTAGTCGTCGAATTCATTCAATACTGTTTCAGTGGAACATTGTTATGTGGTAAGGTTTGAGCCATTGAGTTTGAGTGGTTGATATAACAATGCATGTGTGTATGTATGTAAGCATTACAAGGAATCACTTAGCCAGCTAGTGACTATAAGCAATGCATAGAACTGTAGGAGGCAGCAGCAGACCAAGGGTAAAAAGGCCTACTCATTGCCCCTCCTCTCATCATTGAGTCGCAATACCTTGCACTGGGGGTTCTTATTCCCCCTTTGACCGATCTTGAGCTGATATCCTGGCCTCTGTTGCTGCACTTTTAATTTCCCAGTTGCAGAGACAGTTTGGCGTCTGTTGCTCCACTGACGGTTGTTCCAAAGTGCACTCGTACGCAGCATATATGTACTATACACGATTCACCGGAGAAAGGAGAAGAGTCCGCGGAACTCTCCTTCATTGGGTGTTTTGTGCTGCGCCTCTTCGAATTTCTGTCGAGCTAGCTAGCTAGCTACATTTCTAGGGACAACAATTGCTGCTTTATTCTCGGAGATCGGATGATGCTTGTTTGAAGTACTACCGCATGCATTTTGGGCGGTTTCGGATGGTCAAAAAGGTCAGGTACTGGACATTGGCCTGTGCGTGTTTGGGATATGAGCAAGGAATCCGCTTGTTGCTTCAGAATGATCGAGCACGATGTTAGTCTGGGACAGTGTCGATTTTTTTTTTCTCGGTGAAACGTGAAACTGTTCTTGACTTGACTCTATGTTTGCGGTAGGCTAGGGAGTGATGGCTTCAAGCAAACAAGATACCTTCAGCATCCAGACGACCGTCCATGTTCTACATTTAGGGTAATATTGCAACTTTCGCCGATCACGTCAAGGCAAAAGTTGTTCCCATGACCAGATTCCGTAGTCTGCATTTTTGGTTCTGCGCCTTCCATCAGTTCTTCTTAGAAAATATAGGGGGAAAGTATGCTTCTTGAAACGATGAATGGATTTCTTTCACTCGAGAGGAGGCACGTCCCTGAATGGATACAATTGAGCAGGTGAGCTAAGACCCGTTTTCTCCAAAATGCAGAATTTTTGTAGTATCATATGTTGGTCACTATTCCTGCATAATTCTTGTGAGGTAGGTAACCGTGTAGCACAAGCCACACATACCAACGAATTGGAATCTTCCGAAAGCCCTGATAAAAAAATATACAATCAGAATGGACTTTAGTTTTGGAGGGTATTGAAGTACAATTTCAAGACATAGTGCACGTATGGGGTATATTGCCTTTAACACACTTTCTTTCTTATATAGTACTATACATGTGCTCCGTTTAATGTCACAATCAATCATGTCTTGCCAACTGTTTCTTAACCCTCGGAACTATGTATGAGTCAGGCTCGCTTCTGCATCATATCGAGCCACACTTCTGATAGCCATGCATGTTCTATGCCGCACTGCATATTATTTAGTGACACCTCTGTAACTGTTATCAGTGACAGTGACCCTCACCATCCACACTTGGGATTTGGGAACCTTCGGAGTCGGCACACAGCAGCATAGTTCAGTGGTCTCATGGATCAGCTCGTTGTCAGGCTGTCAGCTTGTCATGCCAGCGACAAAAAATGGTAAACCAAAGAATGCCACTAACAGCAGCCAAAACATACCAGTGTGCACCAGCACTATCAACTGCAAATCGCAAGCAAGACAAAACAAAACAGCTCAACACTAGACAAAAAATTATGGTCCTAAAAAGCTGCAGCACTCAGAGGCTTAACGATTCAAGCATGTAGAAAAAGCAACAGCATGGCCAAACTTTGTGGAAGATCGCATTGCAAAATACGGTAACTCGGAACACCAGGGAACAATCTGTTCTTACATGAGATGAGACGGGGTTTTCCATCTCTGTGTCTTGTTTTTCTTTTTTACTTACTCCTAATAAGCCAATAAATAATACCACTAGGATGGATGCACTACGGCACAAGAAGGTCAGCAACGCCACTCTGACGGTGACCACCGCACTGCCTCTGTCTTGGCAACGGCAGCCAACCGCCTCTTGGTGCTCCCTGCCTTCCTCGCACCAGACAGCGCCAATCAGGAGACGACCCTCGCATTGCATGGCCCAGGTCAGGTCCCAGAGCACATGTCAGCTAGGCTGGCCCACAGATCATCTCCGTCCATGTCCATGTCCATGTCGATGTCGAAATCAAGAAGCTGCTGCTGGTACTGATGGTGCCCATGATGCCCATTGGGTGCAGCTGGCGCGGCCACCGGCGTCTCCCAACACCACTTGCCGTCGTCAAATGTTGTGGTTTTGCCACTTTCCCTGCACTGGATGTCGTGGCAGTAGCTGCTGCTGCTGCTGTTGGTGGTGGTGAGGTCGCTGTAGTGGCAGTGCTCGTAGCTGTTGTTGTCTGAGGCCTCGTTCTCGTGGCCAGCAACAGCCTCGGCCTCTGTCTCGGCATTCCTCGCAAAGCGGCCCTGCACCCTGGGCCTGCTGTCGGCCAGCGTCTTCCTGCAGGCATACTGAAGAGGTCCGGATCGGAGCAACAGATGCATTAGAGGACATGTATATACTAGTACGCTGGGATTGCATTTGCAGATTGTGTGGCGTGGGAAATCCTTACAGTGATCTTTTTGTGGAAGTTCCTCTGGTTACGCTTGGTACGGTAACGCTCAATCTTCTCCTTGCGTTCTTCAGCGCTGTAACGGCCAACCTTCTGAGTGAAAGGCCCCCCTGCATCTTGGCCATGTGGGTCACCTGAAAGTGGTGGCGGTGGTGGAGACGCCGCAACATTCATCACCTGCTTAATTCATATCAACATGGGTGAGAGATCATTAGAACTTGTTTATTATGATCAGCTATAAGACTAGCTTAAGGTCTGTTGGATTACCTGGAGGTCACCAGTACTGAAGACACGCCGCAAGGCTCCAGTGCTGAACTCCAAAAGGTCACCGGAAGATGAGGAAGGGGAAGAAGGAACATGGGGAAGAGGCAACTGGCATGCCGAAGCCGAAGGAGACGAGCAAGAGAAAGTGGCATTACTGCTGAGCTGTTCAGACAACTGGAGGTGAGGAGGAATGAAATGCGAGTTGATGTTCCTATGTATGTAGTAGGAAGGCAGGGAAGAGGGGTACGGAGGCGGCGCTGATACAGCAACATTGGGAAGTTCTAGCAAGCCACCGTTGCCGTGGGAGAACCCCCCGCGAGGAATTTCAGTTGGAGCTGTGGGCACGGCAGAGGAGAAGCTCACTGCATGGTGCATGGAGAGGTCACTGTAGTTGGGTGGCAACGAGGATGAAGGATGGAACATGGCTTTTGGGTGTGAATCCCTCTGATGTGTTTGGGGAGTCTGCAAGTGAAGGAGGGTTGGTATAAAAAGAGAAGAATTGGTGCATAGTTCATCAATAGTATAAACCAAAGGTTTGTAGGGCCACTCCATTACAAGGCAGAAAATTACTAATATACCAGCTCAACATGCTAACAACACTACTCAGCTGACCACCACCATGTCAAAGATGTCATCCGATACGTACTGAATACTTTACAGGTCTCGTTAACTGCATATAAACTCTATCCACCTATCTGAGAGTCAGATTGTTCTTATGAAAATATTCATATGTAGAGATTTCTGGCTTTGTCAGATGTATAGGTTGTATATGTATTTTTACTCTAATTATTGTGTGTGGGGGGGGGGGGGGGGGGGGGGGGGGGGGGGGGGCTGGCTTCTTTGCACATGTACATTGTATATCTGCCCCTTTGAGCCTAGCAATACTGTTTGTTGGTCACTTATTCTAACATGGTATCAAGCTAGGGTTTGCATCCCAACCCCTGACCTCGCGTGGCTTCACCCCGAACGGTTTAATGCCCCCCCCCCCCCCCCCCCCCCCCCCCCCCCCCCCCCCCCCCCCCCCCCCCCCCCCCCCCCCCCCCCCCCCCCCCCCCCCCCCCCCCCCCCCCCCTTATTGTAACAGCTTTATGTAGCACCACAGAAAAAAAAAGGCAAAACAAGTTCAAAATATATCTGCCTTTGATGAAAGTTTATGCTGAATCTAACACCTTTCAAGAATGAACAGGCATCCTTTCACCAAAAAAAAAAGAGAAAAAATTAACAGGTGTCAAACTTGCAGATAGGAATATGCTCCAACCAAACATGCATTAATATAAACACAAAGAAGTCGATTCCAGACTTCCAGTGACATCTCCACATAAGAAATGAATAAGGTATAAAAATAAATCTTACTAAACATGTTTATACATGTATGGACCTTTTGCAAGAGCAGATACATTAAACATTCCTTACTTGATGCGTATAACAATTTCTTAATCAAACTGAATAAGACTGAATTCTCTGCTAGAGATGAATAAGAAATCTTAGCTTTCATTTTCCGAAGAAACCCACTAAGAGAATGATGTAGCACTTCTTCAAAAGCTTGACAACACTTCTTTATTTGTTAAAAGTAAAAGAACACACTAAACATAAATGACTAGATTTTGGGACTTATGCTGCACATGCAACCTATCTTTTCGACTGCTGTTCTGAATTTGCTTTTGTTTTTTTTTTTTCAATGAAGCCACTTACAAAGGACAAGAGAAAAATTAGAGATGAGGTAAGAAACAAATGTGTAATTCAAATCTACGTTGTCAACAAGATCCACCTGCAACATTTGGCTAGCAACAAACCAGAAAAAAAATGACAGAATAACTGTGTTGGATTGATAAGAGAAAACTGCATAACAAATGGTGTCTCTGGAAACATAGAGCAAACAAAGAAACAAGAAGAAATTTGATAAAGAGGTGGGCACAAAAATGGACAGGACAGGCTGCAGGAGCTATTACGCCATGATCCTATCAAACATCGCCAAATTTGTATGCTCTAAGATAAACTCAGAAGTTGATGCTCATTTGCTTGCTCATCTTTGAGGTTGCAATTTCCTTTGTTTTGATTTGTTTTTAACCTTTCTTTCACTACCAGTGCAAATCCAACACCTGTAATTATGCATTCAAATGAATTTTTACAATTTTTTTATGTTTCTAGGAAAACAGGTACTAGGGGCCTTCCCACCTGACCTCCCAAAGAATAAGGATCCACTTACAGACACAACAGGACTAGTAAGTACAGTATAGAGAAAAGAGAGTAAAAGACATACATACTGTGGTTCGATACTGATACTCTTGTCAGGAGGAAACTCAAACCCTCCTTTCTTGGCTTCTAGAGCTTTGAGCAACTGAGTCTCAACTAGACTCTGGAGTTAACAGGTAGGAATTATCTTCATTTCTGTACAATAATGTTCCAGTTCTGTAGCAAAAAAATTAAGTAACTCATGAATCATGACAGGTATTGCTGAAGTCAGTAGATAGTTAATAGTTCACATGATGGTACAAGCAAAGCAAACAATTCCAGAGTCCCTTCTTCATGGAAATCTTCACCATCGCCTCTTGGCAAATTTGGAAGCAAAGAAATGACACAATATTTGATAGAGGAAGGCCTTCTTTTAGTTCTTGGAAGGTTCTCTTTCTTGTGGAGGCTAAATTCCAGGCACATAGATTTCTTGATGCGGCCAAACGAGCTGCTTTTCTTCTTTCTGTAGAGCTTCTTATTTAGTCCTGTTTTGTTTTCTATTGGCCTTTTTAGGCCTACTGTTTGGCATCTTGCTAGACAGGTTTGTACAGTTCCTTTTTTTTAATAAAATCTCTACAGTGGGGGCCTCCCTGCTGTATTTAATGTTTAAAAAAAAAGTTAATAGTTCACATAGATGTTTGCAAGGCAGCTCCTAAGCTCCATATAGAAGATATACACCATTTGGAAAAATTAATCAAGATCGAGTTTGACTTTAAAAAGGTAGGAAATAGGAACCAAGCACTTCAGGAAAAAGAAGAGCTTTTGAGAAAGCATATGGGTAGATCAAGAATGAACAAAACTGTTACTCATACCATAAAGCAAACAATGCATGGAGCTGATAACAGTAACTACTTTGCGGATAGAACAGGACTGGTCATATCTGATAACTGACAGCTCATATGTCATCTCCTAGAAATTACTAAAATCTTCAGAAATTAAAAAACAGCAAAGGTATTTGTATTTTATTTCTTTCTAAAGCACATACCTGATCAAGTCCATCTGATGTAGGATATTGGCAACCTCCTTCCACGAAAGCCCTGGCAGCAGCAGTCCTACATCTTTCCCTTCTTAAAAAGAGTGTTTCTAGTGCTGAAAGCTCCAGGCTACAAGTAGAGAAACTTTACCACTGTACCATGCTCGCCCATGACATGCCCCGTCTTCTTCAAGGAAATAATAATGCCCTGACTTGATAAGAGACTTGGCTTACCTTTTTATTACATCCCCAAGTATCCTATTAAATCAATTTAGTTTGCTGACATCGATAAAATCATAAAACTCAATGGAAATTGGAACCAATACCTCTTGCAACTTGCCATTCTATTGACTACTGAAAAGAATTTCACCAACTGAAAAATGTAACCATATTGTGCATACCAGCAGTTATTATTTTAAAAAGGTTTAGGTTTTTCTCCAGAACAAACAACAGGAAGTTTGATTTTATCCATAACATTGTTAGTTATGTTCTCTCCCACCATATCATTAAAGATCCCAAAAGGTTCAAACGACAAGAGGTAACTTTGTATGTTTCAAAAAAAAAACAAGAGGCAACTTTGTCTTAGTAGGTCAACTACAAAACAGTTGCGGCACCATTTTTGTAACCGAATACTCATCATCAATGCAACACCAGTTCAATACTTTTGCCAACTGAAGATATTGAGAAACAGGAGCACAAACAGAGGTTCTTCCAGTTCTTGAGCATTTTAAACAATTTCACATTAATACTATCGGGTACGAAGGTAAGGGGTACCCTAAACCCTTCGATAATTTAACGCTTAACATAGCAACCATTTTTAAGACATGAATCGACCAACCGCTCAAATCAGCAAACAAGGGCCCATCACACAAAGGCCCCCTGCACCGGCGATAGCGACCAGTCGTGGGCCGGCCTGCTTCTGAAAAGAGACGGACCAGGGGTCGAACGAACGACCCCTCCGTCTTTACCTCGACGCCGAATGACGGACCAGGGGTCGAACGAACGACCCCTCCGCCTCTACATCGACCCCTCCGACTCCGTCTCTACTCTAACTGACGGAAGGGGATCGAACGAACGACCCCAGACGGGAAGCTCGATCAGCCCAACTGCTCCCGGTATGGGTTAAAGGGAATCCGCCTAACGCCATGGGCACCCACGACTGCAGTCAAATCCGTCAACTCACCGCCATGTCTCGGACCTCCGTCAACTGTGCTGCCGCTGTAACCACGTCGCGAGTACGGACTCCAGAAGCACCCCTCGAGACGTGAACAGGACGGCCCTCGACGACGTCTTCGGGGATACGACCAGGCCACGTGGGTCTCGACCCTCCCTCGACCGGGGGGCTCGACCCCTACCTCCAACAACTCCGGTATGGGCCCGTCCCATCCGCCCCGTCCCACCTCAACTGTGGGACTCGCACCCGCCTACGGAAGGACGACTCTGCTGCGCCGTGACGTGCCGCGACGTCCAGTCTACTGTCACCATGCCCCGGAGCACCGGAAGAGCAGGAAGGCCATGCCGCCACAGTGATCGACGTCCCTTCGCCAGCATTATGCCGCGGACATGCCTCCCATGCTACAACAGTTTAGGACCCTGTACCCTCGGGCCTCCCCTTGGTCTATAAAAGGGGACGCCGAGATAGAAGAAAAAAGAGAGACCACCTGGAGGACGCTCTTTTTCGGGCGATTCTGGCACAAACCCGCCTTCGCTCGGACACTTCGCACTCAGACTTCAGCTCTGATTCTCACACTCCACACACCCCGTTGCTCGGTCGACCCCTCGAGCAACCGATCCGACCGCCTAGGATAGCCCTGCTAGCCTTAGGCCTCAGCTCACTCTGAGCAACCCCGTGTAAACCAGCTTGTACCCCCCCCTGTACGAGCACTTCGGTGCGAGATAATACAAGTCATCCTCCCCCGCTGGACGTAGGGCCTTCTTTGCCCGAACCAGGATAAATCTTGTGTCCTTCTTGCATCACATCTGAGAGAGGGAGCACGCAATATACAAATTTACTAGCCGGTGGACTTGACCCCCGGGTCATAACACCGACAGTTGGCGCGCCAGGTAGGGGGGCTTTGCGTGTCGATCAACTCCGAACTACTCTCTCAGATGGATTCCACGATCCCATCACTTTCATTCTCCACCATCGTCTGGTTCGGTAGTCTAGCGTTCATATCCACGGGCCAGGGCCACTACATAGTCCTTCCCTTTGCTCGTGGCATGGACGGCAGCAGCTCCGGTACGCCGGGGCCAAGGAGGATCAGGCGACGGTCCCTCCGCTTGCGCCTTTGGCCTGCAATCAGGAGGAGGCGCGAGCGGCTCCGACGCACTCGTCACCGTGCGGACTCCGAGACACCGGATGCCGTTTCCCCGGCCTCAGCTGGCGACACAGTCCCTCCCCTCGGGAGCCTGTTTGACTCATGCTTGCGGGTCGGGGTCAGGCACCTCTCTGAGCATGACTTTGGCTCTGCCATATCG
This sequence comes from Microstegium vimineum, assembly GCA_022036555.1. NCBI lineage: Eukaryota > Viridiplantae > Streptophyta > Magnoliopsida > Poales > Poaceae > Microstegium > Microstegium vimineum. Next base: position 16,910,439 of record CM039127.1, on the reverse strand, counting down.
TCATCCCAGGGGGTCCCCGTGGCCTCTCCGACACACTCGACCCCGCCACCACCGCATGACCCGTTTCCATACGGGCTCCACAACGGCGCAAGACTCTGTTCTGCCCTCGCAGGTTTACAGATACAGACACGTTGCGGGTCTCCAGGGACCCCGCCGCGTGCGACGGTCAACCCCGTCACTACTCCTCCACCAGACGAGCAACCGGAGCCAAGACGAGCCCGACCTGGGGCATGTTGCGGCGACACCTGGCGGAGGAGCGCAGGGGATCTCTCCCCCACTTCTACCACGGCGACCCCGACTCGGACTCCCCCAACGAGGATTACGATCCCACCCGAGAATGCTTCCACCTCGGTGGTCAGGCTGACCCCCAGGACGACGTTGACGACACCGCGGCCACAGATGAAGGAGGAGGGGGCAACGCTACACCAGCACGAGACGCCGACCCCCCGAGTCCTGACAAAGCGGATCCACCTCCGGACGTCCAGATCACGCAAGTTCGAGAGCTGCTCAACAAGCTCGAGGAGGAGCGCCTACGACTTCAGCAGCTCGAGCACGCCCTCGAGCGAGATCGCGGGCGCCCACAGGGTGGAGTAGCTCGCGAGCGGGCCCGGGAAGTCCATCGGCAAATCGTCGAGGAGGGGGCAAACGAACCCCGCGTCTACAACCGCGCCAGCCAAAATGTCGTTGCGGCCGCAATGCTGCTCCGCGACATGTCGACGCCATCGACACCCCAAGCACGATGCATCAGGAACGAAATCCAGGGGCTTCTCCAAACTGCGGCCGTACAACAGGCGGAGAGCTCGGCCTCGAGGCGCCGAGGAGCTGCCTCCGAGCGTCAGGAAGTACCCCTCGACAAAATCGAGAGGTATCCGTCCACCAGGACAAAGCGCCCCAAGGCCAAGTAGAGCGACGACTAGTTCGAGAACGCATCGTCGACGATCGACCACCACAGGTGAACAATCGACGCCGGTACGGTGACGCCGAGGCTCGAGGTTACAGCGCTCACCGAGGTGGGCGCTACGACAACGACGAAGATCGATGTCGGTCTCCGGAGCCACCAAGGCCCGAGTCTTCGGCAGAAACCATCCGGCGAACGGCCTTGCCTGTCCGCTTTCGTCCACCCACCAGTCTGGTCAAGTACAACGACGAAACCAAGTCGGAGCTCTGGCTTGCCGATTTCAGGCTGGCATGTCAGTTGGGAGGAGCCGACAACGACCACGTCATCATTCGGCAACTCCTACTCTTCCTCTCCGACACCGCTCGTAGATGGCTCGAGGAGCTACCCCGGACTTGATCCAAGACTGGCCCGATCTGGTCAGGATCTTCGAGGGAAACTTCAAAGGCACCTGCGAGCGGCCAGGTAACTCCTGGGATCTCCGCAGCTGCAAGCAGAAGCCAGGGGAGACCCTCCGTGCCTTCACCGTCGGTTTTCGAGGCAGCGTACCGCGCTAACCCACATCTCCGACCACGATGTCATCACGGCGTTTATCGCCGGAACGACCTGCAAGGAGTTGATGCGGGAGCTGGGGCGGAACACCCCAAGACCGCCAACGAACTCATGGACATCATCTCTAACTACGCAGCTGGCGAGGAAGCCATTGGCGAGTTCTTCCAGATACCTCCGGACAAGGGGAAGGGCAAGGCGGACGAGCCCGGGGGCTCGGACAACGGGCCCAAGAAGAATAATGGGCCCAAAAGGAACAACAATGACAACGGCGGCAAGAAGAAGAAAAAGAAGAACCCGCCGGGCCGACGCAACGTCGAGCCCGACGATCTTGTCGTTGCAATAGACAAGAAGAAGCCTCGAGGGCCCCCTCCCGACGGGGGCGTCTTCGACAAGATGCTGAAGGAGCCCTGCCCCTATCATATGGGACCGGCCAACCACCGTCTCGAGGACTATCGCATGCTTAGAAAGCACTTCATCCCTCTCGGCTTCAAGAAAGACGACAAGAAGGGGGATCCGCACGACGGGGACGACGGCAAGAACGGGGGCTTCCCCGAAATTCACGACTGCTACATGATCTACGGGGGACCCTCGACTCGACTCAGCATGCGCCAGCGCAAGAGGGAGCGTCGAGAGGTCTTCTCCGTTCGAGCCCAGGCTCCTCGATATCTCGACTGGTCACACACGCCGATCACCTTCGACCAGGACGACCACCCCGAGCACGTCCCCAACGCAGGGGTCTACCTGCTCGTCGTCGACCCGATCGTACTCAATACCCGCCTCACGAAGGTACTCATGGATGGGGGAAGCAGCCTGAACATCATCTATGCCGCGACCCTCGACCTCCTGGGGATCCCGAGGACCGAGCTCTTGCCCAGCGCAGGAGGATTCCACGGGGTCATCCCGGGAAAAAAGGCACTCCCAATCGGCCACGTCAAACTACCCGTCTGTTTCGGCGTCCCCTCAAACTTCCGAAAAGGAGAGCTCACCTTCGAGGTGGTTGCGTTTCGTGGCATGTACCACGCCATCATCGGTCAACCGGGGTACGCCAAGTTCATGGCGATCCCGAACTACGCCTACCTCAAGCTGAAGATGCCAGGGCCCATGGGGGTCATAACCGTCGGCACCTCCTACGAGCACGCATACGACTGCGACGTCGAGTGCGTGGAAAGCGCCAAAGCTGTCGAAGAGTCGGCCATCCTCGCGGCCCTCGACGACTTGTCCAGGGAGATCCCCGACTCCAAACGACACGCCGGCAACTTCAAGCCGGCGGAAGGCACCAAGACCGTCCCGCTCGACCCCAGCCACGCGGATGGGAAGATGCTGACGATCAAAGCCACCCTCGAGCCCAAATAGGAAACCGTGCTCGTCGACTTTCTCCGTGCGAATGCCGACGTGTTTGCATGGAGACCCTCGGATATGCCGGGCATTCCGAGGGAGGTCGCCGAGCACTCCTTGGACATCTGAGCCGGGTCCAAACCGGTGAAGCAACGGCTGCGCCGTTTCGACGAGGAGAAGCGCAAGATCATCGGGGAGGAGGTCGATAAGCTTTTGAAGGCTAGATTCATCAAGGAGGTACATCATCCGAGTGGTTAGCAAATCCCGTACTTGTCAAGAAAAAGAATGGGAAAAATAGGATGTGTGTAGACTACACTAGTTTAAATAAAGCATGTCCCAAGGTTCCTTTTCCATTACCACGTATCGATCAAATAGTAGATTCCACCGCGGGATGTGAAACTCTCTGCTTCCTTGACACGTATTCTGGCTACCACCAAATAAAGATGAAGGAATCCGATCAGCTCGCGACTTCCTTCATCACCCCCTTTGGCATGTTTTGCTACCTCACTATGCCTTTCGGTTTGCGAAACGCCGGGGCCACGTACCAGCGATGCATGCTCCACGTCTTTGGGAAACACATAGGGCCAACCGTCGAGGCCTACGTCGATGACATCGTGGTCAAGTCCAAAATGATCGGAAACCTGGTTGGGGATCTCGAGATCGCGTTTGGGTGCCTCAGGGCAAATCGCATAAAACTAAACCCTGAGAAGTGTGTCTTCGGAGTTCCCCGAGGCATGCTCCTAGGGTACATAGTTTCCTAACGCGGGATCGAGGCCAATCCCGAGAAGGTAACCGCAATCACAAGGATGGGTCCGATCAACGACCTCAAAAGCGTACAAAGGGTTATGGGGTGCCTCGCCGCGCTCAGCCGGTTCATCTCGAGGCTCGGAGAAAAGGCACTACCCTTTACCGCCTCCTGAAGAAAACAGAACACTTCGCATGGACCGCCGAAGCCGAGGAATCACTCTCGAAGCTCAAAGCCTTGCTCACCTCGTCACCTGTCTTGGTACCCCGAGTCCGACCGAGCCCCTCTTGCTCTATGTCGCAGCAACTACCCAGGTAGTCAGCGCCGCCATAGTGGTCGAGAGGGCGGAAGAAGGACACGCCCTGCCGGTTCAGAGGCCTGTCTACTTCGTGAGCGAGGTACTTTCCGAGACCAAGACGAGATACCCCCACATCCAGAAGTTGTTGTATGCCATCGTCCTCACTCGGCGCAAGCTCCAGCACTATTTCCTGGGCCACCCGGTTACTGTGGTCTCATCTTTCCCCCTTGTGGAGATAGTCCAGAACCGGGAGGCATCTGGAAGAATCGCCAAGTGGTCGGTCGAACTCATGGGGGAAACCCTCTCCTATGCCCCTCGGAAGGCCATCAAGTCTCAGGTATTGGCAGATTTCATTGCAGAATGGACCGACACCCAACTACCCCCGGCGCAAGTTCAGACCGAGCTCTGGACCATGTACTTCGACGGATCGTTGATGAAGACGGGGGCGGGCGCCGGATTGCTGCTCATATCACCCTCAGGGGTCCACATGCGCTACGTCATTCGTCTCCACTTCCCGCCTCCAACAACGTAGCCGAGTACGAGGCCCTCGTCAACGGCCTGCGCATCGTCATCGAGCTCGGGGTTCGACGCCTCGACGTGCGGGGGGACTCGCAGTTGGTGATCGACCAAGTGATGAAAGATTCGAGCTGCCACGACCCTAAGATGGAAGCCGCAAGGAGGTCCGAAGGCTCGAGGAAAAATTCTACGGTCTCGAGCTCAACCACACCGCCCGCCGGTACAACGAAGCTGCCGACGAGCTGGCCAAAATTGCGTCTACTCGAGGTACGGTTCCTCCCGACGTCTTCTCGAGGGACCTCCACAAGCCATCCGTCGCCCCAGACTCGAGGGCTCCCGCCCTCGAGCAAGAGGTCAATCCACCCCCTCGACTGATCCCCCTCGAACGGGGAAGAAGACATGGAGATCGATGGGACAGCCGCGATGCCAACCCCCCGACGGATTGGTGCGCACCTTACCTCGAGTATCTGACACAGGGCGAGCTCCCAGAGGACCGCACTGAGGCCCGCCGTATAGCCCGACGCGCCAAAACCTACGTCTTGTATGGGGACAACCGCGAGCTGTATCGACGTAGCCCTTCCGGGATCCTTCAACGCTGCCTCACCCTCGAGGAGGGGAGGGCATTGCTGAAGGATCTACACTCGGGGGCTTGCGACCACCACGCGGCGCCAAGAACGCTGGTAGGAAGCGCCTTCCGACAAGGCTTCTACTGGTCGACAGCCGTCACCGACGCCACCAGACTCGTCCGATCGTGCAAGGGATGCCAATTCTACGCCAGGCAGACCCACCTACCCGCCCAAGCTCTTCAAATGATACCTATAACCTGGTCGTTCGCAGTATGGGGGCTCGACATGGTGGGCCCCTTGAAGAGAACCAAAGGTGGCCACACCCACCTCCTTGTGGCTGTAGACAAGTTCTCGAAGTGGATCGAGGCTCGACCCATCGCCAACATCCAGTCTTGACAAGTCGTGCTATTCTTCACCGACATCATCCACCGCTTCGGGGTCCCCAACGTCATCATCACCGACAACGGCACGCAGTTCACCGGCCAAAAGTTCCTGGACTTCTGTGACCACCACCACATCAGGGTGAATTGGTCTGCAGTTGCCCACCCTCGAACTAACGGCCAGGTCGAGCGTGCCAACGGCATGGTTTTGCAGGGCCTCAAGCCAAGGATCTTCGATCGGCTGAACATACATGGCAGGAGGTGGGTCGATGAGCTGCCCGCTGTCCTATGGAGTCTCCGAACGACACCAAGTCGAGCCACGGGGTTCTCCCCGTTCTTCTTGGTTTATGGGTCTGAGGCCGTCCTCCCCACCGACCTCGAATACGGGTCCCCTCGACTAAAAGCCTACATCGAGCAAGCCAACACAGCAGCCCGAGAGAACTCCCTCGACCAGCTCGAGGAAGCCCGAGACGTGGCCCTCTTCAAGTCGCCAAAGTACCAGCAAACGCTCCGGCGCTACCACAACAAAAACGTACGGAAAAGGGACCTCGACGTCGGCGACCTCGTTCTGCGCCGCCGACAAAGCAACAAGGGACGTCACAAGCTGACGCCACCTTGGGAGGGACCCTTCATCGTGGCAGAGGTGCTGAAGCCCGGCACTTACAAGCTGAAGAACGAAAAGGGCGAGATCCTCACCAACGCGTGGAACATCGAACAGCTACGTCATTTCTATCCCTAAGGCCTCGACGCCTTGTACATTTCCCGCATTATGTACACTTATCGCATTATGAATGAATAAAATGTTCTCGAAATACATTCTACATTCGTTCATAACTCTAAGGTAGCCTCGACTCTGCCCCGGCAAAGTCAAGCCTCCCTCGGGGCCTGACAGGGGGGACCCCCCTCCTAAGTCCCCTAAAAACCCGAACGTTTTTTCGAAACTTGGCTTTCTCTCTCGATCTTTCCCCCAAGTACGCTTCATGACTAAGTAAAGACGCCTCGAACTCCCTAAGGGTCGCGGGTCGTCGAGCCGGGGGATTCTCCTACGTCTCAGGGCTACGGTATCCCCACTCGCTCCCCCACTTCCAGGGATACGAGCGTGCGTCGAACACTTAGTCCACAAGCGACGGCTCAGGCAAAGAAAAGCAGAGACAGCTCAAGAAATAAAAATAACAAGACGCATCTCGAACAAAATGCATTAGATATAAGAAGCCCTCGGGGGCTCGGCATTGTATCATTACAAAAGCCTAACTATTACATGGACCTTCCTGTCCAGATTTGGCTCGCAGGCCTAGGGCTACTCGGCGCCATCTCCGTCCGCTGAAGGGAGCACTTCAGGCTCAAAGAGCTTCGCCAGCTCGCCTCCGGGCACCTTCGCAAGCTCGATCAGCTCGTGGCACCTCGCCTCGTTCTCTTCGTCAGTCAGCCTCGGGTCGGTGACGAACCCGCTGGCGACGACGCTGAGGTCGTAGATGTAGCCCGAGCGGACGACCGCGAGCGCCCGCTTCATGCCCACATGCAGGGCAGCACGGACGTGCTCCGTCACCTCCTGCGTCATGGAGTAGAAGCGGCGCAGCAGGGAGTCTCCTCGAGCGTCGCCCTCGACCGTCGGCTCCGGCTCGACCCCGAGGTCGTCACAGAAGGAGGAGATGGCGCCCTCGAGCCTCTCGTTTAGACCCACCTCCGCCCCGAGGAGGCCCTGAAGACTGGTCAGGTCCTCGTGGGCTCGGGCCTTGTCTGTTGTGAGCTCTGTCAAAACAAGCACAAAACTCAGTCAAAACCAAGAGAGCAGGAAAAGGGTCGAGACCGGGCACACTCAGCAAGAATTTCAAAAAGCTTACCTTGGGCATGGACCTCCAGGGTGGCGTAGCCCTGCTCGGTCCCCTCAAGTCGGCGGCGAACGTCGACAAGCTCGGCGGCCTGGTCGCCGAATCTAGCCTGGAGGTCCTCGATGACCTTGCCAGCGTCATCGAGGGCTCTCTTCTGGTTGGCCGCCACCACCCCCAGAGAGGCCATCCGGGTCCGAGCCTTCTCCTCCGCAACGACCAGCGTGTCGCGTTCGCGGGAGACGGCGTCGACGTCCCCCCGGAGCCCCCGGATGCTCTCCGCTGCCCAGGCCAGCTCCTCCTTCAGCCGGGCGGCCTCCTCCTCCGCCCTGCGCTGGGCCTCCTGGGCAGCATCCCGCTGCTTCCCAACCTCGATGACCGACTGGAGGGCGTCGTCTATCCTCGATTGCGCTGCCTCCTGGGTGGCCCGGGCTGCCTCCTGCACGGCCACCACCCCGGCCCTCGCGTGGGCGACCTTGGCCTCGGCCTCCTCCCGCGCGGTTGCCGCCTCGGCTCTTGCCTGGGCGGCCTTGGCCTCCGCCTTCTCCAGCGAAGTACGGAGGGCGGAGAGCTGCTCCTGTGTCCGGAGGATAAATTGGGACTTGTCGTACGACCTCGCCCTCAACGTCTGACGAGGATGAGAAGGGAGATCATCAGAAAAGAACAGTCAGGCAATCCAAGCAAAATCGAAGGAAGAACGAAACCCACCTCCATCCCCCGATGCAGGTCCACGGCAGCAACCTCCGCGGCCAGGCGCACCGAGTGCTCGAACCACGCCCGGAACTCCTCCAGGTGCTCCCACGTCCCGAGCTCGGCCTGGTCGTCGAGCTTGAGGAGGGTTTGCCCGGGGTCTCGAGGGTCGGCCAGCTCGAGGATCTCGTGTCCCCAGAATGCGCTGCGGCGGTCGATCCTCTCCTGGACCTCCCGCATAACGCCCCGGCGCATCTCAGCGCTACCCCCATGGCGTGCCACCTTCTCCGTCCAAGCGAAGAAGGGAGAAGCCCCCTCCAGCTGGGCTCTCCCAGCCTCCGGGCCACCTGCGAGGACGTCGACGGTCCCGCCGAGCCATCACCCTCGGGCAGGGGAAGTCCCGGCCGGGAGAACAACCCTGCGCGGTAAAAAAGACAAAACGATTAAGTACATAATACCGCCAGCTCGCTACGGGTCGGCCAAGTCGGAGGACGAATTACCTCGAGATGACGACTGCCCGACGTCGAACCGAGGTTGACCCAACTCCGGTCCCGACGAAGGGGCCCCCCCGTGGCCATCTCCCCCGGGCCCACCAGCTCGGCCACCATCTCGGCCACCTCCTCAGCGGTGGGCTCCTCCACCCGGCGACCTCACCTCCGGTGCGACAGCAGCAGCACCCCCGCGCTCACGCTGCTGGCGCGCCTCCAACGAAGCGAGGCTCTCGGGCCACCGCCCCGGCGTCGGGCGAGCCGGGGTCTCCTCCTCGTCGGCGGAGGCCACGTCCACCACCTCCACCTCTGCGGCGGCTTGGGGCTCGACCCCCTCGATCACGACTGCCGTCGACGCGGGCCCCGCGCCTTCCGAGGCGTTGGGTGCGCCTCCCTCCGACAGGTGGGCGGGCACGACCTCACCCGCCACTTCGGCGGACCTCGCCGGCGCGACGAGCGGGCCCGTCTCCTCCCCCGCTCGGGCCAACTCCTCGGCAGCCTGCGCCCACCCTCGCCCCATCGCCTCCCGGACCGGGCCGCCCACGCCGCCTCTGGGGTGAGTGTCGAAGGGGACGGGGCAGCGGGACTGGCCTCGACGGTCACCGCGACTGCGGCCTCCGTCCTCAGCCTCTTGGTCGGAGCGAGGGACGCGTCCTCTGCCGAGCGCTTCGACCTGAAAAAGAGACCCATGCACGATGGTAAGCACGAGTCGTGAGCAACAAAAAAAATATAATAAATACCCTCGATCGGCGGAAAAGCAACTTACCCCTTCGGGGCCATAGGGTTCCGGCCAACGGACTTTGAACCACTCGGGGGCTTCAACGGAACGCGCCAGGAGCCACTCCTCCCGCGGTCCGCGGCGGGGGTCGAGGCCGCCCTCGGCGCTGTCTCCTGGGCAGGGGCCGACGACTATCCCGTCGTCCCCCTGCTAGCTTCCTCCTGCGCCGACGGGCCCGACGCCCATGCGCTCGACCGGGTAGGCGCTGGGGCGTGCCCGATCGACCCCCGATAGGGATCGTGACGATCGCCCGTGTGTCTGCCGCTGCACTTCACCTTGAGGAGCCACGGGGCGCTCCCCCCACGGCTCGACCTCGCTAGTAGGGTCCGACCTCGACGTCGACCCCTCTCCTCCTCCGGTTCTAACGACCGCCCTCTGTTGTTCGGGCGCCGTTTGTTCCTCATCGAGCCCTCCTTGCGGCTCGATCTCGCTGTCGCTGCTCTCCTCTTCCTCATCCTCTTCCGAGGGCGACTCCTCCTCGGAAAGGCCGGCCCACCTCTGCCGGGCCCGGCGTTGCTCTCGCTCCTGCTTCTCTCGAGCCCTCTTGCCCTTGTCCTTCTTGGCTTGATCCTTAGCCTTCTTGTCCTGCTTGGCTTGAAGGCGCCTCACCTGGGAGTCGCCCTGCTCCTCTTTCACCGGCGGCGGCGACTTCCGGAAGACAACGTCCCCTGAGGAACACAAGACAGTTAGGACGCAAGCAAAGAAGCTGAACAAGGCAAACACGAGAACACTAACAGAGAAAGGGAGTCATACCAGCTGGACGTATCCCTGGTCCGGCATCATGGGGACGCTGGCGACGCTCGTGACCTCGAACACGCCCGCGAAGGAGGCGCGCACGCGGCGGGCCACCCTCTCGGGGGGTAGCTCGTCCCCCATGAGGCGACACCCCGTAAGGTCGACCCCCGGGCGCATCTCGTCGAGGCGTAGAGGTCGAGCCATCAGCGGCACAACCCGCCGCAGATGGAAGGCTGACGCGACGATCGCCGCCGTGAGTCCCGCCTTCTTCAGACGGTCGATCGCGTCGAGCAGGTGGGTGAGGCGCGACTACTTCCTCTTCTCGACGCCATACCTCTAGCAGTCGGGCTTCGAGTCGATCGTCCTCCCGGTGTAGGCGGGGAGCAAGTCGTCGTCGTTCTTCATGTAGAACCACCCGGAATGCCATCTGGAGTGGCTCGACGAGAGCTTCGCCGGGATCCAGCTGTCTGTCCGCTTGAGGGCGATGCTGCAGCACCCGGCCCTGACCGTCTTGCGGGTGCCGCGGCCGACCGACGCGTGGAAGAGGCTCGCCTCGAACAGGTGGAGCCATAACTCCCAGTGCGGCTCGACCCCTAGGTACCCTTTGGGGGTGAGGTGTTAGAGCTTCACGCCGTAGTGGTGGAGGATCCCGCGCAGAAGACGATTGGGAGGGGCGCCTAGCCCCGCCTGATGGAAGACCTCGAAGCTAACCACGTAGCCTTCCGGCGGATTGGGCTCGGCGTGATCCTGCGGCGGCACCACCCACTCCGGCCGGTCGACGGAGGTGATGGGCCGGAGGAGGCCGCTCTCCACCAGGTCGCCCAGGCGCGCGGCGGTCACCGAAGATGGGAGCCAGGCATCGGGTCCGAGCAGGCTGTACTTGGCTATGGGGGCAAGGAGGCTGACACGCTCGGGTGGGGGGCGGAAGGTATGTTCCCAATCTCTCCTTTCTTTTCTCTCGCGTGCGCAGAAGTCCGGCTCAAAGGGCGTCTAAGGCAATGGCGGGAAGAAGGAGGCAGGGAAGGCAAATGCGAGAAAGGAGCGGCCGACTCCTCACGTCCTGTATTTATAACCGGGAGGCCAACGGGCGGATCCCGCAAACAGGCAAGAGAATCTCTGCATTTAATGCGTATGCATACCACCTCCTCGTATTCCTCCAGGGTAAGGCGTTCTGTCCCGTCATCGGGCCCCGCACCGCACTCCGCCCTGCGTCTGCCACTGTTGCGACCGAACGGACGTCTCCTAAAAAGGCGCGCAGCGGTAAGTGTTATCTTCGGAGGTAAGCAACCAACGACGGCCAGTCCGTCAAAATCTCGAGGAAGCGAAGGCTGGCCCTCGAAAGGGGGTTCGACAGCCACCCTCGAGTACCCGAGGACAGAAATGACCTCGGGTTATGGACTCCGGTCCACCCCAAAATCTCGAGGGGACAAAGGCCAACCCACGAACGGGGCTCGACAGCCGCCCTCGAGTACCTGAGGTCTGAGGGGACCTCGGGTTATCGACTCCAGTCCACCCCTAAGTCTCGAGGGGGCAAAGGTTGGCCCTTACACAGGGTTCGACAGCCTCCCTCGAGGACTCGAGCCCAACGGGCAGATCCAACAAAGGCACAGGTATGTCCCCATGTTCAATACAATTACCCACTTCCCCCCTTCGCATTCCACAGGATAGGACGTCACCTTCGGAGGCTAGCGGCGGATGACGAACCATCCGTCAAATCTTGAGGGAGCGAAGGTTGGCCCTTACATAGGCTTCGACAGCCACCCTCGAGTACCTGAGATCATGGTTACGGACTCCGGTCCACCCCTAAAATCTCGAGGGGGCGGAGGCTGGCCCCACGAACGGGGTTCGACAGCCGCCCTCGAGTATGCGAGTCAGGGATGACCCGTGGGCGCCAGGCGCGTGCCCCTAGCTCGAGAACGAACTCTCGAGGTCCCCTGGGACATATCCGAGGCATAACCAAGGAATACCTAAGGATCCCTACGCCGGGAGGCATCGAGCCACCAACTCCCATCGAACGGAGTTGACACCTTGGTAAGCCATGCGGTCTTGCTTAATGAGAACGCCTTCGGGCTCCTAATCGACCCCTATCGAATGGGGCACGAGTTCTCACTTGGATTTTTACCCGTACTGGGCACCATTTCTAATGGACATATGCCCGACACCAGCTCATAGAGGACTTCGAGGCTTGTCCTAACGGGGATAGCACGATGCTCTTCGCCCCGCAATCCGAACGCAAGGATCCGTGGGAAGGACGCTATGAGGTAGTGAAGGCCCAGCCACGCAAGGGCTCGAGGGCCCGACTACGCACGACACCACTCGACGAAAGAGGGTCGAAAACACTCATGACCTGGCAGAAAGAGTTGACCCCTCGGTAGGGGCGTTGTGACTCCAGTAACGCTCGAGGGAGCGAAGGCTGGCCTCGGAAGGGTTCGACAGCCGCCCTCGAGCACCTCTCTTTTCAGGGAAAGGAACGCTCATAGCCTGGCAAACGAAATCGACCCCACAGTAGGGCGCCACGTCCCCAGGTAACCTTAAATCCCCTCGATAAAACACATCATAGCCCCAGAGGAGTTCTTAATCACTCCTCTGGGGCCTCGGGGGCTACCTCCGCGGGGTGCGCTCGCACGCACCCCACGGAGAATCGAACCTCTTATTAACCCTACAGGTCAAGGGCAAAAGCTCCGGGTAATCCTTACTCCCCCCCGAGAAAACTCATACCATAGCCCCTAGAGGAGTTCTTAATCCTCGGGGGCTACCCCCGCGGGGTGCGCTCGCACGCACCCCACGGAGAATCGAATCTCTTACTAACTCTGCAGGTTAATGCCAAAAGCCCTATGTGGATTCTCCTTATCCGCACAGAGGCTCGGGAGCTACTGTCGAGTACGAAGGTAAGGGGTGCTCTAAACCCTTTGATAATTTAACGCTTAACATAACAACCATTTTTAAGACAGGAATCGACCAACCGCTCAAATCAGCAAACAAGGGCCCATCACACGAAGGCCCCCTGCACCGGCGATAGCGACCAGTCGTGGGCTGGCCTGCTTCTGAAAAGAGACGGACCAGGGGTCGAACGAACGACCCCTCCGCCTTTACCTCGACGCCGAATGACAGACCAGGGGTCGAACGAACGACCCCTCCGCCTCTACCTCGACCCCTCCGACTCCGCCTCTACTCTAACTGACGGAAGGGGGTCGAACGAACGACCCCCAGACGGGAAGCTCGATCAGCCCAACTGCTCCCGGTATGGGTTAAAGGGAATCCGCCTAACGCCATGGGCACCCACGACTGCAGTCAAATCCGTCAACTCACCGCCATGTCTCGGACCTCCGTCAACTGTGCTGCCGCTGTAACCACGTCGCGAGTACGGACTCCAGAAGCACCCTCGAGACGTGAACAGGACGGCCCTCGACGACGTCTTCGGGGATACGACCAGGCCACGTGGGTCTCGACCCCTCCCCTCGACCGGAGGGCTCGACCCCTACCTCCAACAACTCCGGTATGGGCCCGTCCCATCCGCCCCGTCCCACCTCAACTGTGGGACTCGCACCCGCCTACGGAAGGACGACCCTGCTGCGCCGTGACGTGCCGCGACGTCCAGTCTACTGTCACCATGCCCCGGAGCACCGGAAGAGCGGGAAGGCCATGCCGCCACAGTGATCGACGTCCCTTCGCCAGCACTATGCCGCGGACATGCCTCCCATGCTACAAAAGTTTAGGACCCTGTACCCTCGGGCCTCCCCTTGGTCTATAAAAGGGGACGCCGAGATAGAAGAAAAAAGAGAGGACCACCTGGAGGACGCTCTTTTTCGGGCGATTCTGGCACAAACCCGCCTTCGCTCGGACACTTCGCACTCAGACTTCAGCTCTGATTCTCACACTCCACACACCCCATTGCTCGGTCGACCCCTCAAGCAACCGACCGACCGCCTAGGATAGCCCTGCTAGCCTTAGGCCTCAGCTCACTCTGAGCAACCCGTGTAAACCAGCTTGTACCCCCCTGTACGAGCACTTCGGTGCGAGATAATACAAGTCATCCTCCCCCGTTGGACGTAGGACCTTTTTTGCCCGAACCAGGATAAATCTTGTGTCCTTCTTGTATCACATCTGAGAGAGGGAGCACGCAATATACAAATTTACTAGCCGGTGGACTTGACCCCCGGGTCATAACACCGACAAATACATTATATAATTCCATCAAATTCAGTTCTGAAACGAATATCATATAGATAATGTATGCCGTATCACAGCAGGATGAGTAGACAATCACAAACCACATTTGACATTTGATATAGGAGATGAACGTCTTTTACATTTCAGGCCCAAGAGCATTTGTCACATATGAATTGTCATGTACACTGAGATCTCTTGAGGATTAAATGTCAAAAAACAAATTGCCAGTACTCATCTACGCCCAGCCTTTGAACCACTGTGATGCTTATGCACCCCAGGACCCATGCATGAAAAGAGTGATGGTCTCTTTGGCTTTGAGCCAAATAGAAAAGTTCTAAGGGGAACCCCCGCTTTGGTTGACAGGTTCCGAAAGTTTTGTTGGGCTCGGTGGCTTCTTGCTATAGATACCTCGAGATTCTCTCTGAGCTTCAAGAGCACCCTTCCAACCTCCACTTGAAGGCCTCTTACATGGTCCAGCCCAGCTTCTAGTTCCTTAGCAACTTTGTTATTCTCTTGTTTCATATTAAGCACCTCTCCTTGGAATTTTGCAGCTTGAAAAGGATTGAAGTGAACTTCGTCACATTTATCCAGAATTGTGATCTTTGATATATCTTCTTGTATGCTGCATAGTGATGAAAATCTGTTCTCTACCTCTCCTTTCAATAGCACGTTCTTTTCAATCCAAACTTGAAGGTCTGTATTTAGATCCCTGAATTTCTTTTCTAGTACTGCTGATTCCAACTTTGCTACCTGATAACTACCAGCAAAGCCATAAGTGCCCCCGTCTTCCTGTTCATCAGTCAATCTGTGCATCTCAGTTTTCAACATGTCAAAGGATATTTGGAAATTCCGTATTTGATGATATGATGTGCTAAACCTCAACCAGAAGTTCAAGGTCTCCCCCAACACCCTGTCAATTTCTACTCTAAATTTTTCCTCTGCAACCGAAGAAGCTAGCGAGTCATCAACTTGCCATTGCTTAATGTATTCCTCTATCTCAGCAATCTCTTTGTCTTCTGTAGTAGGACTGGTGCTTATCTTGGATGTTTCTTCTGACTTAGCAATATCTTTGTCCTCTGTACTAGGACTGGTGCCTATCTTGGATGTTTCTTCTGACTTCTCTATATTCTCAACAATAGAAGCACTCATCTTTTTCTGCAAAGAACTTAGCATGCGCCTAAGAGAGTGGATCTCCTCATCTTTCGTTGCGTTGGCACTCTTAAGTTCCTTCAGTTCTGACATTGCCTCAAGATGGTACTCTTGATTTCTCTTCTCAATTTCTGAAAGCTTTTGCTCTGTATCTTTGTAACTCTGAAGTACAGATGCATAACCTTCTAATGGAATCTTATCCTCACCTTCGGATTCTTTTGGAACTAGCTGTTTCTGGGCTACAAGACCTTCTGAGGTTTCTTCATGTTTCTCAATTTCACTTGTAGTGCCATGTAAAGATTTGGATGGCTCATTTTGCACAGACAAACTTGTTAGTCCCGAGTCATCTTCCAGAGAAGCATCGCCTTCGGAGTCTCGCAATGAATCCACGAAGTCACTGATTTCTTGCTCAGGAGCATGTAATGTTTCGACGAATTCAGTAAGCTCATGGGTGGCTTCAGTCATTTGTTTACAAATGTTCTCGGACCCACTTTGTACAGACTTCCAAATTTGTTGTACTTCTTGCAGCATTTCTTCAACTTTCCTCAACCGGTCAGCCAAGTTACTAGAATCAACAGCCAAAGCCACCTTGTCTTGCTCCAAAGCATGCAGGCGCTCATGAAGGCCGTCTATCTCAGTCTTCATTCTATCGATCTGAGCATTCTGTGAAGTAGTAGCAAGTTCAAGGTTGATCACCTTTTCCACAAGTCGATCAACCTTATCCGCTAATTCTGCAACTGATATCTCAGGATAAGATTCAATTATTTCTTTGACTCTTTGACATATATCCTGGAGGTCAAGCCTGCCCTCATTCAGAGCAGAATCCTCCTCCTCCTCGAAGGGCAGTGCATGGACCAGTTCTAAGTCATGGTGATCATGCCCATCCATTTGTGCATGAGGCAGCCCACATTCATTCTTGAAGGTTTTCAGCTTTTCAATTGCCTCATTGGCTCGTCGGAGCTCCACCTTTGCCTCTTCAGTCGATCTGTTTTTCTGGTCCTGCAAGTTTACCAACGTATCCTCACATGACATAATGGCTTGTGCAGCCATCAATGCCCGAGCTTCATTGTCTTCAATAGCTACACCAGTGCTGAAAGCATCTTGCAAATTGCAGACCTCATCCTGCAACTCGGCCACCTGTTTCTCAATGTCTAGATACTTGCCTAGTGCGCTGTCATAAGAGGTCTTCAAGAACTCTTTCTCAGTCTGTAGTGCCAAGATTTGTTTCTGCAGCTTGTCTATCTCCTCATGTGCCTTCTCCTTGGTCATGTTGGAGATCACACTCTGCGAGCCCATGGACAAGCCTTCCAAAGCAGGGAATTTGAGGTTGCTGAGATCAATCCCACCGATTGCCTTCGGGAACCCCTCACCATCCGCCTCTTGCATTGAGAACTGCACCTGGTCTGGAAACACGGTGGCAATGGTGTGGTTGGCCTTGTGTAGCTCACCGGATATCCGGTCAAACCTGTCGGCAAGGGCCTGATAGGATCTGAACATCTCCTCCACTTGATTGATGAGCTCTGGCCGGCTTTTGAAGTAGAGCTCTGCCTTCTTGCCAAACGAATCGCCGTCGGCCCCAATGAGCTTGAGCATGGACTTCACCCTGTCCTCCATCTCTGCGCAGCAAAAGGAAGAAAAAGACACATTCATTGAGCAATGTGCAATACGAACTCGTCATACAACGGAGGATGACAGGTGAATAAATGGGGATGCTTACCGCCGACGGTTGTTTCAAGCCACTTGGACTGGGTGGTGCGGATGTGCGACGCCCACCACCAGGAGTAGGCGTTGCTCGCCGCGCGCTGCAGCATAGCCGGCCGGGGTCACACCGCGGCGCGGCCGCCCGCTCTCCCTCTTCTTCCTACTCCGCGTCGTAGGCCGCACCCTTGCCGCAACGTGGTGGGTCGGTGGAGCCGAGACGCGGCGAGGGTGCGCCGCGGGGCGAAAATTGCGGTGGCGTCGGTCCGAGCCGCGAGGGAGGCCGGGGGAGAGAAGATGGGGAGGTAGGGTCGGTGGTGGGGAGCGGCATGGCAAAATAGGAAGGGGGAGGAGGTGGTTCCTTTCGTGGGGTTGCCGCGACCGGCCGAGCTGGTGGTGGTTCACGGGTGGGTGGCTGGGCGCGACGCCCGCGGCCGGCGGTGCGGATGGCCGGGCGCGAGAAGCGGGAGGCATGGGCTGGTTTTTGTGAGGGCTCCGAGCGTGGCATGGCGAATGCGGTCGGCTGTGTTGCCGCACGACGCACGTGGCTGGACGCCGGCGCACGAGGCGGGCGGCACGGTGGTGGTGGACTGGCGGTGTTTTCTCGCCGCTGCGCCTGCGGGGAGCTCGGCAGGTGGCCCTGATGTGCCAAAGGGAGGGCGGCGCCGCTCGGTGCTGGGTGTTTAGTATTTAGTCCCTTCAAAATTTCAAAATTTTACTTAGATTTTTTTGTGCATGAAACATTAAATATAGGTAAAAAATTTAACTAATTACATAATTTATTCATAATTTTCAAGATAAATCTATCGAACCTAATTACTCCACAATTGGACAATAATTACTAAATACGAATAGAAAGCTACAATACTTTACATCTTAAAATTTTTGGATCTAAACAAGGCCTCAGTCGACTTCGCCCACCTAATTTTGAAGGGTGTTTTGGTCAAGGTGTAAAAAGTTCTAAATTGTATCTTACTTTTTAATTCTAAACAAATCCAAATTTCTAAATTTAACGAAGTTTTTTAATGTATAATAAATGCATCAACATCCACATATAGTTTAATTAAATTATCTATAAAATATATCTTGTATAGTATGAATACATTAAATGTAATATATTTTTTTGGGGAATTTATTAAATGTAATATCTATAAAGTCAAAATGATGTTATTAAGTTAACCACGATTAAAGGCAAGGAAGTTTGATACAAAGCTAAAATAAGCTATAAAAAATAAAACAGAGAGAATATTTTCAAAAAACTTCAAACATATTTTGTCCATGCATTATAATTAGCGACTTAGCTAGCTTAACAAATACTTCCTCCAGCCATAAAACATGTCGTCTAGAACAACATGTGGTAAAAAAAATAGAAACTACAAACATAAATAAATATTAAATTATTAAATTTGGAAACATGTTGTCATATGTGCATATTTGTATTCAAATCAATCAAATGTACTTAAAAACTCTCACTAATTTAAAGCAATTTAAGAACATGGCCTACAGGAAAATAGTGGTTAGATATACACATCGAAGATCATGTAAAGCAAAATGTATAAGTATTTTTTACATAAGGTAGAATAATCTTAGTTGTTCATTGGATTGTGTGGTTGTTTATAGCTATCCTTAACATTATAAAAAACAATATTATCAGACAATCCCTTTGATTTATAGAGGGATAAAAAGTGGTCATGCCTCTAACCGTACATAGATATTTTAAGAGATTCTAGCCTCTTTATGGATACATCTAATAAACTATTGTCTCTAAAAACATGTTAACAAAGATGAATTTTTGGAGAAGTCTGACTCTAAAAATGAGGGTCATTTTTCAAAGGTGAGCCTCTTTGGCCTTCTGTTTTTTTTTAAATACTCTTGAGGTCCAATTCGACCCATCAGGGAAACAAAATATATAAGGTATGGCATAGGGTTTCTCTCTCCATTGAACACTTGTACACCACATCTCTCTCACACAACTGCTCACCCCTCTCTTTCTAATGTGGGAGCTCTAGTTGACCCGACATCGATCCAAATCCCATCCCAATGCTCCCAACACCAATCCATGTCCAGTTGCCCCCAACATTTGCTTGATTCTCCAAGCTTTTCTCTTGCCGCAACAATGGGGAGAAATCATCGAGACATCAACTAGGCGTGCATGTTAAACATGGTGGACGTGTGTCAGATCAATGCGCTCCCAACTCCTAGTCACCCCAACTTTGATCCACATTGCCGCCTTCCTAGCAAAAAGAAGCCGGATTAATGTCACGTCCACTGAGGATATGGTGGATCCATTGTAGGTCCTCGTAGGGTGTGAGGAATGTAGATATAGCGGATTTAGCACGGAGACCACAACAACTGAGTGGATCCACGGTAGGTACCTATAGGGCATGGGGAATGTAGAATTAGGGATCTGGCACGTAGCCCACGACAATTGAGCTTTGATCCTAGATCTATGGGCAAAGGTTGGCTAGGGCCTAGGGACAAGAAGGCTATTGGGACGATCTAGTCAAGGTGACTCTATGGTAGGCCTTCTAATATCCTTCTCTTGATCACTCATTATGTATCCACCAAATTAGGAGATGGATGGATGGTTACTATTAATGATTTAGTGGGATGGAGTCATTGTCGCTCGATGACCTGTCCTAGACATGAGGATGAAGCAACTTTAGTCCAGTAGGTGGCATGGTGAGTTCGACAAGGTTGGGGATTAGGGTGGATTTAGCAGAGAAGACAATGGACAATGCGCTTCCATGGCGAACCTAGTGGGCCTCCACAGTAGACTTGCTAGGCTCTCAATTTTTATTTGTAAATTTCATTTTTAGAGGTAGGGAAGTCCAACGCCCGTGAAGTCTTGATTAACATAAAACCCTTGCTAGATTTTGTTTGCTTCCCTACCTCCAAAAAAAGTTGCTTATCTCTATAAAGGCTATCCATAGTAGTGTGGATTCACTAGTCACCACAAAAATAAAAATCTTATTGGTCTATCTTGAAGTTTCACTGCATGCTAATGGATGCTGAAATGAAATACCATGCAAAAATACCTTTAATTTATGCATTCCACTCCATCTCCATGTCATCAATGCCCCACGAGCACCCAAAACTCCATCTTCACCATCATCAACCTACTTATGAACAATGATCATCCATGTATGGCCAACCACGCCACCTTGACCATTGTCCATAGGCCATAACATGAAAATCTTCCATCTTCATTCTATCAAGCCACTTGATGTCAACACATATCTTCACTTGGTTTGATCTCCATGAATGATATATCCACTTTATAGTTCAAGGTTTATCATTCATAGCCTTGCTTACTCTTCACAATTGCCTTAGTCTATCGGTGCCAAGCCCTCCACTCACACTTCATCGTTTCAATAATCCATCATAAACTAGGACTCTAGCTCGACTTCACCCTCTCACACAGTCCTTTGTAGCCAAGCCCACCTTGATCTTCACCATCTTGCCATATGAGACCAGTCATGTCCCATATTCAACAAGAACCTTTCAATCTTCATTGGTTGAGGATTCTCAAAACATGCACATGCCATATCTCCTTAATGCCCAACCTAGTTTGTATAGAGTGAACACTTGTTCATCTCTCATGAAACTCATTAGTCCCACCTAAGGTTGTCACTCAACTACCAAAACCAAACTAGGACTTTGAACTGTGTATACAAGCAAATAAAAGTCCATCCAAGAGGTTTAGGCAAGCACTAGATAGTGTTTAACAGATGACGTCAAAACTAGCCATTGGAGGTGTTAGAACTAGGCATTAGAGGTGCACTGTGCAAATGCATGCACTAGATTGTATAACAAGGCCAATCCTTAGGTGACTATTAAATCACATTCTACATTGTTTACCGATGGCTATGTGCTGAGGTTTTTGGACTATAAATACCCCAAGAGGTCTCCTTGTTGCCTTTTTGGTATGTATTTAGTGGATAGGAGTATGTAGCTCGAGGAGAGAGAAAATTAAGGATCGAGTGAGAGATGTAATGTGTTATGGCCATGTGTTTGCATGGGAGAGATACACATATGATTGAGACTGAGCGGAAGATTTGTGAGTTATATTGCTTGAGATCATGTGTGATTTTCTAGTGACCTTCAAGGGTGATGTGGAGTAGCACCATATCGGTGTGTGAGGATGAGGAGACTCCCCCATGGAGAACCTCCATAGTGGACATGAAGCCATGGTGACCGTTGGATCAAGTGGAGGTTGGGAAGTGACACATAGTGTTTCACACATTATTTGGTTTTTGGTCCAATACTATGACTGTCTTAGGTGAAAGTGATGTATTGATGATAATTGTGAGGCTTAGTGGACCCATGACAATGTCTTTGGCTGGGTGTAGGCCAACACCAAGATTGGAATAGTTGGGTCGACATAGGGAGATTGTGTAACTACATTGCCTTTAGTCAAAAGCAACACCATGGCTAGGAGACACATGGTCACTAGGAGCATACCTTGGTGGAGCTCCAACATGGATTAGGAGTTTTGTTTTGGCAACCAATACCACCGACTGTCCCTTTTGTTTTTCCTATGTCTTGCATTAATTACTTGTTCTAGTTTAGTGTTAGTGATACTTTATGTGCATGGACCTTGAGTTTGACAGCTAGGATTGCATGCTAGAGTGCGCTTACCAATGGAGCTTAATTCCGCAAGTAAGAATCTTATTGTGCTCTTTGCTACGACATGTTTAGCGTGATGACCCTATGGACTTGTTGCTGCGCTTGTTTCTAGTCCTTAGACCAAGCACCGCAAGTGGGGAGTGAAAGTTTTGATAAGCTAAGGTTTGTCATGATAATTTTTAGAGCCTCAATTCACCATACCCTCTATTGAGGCTATTCGGTCCTTACAACCTGCTCCAACTCCAAGCACTTGGGAGTCGGGACATAGGGCGTGCTGCCCATACCAATATAATTCTATGTGTCTTTAGTGTTACCCCATCAAATTTCACATGGCACCAAAATTTCTTGCCGGTGGTACAGAACACCAACACATACATATACTCCTTTTGATCACAAATAGAATGATTTTAAGATAAATTAAGTACAAAGGAAAAAGTATATCATGCCCTAATTGAAAACAACGAGGAAGCTCCCAATGGGCACAATTAGGCATCCTATGGAATCATAGGAAATGTGGAAGGATTCCCGTGTTCTTCATATGTACCATTCAAACACCTATGTTTGTAACTTCATGCATTCTAGATATCTATGTCATCCGTCCCAAAATATTTGTCGCTTTCGCTTCTCGAGAAACAACTTTGACAAAATATATACTCCCTTCATATTATAAAAGAAATCATTTTTGGATAAGGTTTTGGTCAAATATTGAAAATATAAATCATGAATAACTTTTAAGTTGTTGAGTTTATAAATGTGAAAATCATAATAATAGACTTTTCTTGAAATATACATTCATATAAGTATACATATATCATTTCTAAGGACTTGTTTGGTATGACTCCAACTCCAGATAGAGCAGCTCTACTCCAAAAATCCAGGTGGAGCTGACTCTGAGTAGGGTTGGAGTTGTCTGTTAGGGGTGTTTGGCTAGAATGGTTCTCTCAGCTCTAGAATTGTGTTTTATGAATGTGGATTGCCCAAATTACCGTTCGCCAGACACGCCCAGTCGCCCTGCCGCGCCCTGTCCTGCGATGCTCAGATGCAGACGACCACGGAGACGTCGGACACCGCGTCCAACTCCTTCGTCAGATTCTACTCCGCCAAGGTATCCGAACAGAAGCATGACCCTGATTGTTTTCCTAGCTTCGTTTGTTTCCTGATCTGGTGCTTCGGATTCAGTTCTTGCACTTTCCCAAACGTGTTCCCGTCGGTTGATTTCTTGGAGAACGAACCTCTTGTTGACTCGCAAAGATTCATTCTAGCGTAATTACCAGCTTGTTCGCGCAATTAATTTTTAGCTAATTGAAGCTTGTTCTATCTTGCAAATTTCTTGGTCGTTCTGTTCTGAACAAGAAGCGTTCTGCCAAATTGGTTCATTCGTTTTGTTCTGAACAAGCCGCGCTGAGGCTGTTCCCCATCGTCCTGGACCTGCTGCCCGACAGCCGGCAACGACGAGATGGAGTTTGTCATCTAGAGGTGCTACTCTTAGTACTACTGGAGCTCATAGCTCTCCTGAACGCGGGGGCGAGCCGCCGTGGCGTGGCAGGAGGGAAGGACCGGCGCGGCGAGGGGACCGGCCGGAAGGACGGGGTCGGGGGCGAGCCGCCGACGGGAAGGACGGGCGTGGGGGAGAGCCGTCGTGGCGCCACGGGGGCGAGCCATCAGGAAGAACGACGGGAAGGACGAGCGCGGAGGGAAGGACTGGCGCAGCGAGATGTGTCGGGGATGGTAAGAAAAATAGAAAAGATAATGGTTCGATGAGTTGAGTTGTGTAATTGATGGCAAAGGTGGGTAATTTCTTTGTAACTCCATGTCTACGTCTATTTTAGGGAGTTTTGGAGTTGGAAAAGAGGTGCACCAAGAGAATGAACTAGAGCTCCAAAAACTCCATGGAGTTGGGCTGCTCTGGAGTTGGGGCGTTTGACTAGCTCTATCCTGGAGTTTAGTGGAGTTTAGCTCTGGAGCCATGCCAAACACCCCCTAAATACATTTTTTTATAAAAATATAAAGCCAAAGCCATGCTTTGGAGACGTGTCGTTATAAGTAATATGGATAGAGTATTAACATAATGTTAATATTTATGGTAAATAAATAGTATCATTGGAATATCTTTGTATCTAGATTTTTAATAAATTTATTTAAAGATAAAAATATTGCACATATTTTCTACAAATCAAGTCAAACTTGTGACACGAACACCGAAAATGACCTATATTACGAGACGAGAATATGGTTTCTTGTATGGGCATTCTAATCCCACTTTTTGTTGTATTCCTATGTTTTGTGAATCATGTGTATGTGAGCATTATCGTTCTTATTGTGTTGAAAAGAAAAAGAAACTGTACATAACAATACAACTTATTTTTTCTTTGTTATGTATTATTACGGGAAAACATAGAAGGAAACAATGTTTTTGGTAAAATTGCAGCAAGTGGAGGAAAGAAAGAATGTAAATTAGCGCTACGCTCTGTCGTCCTAAAATACTCCTACGGTGCCATATGCGGCGCGTATGTTCGCAAAAAGAAAATGGAGGAAGCCTGCAAAACTTTTGAAATTCGTGACCCAGAACGAAGCCCACGAAACCGTGCATCCCAGCCCGGCGGGCGGCTGGCCCTAAATTTGAAGCTCGCGCCTCCGCGTACGAAATTTCAGACCCACCCCGCCATGTCACCGATCCGCGGCATCCTACCCCGCGTACCCATCCCACCCGTCCATTCCCTCCGCATCGAACGGCAGGCACCGCCCTCCTCCCACCGCTCGCCTCCTTTTAATCCCCTCCCCTCCATCCCCCAACCTCGCACTCCAAGCACCACCAATCTCCACCTGCAATCTACTCCCCCGAGGAAACCCACCACCCACCCGAGAGGAGGAAGCCATGTCTGGGCGCGGCAAGGGAGGCAAGGGGCTCGGCAAGGGCGGCGCGAAGCGTCACCGGAAGGTGCTGCGCGACAACATCCAGGGCATCACCAAGCCGGCGATCCGGCGGCTGGCGAGGAGGGGAGGCGTCAAGCGCATCTCGGGGCTCATCTACGAGGAGACCCGCGGCGTGCTCAAGATCTTCCTCGAGAACGTCATCCGCGACGCCGTCACCTACACCGAGCACGCTCGCCGCAAGACCGTCACTGCCATGGACGTCGTCTACGCGCTCAAGCGCCAGGGTCGCACCCTCTACGGCTTCGGCGGCTAGGCTGATGGGCTCCCCTCGATGTCCCCACCCCCTTCTGCAGCTGCGACGTTGTCTGGCCGTGCCCACAAGTCTTGCGGTCAAGAATGTTTCAGTAACTCTTGTTAGTTCATCTCTGGCTGTAGTAGGTTTATCTGAATCGTAAGAATCTAGCAGGGTTATCTGAACCATCAAGTAATGAAAATTCTGTGCTTCTGATGTTGGAAATCAAGCGTGGTGTGCAACTTGTTACTCTTCAATGCAAATGAATGTATTCTGGTCGTCTTTTCTGTTCTTTGAATCTTGTCGTTATTGTGATGGAAAACTGGTGCTAGTTTTGTTAGTTGTCTTGCAGTTTTGATGTCTTGTGCCGCCTGCAAGCGAAAGCCTTAGATAGCAGATTTGGATACTTTGGTTTGCTATTTCAACATTGATGTTTGATCGTGATTGGTTTGCCGTAGCTTGCTCAGTATTCACATGAAGCGTGCCACCATAGGGAATCATTTGGATGTTGGAATCATAGTCCTAGCAAAACCAAGTTCTGGTTGTGTGCATACCAGTATCAGGAAGGGTTGGCAAGGCGCTGAAATTGGGTAGGATGTCTGGAAGGTGTCATACTCATGTGATGTCAATGAAAAAAAAGTGAGTAGCAAACATGAACATCAGTGGTGATGAACTGGATCAAGCCAGATGTCTATTATCTCCGTGACACTGAATTGTCCATCATATAAAAGGTGTCACATAAACAACAACTTATTACAAAATGAATCTGAACATATATATTAAGTCAAATAACATGCCTTTTGATTAATCTTTTTATAGATGCGTAGCTTCTAAAGTGTATAAACCAAAAAATTGTTCATGAAATAACTGAAGAGGACCACTATCCTTTAGACAGACAAAATTCAATAAACAGAGTACAATATTCCAATACACTGACTACTTCTGTTCCTTAGAGATTTTCAATTGCATGCCACATCCATACACATCCACAGACACAAAGTAACATCTGTATGCACATCAATTGAATGCGATACAAGAAGTCTCAAAATTGCAAAAACAGTGAGCTTCAGAGAAAACAATGCAAACACTCTAGAGACAAGGTACACTAGAGACAAAAACCCTATCATTTTACAGTAGTTTTAAAATAACAAAATAAAAATTCACTAGTCCTGTCAAGGTATACATTTACACTGCTGCACAAGGGAAATATAGGGGCTACTCCATAATAGAGTACTCCGTAGAAAGATGATTGAAACAGAGCAAATTCCTATATAGAAAGGTCTTAACGATATTGAGCACTTCTTGTTTGTCGGTTCTGCATTTACTCTGTTTGCAGTATAGTGGACTTGAAAAGGTACACATGGCTGCGGTTGAGATTGACATCACGGGGAGAAGAGAGCACCAGAGTCGTCTGATGATGGCTGCAGTGCATTGATCTTAATAACATATTTCTTCCGAGGGGATGTGCTGCTGCCCTTGGAGCCCATGTCCAGGTCATCTGACCCCTCGCACAAGGTGGGATCCTCATCTTCATAAGCATCACCAATATGACCACTGCACTTCCGGCATAGCAATCGCGTCCTAGTTCTGAACAATCCCCATGAACGGCTTGAATGGAAGTATGGCGTGCAGCTCACCTCGTCAGTTTGTGTAAAGCGGCTCTCATCAACTGCAAAGAATGAGACAACGCCTTTCCTGATGTGCTTGCCATACTTGGATCCAATGTTTGCTGTGTTCCGTGTGGAGGAGCTCAGGTTTAATGCATAGCCACAAAATCCACAGCTGAAAGTAAGAAAGAAAGTAAAATCATCACCAAATTGACCAAAATGTTCTAGGAACTGAAACTACAATACTGCACTTGTATGCCTAAATTATACACTAGTGCACTAAGCATATGGACTCAATTTTCATGAGCCCACATTAATTTCCACTCATTGTCACATTCAGTTACTTTCCCTGGTTCTATCTTTCGCAGCACACAAGTAATGTAATCTTTTGAATAACGAACCGGGCAATGGATTCAGTGCAGTTGATCGAATTTGTGCGCTCTTTTATCGACGAGCACACGAATTCGTAAGCAAGCAACACTAACTATAACTAAAACCAAAGGAGTAAAGATCTACTACCAGTAACTACCATCACCTGAATCCAATAACTTGATTCTCAGATGCATTCCCCAAGTACACCCAGCAGGAATGATATTTGCCAGACAAAAACTACGCTTCGGGGCCAAAAATCAGGTGAAAAACGCGAGTTGAATGGGAAGAAGCCATTTCCTGGAAACAGGGAATAAGCTAGTACTGTACTATCTAGGAATCTAGGAACTAATCAAAGAACTATCCAACAAACTTTGCCTTTCCAAAGAAGTATCCTACAAGCCCCAAGGGAAGGGTTTGGTTCTTGGCCCGAGCATACTGGAGAGAGCAGCCAGCCGGGGGCGAACCTGTAGGCGACATCCTTGCCGGAGGAGTAGCGGTCGAGGGCCCTCACCATGATCGCCCTCCGCTCGGCGGACCGACACCCCCTTGACGGACTGCTAGGAAGGAAGGCGTCTGATCTGGGATGCGGAGCCGGCAACGGTCAAGGCGGATTGGGCGTCCGCGGGCGCCGCGCTGGCTCGGCTTTTCCCCTTCTTTTTTTCTTCCCCTTCTTCTCAGGGAAAAATAAGAGAAGACAGGCCACACTATCAGACGGGCCACGTTCGACGCGGCAGTTGGTCTCGCGTTGACCGCAGCGGCGGTGCCGTGATTTCTGCCCTGTTCGTGATCGCGATCGTCTCGGATCCATGAAGGCGCGAACGATGATGATGATGGTGATGGCAACTCGTTCGCTGTACGTGTCCGCGAATGGGCCACAGCGCCAACATGTTCATTCGTGACGTTTTTTTTTCCGTATAAAATTCGTGACGTTGAAGTGGACTGAATGTGATGAGGACGAAGGAACGCTGTTTCCAGTCACGATTGATTGAAATTAGGTGTTCGAGGACACGTGTCGCTACATTAAAGATGGACCAGACTGATCATAGAGCCCAGCTAGATGAGGTGGATGGCAAATGACCCACCACTTGATGCGATCACCCGATTGTTCCTGTAAACGGGGATGGGGATGGGGATGTCGATGCCGTTTTTCTTTGTTTTTTTTACTAAGTAAAAATTATGGATAACCGTTTTTCTTTGTTTGTTTCTTTGTAAACTATTTTTTCTCTTTTGACAAAAAAAAGCCAAGTTGATTTCATCTTATGGCTCTGCCACTGATCTGTGCTCTTATCCAGGCTATGCAAAACCTCTAGTTTTTTAGGGTAAAATACTGTGGGGGAGATCTCCACAATACACAATTTTTTCATTAATAAATAAAGAAGAGGGATGCAAAACCTCTAGTTGACAGGATAGATGCTCACCACAGATTCATTCACCGTCTCTATCAGCCATCAACTGTCACTACGTAAGCTGTCATTGGCAATTTGGCATTTCCACAAGCTATTAGTGATGAGAACATGTGTAAACCATAACTTTGTCAAAACTCGTATAAATCATAATAAATTTTTTTTTTAAAATCGCACATGTAGATGATACGATGATACATAACCTTGTAAAATATCTTGTCCAAACTCGACTTCGTTTGTTAGATATAAAAATAACAAATTTGTAACAAATCATCTGGACACCTTTCAGGCTTATTCTTATTTTTATATCTCACAAACGAAGTCGAGTTTGGACAAGATATTTTACAAAGTTGTGTATCATCATATCGTCTACATGTGTGTTTTTTTTGGTGAATTTAGATAAATTTTTTACCATGATTTGCACGGGGTTTCACAAAGGTTGTGGTTTGCACCTGATACGTTGCCATTAGGGATAACTGTTATATTATCCAGGTTTCTTGCTCACAAAAACTCTACTGCTTTCAGTTGGAGGCTAAGACTCTGTTTGGCACATTGGTATAGCTTTTAAGCTACTATGACCAAAATAAGCTGAAACTAATAGCTAAAACAACATTGTCTTTCTGTAGCTTATTCTAGCCATGCTTATTGCCACCACCCCTTATTTGTACTAAGAAAGGAGAAGCTAGGCCAGACCCCAAACAGGGCCTAACTCTCAAGTAGAAATTTTCATCTCTCAAGTGATTCATCAACAACATATTAAGGGTGTGTTTGGTTTTCACCTCCTAAACTTTAGTGGACTAAACTTTAGTCATTTTAGGGACTAAAGTGCCAAACAAACTGACTAAAAAGTGACTAAAACACTTAGTTCCCCACTAGTCACTCAAGAGGTACTAAAAGGTGACTAAAATATTTTAGTCCACTAAAATTTAGGAGGTGGGAACTGTTGACGGTCCTTAAGTACCAATTTTAACCGTCAACTAAACAAGGAAAAAAATCTAAATGAAACCCATAGCTAGAACTAGGGTTTATACTAACAGAATTCCACGAGTTTTGGTGAATTTCTGTTTCTGCAGGAGGTTATCAGGAAATACCAAGGAAATACCTACATATCATGTTTACATAAAGATAATTATCAACCGTATAATTTTCTATACTCAGGAAGACTTTAGAAGGAACTGGACCAAGCCGAAAGCCAGTCGGGCCCACACCCAGGGCGCCCGCCCTGTCGTTTCGGCCAATCAGGGTCAATCTCGCGAATCACGCTTCACCGCCTTTGAGGATGAATCTAAACCACTCACTTAAGGTCGGTTTGATCC
Source organism: Microstegium vimineum (assembly GCA_022036555.1). Lineage (NCBI taxonomy): Eukaryota > Viridiplantae > Streptophyta > Magnoliopsida > Poales > Poaceae > Microstegium > Microstegium vimineum. The sequence goes on along the minus strand of CM039127.1, from coordinate 16,881,125 downwards.
GACGGTCCACATTCATTTGAGGAGGCTATATAAGGAAGGCCCCTGACCCCCCTGATGATGATCTCATCTCATTATTCTTCTCCAGAGCAAAAGCTAGGGTTTCAATTAGAAGTAGAGAAGGAGAGAGGTCCCTCTAGTTGTCTAGATCTAGTTCTTCTAGTTCTAGTTCATCTAGTTGTAATTAGAGGTGAGAGAGAGGAGGAGAGAGCTAGGAGGAACTGGATCTGTCGGATCTTCCTCAACATTGTACCTTTGCAGCATCTGGTTCGGAGCAATCTCCAGGTTCTTCATTTATTATTTCTAAGTATCTTATTTCAGTTCTTGCTTTATTCTATTTACGGGATCTCCGCTCGTATTGAGTGCTCTAGTTTTGATATCGGATTAGAGTAGTAAGCGATAGTGTAGACGTGGTGTCTAGACTAGAGTTTACCTGAGTTTGTGCCCAATCCTACGGATAGTTGTGGTAGCCCCAGAGGTGACAACTCTGTAAGGCCTTTATAGTTCACCACGTTCGGGTTGGTGTTTTCGTAGAGCTTTTGGCAGCCTCCCCTCGACTACCTTTTTCCCAGTCTTTGTCGAGAGTCGGGAAGGTACTGTTGCTCCAAAGTAAGTAGAGTATCGTGGGCCTTTGATTAGATAACTCCCTTAAAAAACTCTAAAATCTCTCTACCCAGTTATCTTATCTATCCTTGGATGCTCTTAGTTCTTAACAAGTTCACTTCACGTTCCCCGTGAAAATCGATACCCTTGGAATACTCACGGGTGAAAGCTACAGCGGTATCCGTGCGCTTGCGGATTTATCTGTGTGCGTTAAGAAATACCAACATGAACCAAACACACCCTAACATGACAACACCCTGTTTAGTCCAATTGGGCGGTTTAGTTCATTTTTTTATTTGCTGCTGATTTCACTACCTTAGGCAGTTATTTCTTGTTCATAACCACTTTATGTGAACTGCAAATCTGGTTTACTGATGTTTCCGTGAAACCTTGTATCATGTTGATTGGACAAAATACTTATTCAGTGAAAAAGTAAGTCCTTTGTTGCATTAGCTGAGCTGGTTCAGTCTTCTGATAATGTATGTTTATAATTTCTAGGAATACAGAGAGCATGTAAAAGATCTTTCTTGTTTGTCCAAAGATTTATAAACATCTCTGTATATTGCGTGCTCCCTCTCCCAGACGTGATGTAAGAAGAACACAAGATTTATCCTGGTTCGGGCACAGAAGACCCTACGTCCAGCGGGGGAGGATGGATTGTATTATCTTGCACCGTAGTGCTCGTACAGAGGGGGTACAAGCAGGTTTACACGGGGGTGCTCAGGATGAGCTGAGGCCTAGGGCTGGCAGGGCTATCCTAGGTGGTCGGTTGATTGCTTGAGAGGTCAATCAAGCAATCGGGTGTGTGGTGTATGCGAGTCAGAGCTGATGTCCGAATGTCTAAGCCGATGTTGATCAGCCCCTGCCCTTACGAATGCCCCCCTTCTTCTATCCCAGTGTCCCCTTTTATAGATCAAGGGGAGGCCTGAGAGTACAAAGATCCTAGACTGTGGAGGCATGAGAGAGGTGTCCGTGGCGCCATGCTTGCGATGGGACGTCGATTGCTGTAGCGGCGTGACCTTCCCGTCCTTTCGGTGTTCAGGGCATGGTGATAGCAGACTGGACATTGCCGAACGTCATGGCGCAGTACGGTTGGCCTCCTGTAGACGGGTGCAGGCTCCACAGTTGAAGCGGGACGGAGCGGACGGGAGCCATGCCGGAGTGGTTGGAGACGATGGTCGAGCCCCCTGGTCGAGGGGGGGGGGGGGTGGTCGAGACCAGCGTGACCCTGTCGTATCCCTGAAGACACAGTCGAGGGCCGTCCTGTTCATGGCTCGAGAGGGTGCCTCTGGATTCCGTACCTGTGACGTGGCTACAGCGGCCGTACGGTCAACGGAGGTCCAGGGCATGGGCGGTGAGTTGATGGATTTGACTGCGGTAGTGGGCACCCATGACGTTAGGCGGGGGCAGGTAGGCGCATTTGATCCCCTTTAACCCATACCGGGAGCAGGTGAGCTGACCGAGCCTCCTGCGCGCGGGTCGTTCGATCGACCCCCTGTCCGTCATTCGAGGTCGAGGGGTTGAGGTCGAGGGGGGTTCGATCGACCCCTCTTCCGTCATTCGGGGGGTTAAGGCGAGGCGGAGGGGTCGTTCGTTCGACCCCCGTCCGTCAGTCGAGGTAGAGACGGAGGGGTATCCTGTCTTCTGTTTTACCTGCAATGGACCTTCTGTTTTACCTGCAATGGGCCGGCCCACGACCGGTCCCTGTTGCCGGTGAAGGAAACCTTTGCGTGATGGGCCTCCCTTTATTGACTCGGACGGCTGATCGGATCCTGCCTTAAAAATAGTTGCTATGTTAAGCATTAGATTATCACAGGTTAGGGTACCCCTTACCTTTGTACCCGACAACATGTATATATAAGACCTTTCTTATTTGTCCAAAGATTTCAAGAGAATTGTCCTTGTTGATAACATCCCATACACTTTCTTACTGCAGCCATTGAATGGAATACCACGCATTACATTTTCATATGGACAACTTGTTGACGATCAGGTAAAAGTAAAACTAGCTATGTACACCAATAATTCTTTGATTCGACAGTTACAGTCTCTAGTGTCACTGATCAGTTTACATGTTCTGACATTTTAGCTTATGGGAACAATATTTCCACCTTGCTCTGCAAAAAAGATGTTAGACTTGCATTGTAAGAAACGTTTCACATGCCAGAGTGGTTCCAAAGACAAGGAATCCCACAAATTGAACAGGCAGTTTAGGAATTGGAGCCACCACATTGGATTATTGAAAGGCTCAAAACCTGCTCTTGTACAGTAGCATAGATACACAAAGACCTTGCTCACATGTTTGAAGGGAGGGAAAGAGATAAGGAGGAATAGTAATTTAGCGCAATGATAGATTTCTATTTGTGACGTGAATCTTGTTTTATGGTTGTATATATAGCTTTTATTTCTGTTTTGTAAAACAGTCTGCACCTCAACCATCGCTTTATACCCACTCGCCCTGCATCCAGATATAGCAAACACTCATGAAGGTGCCAGAGTGACTGCCAGACAGGCAAACACTCATGAGTCATGAAGACTGCTTGGGAGTGATTGTTGGCAGTGGCAGACGGCGCTTCAGCTGCTGCTGCTGCTGCAACCAAGCAAGCACTCCGAGCAAGCTTAGATAAGGTGAAAAAAGCTTGGAGGGAGTTAAACCTGGAAGATGTGCAATGCAAACTGGCTGCTTGTGCATCAGCAAAAGAAAGGATGGTGCTTATTCTGAATTTCGAGCCTAAAATGCATCTGTTGTCTTATTGCTTTGGCTCTGGTGGGATGAACGGAACAAGTTCAGAGAAGAGGGAAGGAGAAGGTCGGCTGTGGATGTGCCCTACATAACTGTGGCACTGGCAGACAGGTTTCAGGCAAAGGGATCCCAACCCCTGTTGCCGGATTTCTGCCAGAAACCGAAATAGGTCAGGCCACAGCAGGTGGAGTTCAAAGTTAACTCTGATGGGGCTTTTGATTATAAAACCAGATCAGGCAGCTGGGGCTATATCATTCGTGATGATTAGGGTTCGATGGTGATGGTGGGGCAGACAGAGAACTATTTCTACAAAACGCTTTTCATGCAGAATTGCTTGGCTGCTTGGCTGGACTGAAGGCAGCGGCAAATCTGGGCATTCGGAGAGTGACTCTGCAGACGGATGCAGTCCTAGTTAAAACTGCCTTAGAAGACGACACCTATTGCCAGTCAACTATGAGCGGAATTATCACTGGACTTCGGATGCTGATGATGTCGGAGTTTCAAGATTATAATATAAAATGTGTGTGTGTGCCTAAGATCATGTAATAGGGCAGCGGATGCTCTTGTGTCTTATGGGTGTAACTGTTCCAGTGATATGCCTATCACTTGGGAGTCTGTACCTCACTTTGTTGAGGATCTGGTGATCAACGATTCTGCTGAGTCCAATGGATAATGAAGTTCGAGTTTCAAAACTTACAGCACCCATGGCAAATGAATTGGAGGATACTTCCTCAAAAAATTGAATTGAAGGATACTAATTGCAAACTAGTTCAGTTTCCATGCATATCAATCCAATTCCAACTTCCAAGACAGGTTGAAATCAGAAGGAACCATCACAAACATTTTAAAACCAGATTCCCCATTAATTCACACAAAGATATCATAAACCGGCAATCAATTCTGCACATATGTATGTAAACTAAAAAGAGTGACACAAAGTACAGTTGCAATTGCAACTCTAGGCGCAGAAAACAGAGCACATCTGGATCTTAGGTGCATATGATTTCAGCTATTGTCTCACTGTTAACGCAACCAACAATTACCGCAAGACGAACACTCGCATCATTTATCGCACTCAAACATCACAGATTTGGTAGCCACAAACCTGCCGCCGTCTCATGGGAGAAGCCAAACCGGAGGAGAGTTGTAAGAAGGAACCCGCTCCTGGAAGTAGAGGTCGACATGGGGAGGCGGCCCTTCCGAAGACCACTTGCCCGCCGGACATCATCTCGTCGTCGTAGAAGCTCCGATCATCCAAGAAGAAGATGCCGTCCTTGAACCCGCGGCGCGTCGAGGTCCGGCTGGTAGGTGACGATGCCCACGGCGACGCAATCCGGGTGATGAGGCGGGAAGGAGAGGGTGGCAGCGAGGACGACGATGCTGTGGATTTCGCCACCGGCGTCATCCACGAGCACGTCGGGTAGCTCGTGGCACACTCCGGTGCGGATGTTGAGCAGCCGGTGCCCGCGGATCTGGCCGTAGGCGAGGAAGAGCCAGGCGTCGTCGTAGGAGCCGAAATTGCGGGGCGCGGGAACATGTTGTGGTCGCGGCAGCCGCTGAGGTAGCAGTAGACGCCAGTCGCGTCCGCGGGCGCGAGGAGGAGCGACGGGAGCCGAGGTGGCGGAGGCGCGCGGAGCCTGCGCGACCGCCTCTCGCCACGCCTGGCAGACGGCGGCCATGCGTGCGCGGTCGCTTGCGCACGGGAGGCGGTTCACGATCTCGGTCACCATGTCGAAGTTGAGGTCCGCGCTCTGCTCAGGCACATCCATGGAGGCGGGGAAGGCGGCGCGGCAAGGGATTGGGAGTTGGGGCTCGGGGTGGTGGATGGCGGTTGGCGGAAGGCCGAAGAGAAGACGACGCCAAGAACTCGGGAGAATGGAAAGCGTTCTGGACTTGCGGATGCGGTGCGGGGACCCCCTTCTGTCCTGGAAGAAGGCCGTGAGGCTTTTACATGTATACCCTTTAAAAAGATTGTGGACTCTTTCGTACCCCTAAAAAAACCGGGTTACCGCTGTTAAGTGTGAGACTCGGGTGAAAAAATGACTTTTTTGCCCTCTGAGTCAATGAAACTTCTAAAATTCATATTAATTTATAGAAAAATCATAAAATAAAAAATGAAGATGTTTTGGAATCCTTGTGAGTATATCTATACAGTAGGTGTGTAATATTGTATGCTTATATAGAAAGTTTTTTGATAGTACCATATCACCATTTTCTTCTATTTTTTTCTACATATACCGTGGTTCGTTTGAAAAAGCGAACAATGCAAGTCTTTTTTTTTAAAAAAAATCAGCTATTATAGGTTCATAACAAATTTAGTATTAGTGCACCGATATCTCCTTTTCTGAATGACTAATGACAACCGACAAATTTAGTATAATACTAATAACACATATGCTTAATTTGAGCTGGTCCATGGCTGGTTCATGCTTTGACTGATGACCTGGCGCGCTGTCAGCACGTGTCACTGTTGCCCAGCTAGCTGAAGCTGTCCGATCCATAGCACTACCGCTGACAGTGTACTCTCATGCATAGGACGCCTCATTTTTACAAGGAAAAAACGACACGGGCGAGCATCGAGGGATCGGAGAAGTCAGAAGTGTACCGTCGCTGATCCGCTACGACGGGGACAGGGACGGACGTGCATGGCGTGGCTGCATGCATGTACGTGTACGTGTACGTGTGCAGATGCTTGCCCAGGCTTTTGCCCTCTGCTTGCCCACTCGGTCACTGCTCCTTGGGCTGCCGATTGCCGAAGCGCTAATCTACGCATTTGACTCCGGCCTAACAGCTAAGGCTCCATAGTTAGAAGTTAGAATTGCAAATTAGAAGTTAGAATTGCAAAAGCCGATCAAGTCCATGTCCTCAACACGATGGGAAGATTTAAAAAAAAATCAGAATGCTGCCACTATAAAAAAATAGGCTAATATACATGGACTAATAGGCTAAAAAAATAGGCCACTATAAAAAAATCAGAATGGTTAACTGTATAAAAATATAGGCTAATAAAGAACACAATTATATAAACTATCTTTGAAATAATCTAGAAACTAGTCCACACCTGCTACTTCCAAAATCAATACGTGTTTGTTAACTCTTACTAACTCAGATAATCTGACTGTCAAAAAAAAAAAAACCGGCAACATTTCAAATGCACCATAGCCGGATAGACTTCAATTTAATAGATTCTAAGAGCAACTCCAATAATATATCCAAATTTAGATCTCTAAATTGGCTCTTTAAAACTATTTAGACTCTCCAAACATGTACCATCCGTATCAGAATCTCTAAATCAGGCTAGCTATTCATTTTTTGAACCCACACATATCAGCACTATGGGCACCTGCTAGGGCTGGTCACTATGCATCGTCTTTTTATTCGTCGATCATCTACGGATTTTTGATTATGTGCATCTACTGCTTCTAAATTAATCTGGAGAAGACCAAGGCAAGGATTGAAGCAAGGAATATTCAAGGTCTGCAGTCTGCATCTGTGATGTTGCTTGACGTTTTTTTAGGAGACCGAGCGCGAACAGTTCAGTGCTCTGTGTGTAGCAAGATGTACGCATCATGCCATACGCTCGTGGACCACAAGACACATACGTACGAGACAGGAAGGACGAGGCCCACGCGGAAACGCAGAGCCACCCCGGATGGCGAGCGAGGCTGGCTCGCCTATTCTCCCGAGCGACTTTTACGGAATAGCGTACGGGCTAATTTAGATTGCCATATGACGAAGCTGTTGGACCGCTTTTTTCTGATATTTTAGCTAAATTTAGATATAGCTATTGAGATAGCTATTCTTTTGGAGATGCTCTAACTAACAAAAAAAAACAAGTTCCAAAAAGGATTTAAATAGTAATTCCACACTACTAGAAAACAAGTTCCAAAAAGGTTTAGGCTGTAGTAGTGCCATTTACTGTTGAAAAATAATCTCAAATGTTGAGATAAAGTATAGTACTGTGACGAGACGTTAAGATAATTAAAATAGATATATGTACTTTGGAGCTAGAATAAAAAGGATATTTTTGAATTAAAGAAAACGTTCAAAGTCAATGACATGCATGCAACATAAATGGAGCCTGACAGTGGCAGTGCGTACACGTTACACTCAAATATGGAGGCGGTAGCAGGACAACATGCGGCGTCGCGCTGCAGCAGACGAGATTCCAGACTGGAGCGGTTCGAGCAACTGCTGCATGTATGCATGCATGCAGGTCACGACCGGCATGCACAACACACACACACGTGTTGCATGCTCCATCACACCGACGACGATATGGGCCCGCTGGTTACCAAAGTCAATTGTTCTGGGCAAGGCACAAGGGAAACCAAAAAGTTCAGACATCATAACAAGCACAGGGGCAAGCGAGTCATTTCCCTGAGCCGTTAGTCACCGTTAGTGTCAAAAGCTGACGGAAGGGTATACAAGTAGCGATTAAGTTGGGGAAGCCCATACAGGTGACCACGATCTTGTCAGGGGTACGAGAGAGACTACAATCTTTTTTAAGTATACACGTAAAAGCCTCAGAAAGCGTGGGCAGAGCCGCGCAGGAGAGCCGTTGCAAGGGCTGCAGCCCATTTTTACATTTTCTGTACAGATAAGCCCATGGGCTGCTTCTAGGTTGGGAGTAGCCCACTTAGACGGGATATTTAACTATTTACCATTTTTTTAGAGCATTTCTAGAGACAACGTCTGGTTTTCATTCCGGACTTTTCTCATATTTTCTCTGTACTTTTGGTATTGGGCATTTGGGCTGCTGGGTGTGAATGGTAGTGACAGACATAGTGCTGCATCTCGTTCATACGGTCATGAGTAAGAATAACTGGTCGGCTTAAGAATTTTTTTTTGGGTAGTACTGCATTGGGCTCGCTAGTGCGTTTGATTTGTTTACTCTTTGTTGTACACAAATTGGCATTTATCCCATCAAGAAAGTATAGTATCAGATCTGTTTAGACCTATTTACTTCTATGACCCTCAAGAAAATGTCTCTTCCCTGTATGACCTCTTTTTTTTTTTTAATTTCCTTCTATGGTCTGAAAACGAAATTATCTTCCTTCTATGGCCTTCCATCCGTTTTCAGTGTTAAGTCATAGATAAAAAGACCATTATACCCCTAACAGAAAAAATAAAATATAAACTTTACAGTTATATTATAGTAATAAAATAAGCTTATCAACAACTATAAATCTTGAAAATTTGTCTGATGTACATTTACAATAATATTTCACACATACAAAATTACATACACAATATTGCACAAATGCATACAATAATATTTGACCCCTAGCGATAAAATGAGCTTATCAAATGCATACAAAATTGCACAAATGCATTGCGAATAACCATAGATTGACACATAAATTGTTCACAATTTCACCATAGTTTCACATAAATAAGGTCTCACATAAATAAGGTCACACAAAAGTACAGTTTCAAACATACATTGGTCTCACATAGAGCCAGCAAAATCAACAGTAGGTTTTAAACATAGATTGGTCTCACATACAACAAGAAAAATCAATATGCATATCACAAATCAAAGGCTGAGCCTTCTTTTGCTTCGCGTGCTCATGGCAGGGCTGCTAGGAAGTGCTGCCTTGCTTCTTGTACCCATCGATGGACTATCAAGTGGCACCTTCGGAATGTTTATGCCTTTTTTCTTTGGAAGGCCTAGCTTCTTCTTGATGGGTGTCCGCTTCCTTTTAACTTGAGCAGGTCGATCTTGGTGTGAAGCAATAGAAAATGTTTCGGGTTGATTTGACCCACTTCTTGACCTACAAATGTTATATATTGAGAATGATTTTAGATAAGAGAAACAAATTAAATGAATCACAAACATTCATAATCAGGAAACGTACAATTTTGAACGTCCAGAGTTGGAGTTAGTATGGTTTCCCTTTTTCTTACTTGAAACCTCCAAGTTTTGGCTGCCATGATAGTCAAGTAATGTATTTAGTTTTAAGACAAGTTGTGATGATAAAGAGATTTCAGCATGTGTTTCAATTACCTTTTTGAGGCTTGAGGAGTAGAATCATCACTTTTTCTCTTTTTAGTAGATGTTTCCAAGGTTTTACTAGGGTCACAAAGTTGAAACTTAGAATACATCAAAAATGCAAAATAACCATGTGAGAAAGGAAGAAATAGCAAACCTTGGGGGAAAAGTCATGGAAGTCGTTGGTGCATCTTCCTCCAAAGGCACAATGGAACTTTGGACATATTTGGTGTTCCTTGCCCTCTTCTTTGTTTCTCCCCTGCAATAAGAATTTATCAACAACATGCATTTTACAAAGAAAAAACACAAATGGTAGAGAAGACTAGACATGTTATTACCTAATTGCTTTCATAGCCTCAATGTCTTCTGGTCTACCCCTCTTGCAATTATGCCAATGATGTCCATAGTCCATACAAATAGGGCACTGGTGCTGCCCTTTTCTCTTTTTCTTGTCACCGGTGCCTTTGTGTCTTTCAGTTTTAGGCCTACCAGCAACTGGTGTTAACAAAGGTGGGTGCATGAAAGATTCATGGTTGGATTCAGGCCACTGAGACTTGTCTGTCATAACAGGAATAAGCTCATTGTATGCAAGTCTAAATTTATCAACCGAGTAGTACAAGTCAACATAGTTCTCTAGTGCTGCATCGCTAAGGGATGTGATAAATGCTACTGCATGCTTACAAGGAATCCCAGAAACCTGCCATTGTCTGCAAGTACAAGTCCTCTCTTGTAGGTTGACTACAAACCGAAATCCGCTTCCTCCCATTGCAGTAACTTCAGCTACCTGTTCTGAGCATTCTTCTACTTCCAAGTTTAATTCTCTACTCTGCTCATTTAGTTCTTTGATGATGTGGGGTAGAATCAAGCCCTGAAGTTTCTTCCCTACTTTCCTTCTTTGGTTCCACTTGGACATGAGCATTTGCCTGAGCTTATCCATGAAATCATCCAAGTTCATGGATTTGTGCTGCTTAATCCAGTTGTTGAAGCTTTCTGTAAGGTTGTTTGTCACATAGTCGACCTTGCAAATGGTTTTGAATTGGCTCCTTGTCCATAATTTTTTGTGAGTTTTTCTTAGCCAATTTGTTGCAGCTGGCTTGGCATTCTCCATAGCAACCCAATGTTTCTCAAACAAATATGGGTTCCATGAGTAAGCTGCTGCCCATAGGTGGTCATCAAACACATGACCATGATACCTTTTCTTGAAGTTGGTCACCAAATGAAACATGCATTCTCTATGTTCAACAAATGGAAACACTTCACCCACGCCTGCCATCACAGCCTTTTCAGCATCAGTACATATGGCTAATCCCCTTGGTGACCCTATGGCTTGTCTAAGGTGAGTCATGAACCAAATCTAGTTCTCAATAGTTTCTGAATCAAAAGACAAGTTTTCTATGCCTATATCTATATCTATATCTATCTATATCTATCTATCTATGTCTATGCCTATGTCTATGTCTATGTCTATACCTAATAATAAAGAGACAAGTTTTCTCCACTCATTTTTATGACTTTTTCTAACTAACTCCATAAATGCACATGTCTCTATTTGTTACCCTCATATTTTTATATAAGGGATTACATAAGAGTATAGCTAAGAAACCTATTCTAATCCAAATAGAGATGAATAGAAACTCTAATTCTAACCCAAATCTAAATAGTAAAAGGCTAAACCCTAAACCCTAATTCTATATATCTAATTCGTATTTATATAAGTTTGAATAACTCTTGTCTAGCCTGATGCAGAGTTCGATTTCAAACCTATTGGGTCGCATATATGATCTGGACTCGAAAACAACCAGCTTTCTATACAATTATTATTTCAACATGGCTCATGATGGAATACATCCGAGTAAGATGAATATGGATTCTAATTCTAATCCAAATCTAAATTGAAAAGAACATGTATTTAGCTTAGAAAATAGCAATACAATGAGTTGATGATGAAAAAATAAAAAAATATGAATAAATATGCAATACTCCCGCGTAGTTTTATTAATGTTTAGTTTTTTCTAGCTGTAACGTACGGACATATTTGCTATAATAAATAAAGCGAAGAAAAATACCAAATTCCATCCGAAAAAATAAACATTCCAATCAATCTTTGGTAAGCTCAGTGGCGCCATCACGAGCAGCCGCGTGCAGAGCCACTACTCCGACAGCTGTAGCAGTAGCCTGGGCGCTCGTTGGGTACGGTGGCCGCCGGTGGGGTAGGAGGAAAATAGAACGGGTAACTGTAATTACTAGCTAGCGGCATCCTTAACTCCCCAAGAGGATAGAAAATAGTGGTTTCTTGAAGAGCTATGTGACTCTACTAGTTTCCAGAGTTTTAAGGAGCTTCATGAAAAATATAGAGTTGACTCTCAGTTTCATCTTTTTGTCAAGTAGAGTCGGTAGAACATAGTTTATAGAGTTAAATCTATTTAATAAAAAAGTTTAAAGTGGAGTTATAAAATTAGAGTAGATCAGTTCCAAATAGACCCTTAACTCTCTGGGGAAAAAACAAAAGCCTACATCATATAGGCCCGATGAAGAGATAAAGGATAGAGCAGAGGAGCCGTCAGCCGCTGACGCCCAAGAATTAACGGAGGGCTCTCACGGTGGGCGGGCTTCGCCCCATGCTAGCAGATCGAGGCGCGGCTCCGTCGGGGGACGCGGCGGCAGGGCGGGCTCGCCAGCCGACGCTGGCACTAGCTTGCGCGGGGGGCGGCCTCGTGTGCGTTGGGGTGGCAGCGCTCCCGGGAGGGAACGAGCAGAGATGGCGAGAGGCGGCCGTGGGGGTGTGAGGGGCGCGTCTCCGCTTGCGGGGTCCACTTGTCGGCGCAAAGGAGTAGGAGTGATTCCTTGGCCGCGGGCGGAGCCAGTGGACGATTCCTACTCTCTCTGCCTCATAATAGATGACGTTATGAGATGCATGTAGATCAAATTTCTCAACTTTGACTGTATTTATAGAAAATATGTGTAAAATTTATATCTCTAAATTATTAAAATACACTAAATGATATATTTAATGATACTAATTTTATATTATAAATATTAATATTCTTTTATATATAATTGATCAAAGTTAAAAAAAACTAATTTCTCAGAAAACGAGAATCATTTTTATAATATTAATATATTCGCTTGGCTTATCCATCGTCGTAACAATGTTTTCTCTTATCCGGCTTATCAACCACGCAATAATCATCTGAACTATACTTGTCCATGAGGCACGAGGCCCGACGGTACGGCCCATAGCACGACATTTTGGCCCAGTCCGAGCACGACACGGCCCGGTAGGCGGGCCATGCCTGGACCGCCCCCTAGGCACGTGGCACGGTACAGGCACGGCCCGGTCTAAGAGGCGGCATGGGAGCGGCCCAGTGATTGTGATTCCAATGGCTTATTCAGTTAAAATAAGATATTAAAATAATTTATCATAACTAATAATTTAGTTGTGACATGCTAAAAATGTTGAACACTTGTGAAAAACTGAAAATGATGAACACTTATAAAATTTTTGAAGTGTTTCTCGCCTCACGAATCATGAACCGGCACGACACAACAGCCATACGCAAAGTACGGTTAGACACGGCACGTCAGCCACGATCGCCCGAGGAGGCACGGCACCATCGAACGGGGGGAGGAAGTAGCAATTTCTCGTTCGAGACAAGCTCGAGCCTGCCTTGGCTAGTTTCAGCCGAATCGAGGTCGAGCTAGGTGGCAGGCGAACAGACAAAGCAACGCAAAAGCCATCGAATCAATGGAGGCCTCCGCAGCAACCCCGACCCGGCCGCCCCAGCCGGCGGCCGGTTCCCCATCGCTGAGGCTGTGGAGATCTAAAGCGCAGCGTAACGTGCGCAACCAGTGGTCGCATCTGAGAGCCGCCAAGGTCCAGTGGCTGGACGCCGCTGCTGACGGCCGCTCCCACGCCTCCGAGCTCGTCAACACCCACCTCTCCCGCAGGTAGGCCTCCTTTCTGTCTGCGTGCGTGTACTTCCGGGTTTGAGATTTCGGCCATGGATGACGGAGTTGTGTGGGGTTCGCTGTCAGGAACATGCCTGCGACGGATTTGGGCGTGCTCAAGGATATGCCGGGGATTGGCGATAAAGCGAACTCCAAGTTGGCGCGTAGAGAGGTAGTAACACCTTGACCACAAATTCAGTGTAAGATTTGCTTCACAGCGTGATTTAATTTAGTTGTCCATTATGCTACTAATCCTTTGATTCGGTTGCTTTCTCGGTTTAGGAGCAATACAGTTGCATGCTTCTGTCGGCCTACAAGGAGATGGTAATTTACCACTGCAAGGCTATGCTGATTCATTTATTTTAAATTCAGATCCCATAGGTTATGGTAGTAAGGTAGTTTGATGTCAACTCCTCCAGTAATATTCTTCATTACCCCGTTGATAGGTCCGTCAGCTCTCCTACTTGGTTAAAGCTTCCTGTTCTATGCGCTGTTTTTCGAATGCAACTCCGAATAGTTCCATCACACAGTTTTCTGATTGCCAAGATGATTTGAATGATTCAGGGGATGGTGGAGGAGCCCCAGTACTCAAATGGTTCTCCGTATTAGAATTTGGTGGGTTACTCATCTCATGCATCTCTAGATTAAGATACGACTATGATCATTCGTCTAGGGTGTGCCAATGATCTCATAACCTATCTTGCCTTTTAAAAGTTTCAAAAAATGAAATGAGTTTGATTTAGTAAGACAGAGACTACTGAGAGTAGTATACTTTTCTCATTCTGTGTACCATGCTGTGTTCCCCCATCCAACAAATTAACTGGCTAAATATATATCTTCTCACGTTTGAGAAATGCCAATCAATATCTGAGATAAAAAAAACTCGACCAGCGGGGGTAAGACAGCCCCCGGGTATTGCATTAAGAAGAAGACCTTCTCACGCAGGTCGAGAAAACCCCTGAACCCCTGCCCCACCCATACACAGCGGCACCGTAGCCCATGTGAGACGACCACGACCGGGGCCGGACCTTAGACCTGTGCTTTGGCCATGGGACAGACGAGGGGATTTTTTAACCCTAGCCTGAAATTCGCTCCAACAAGGAGTCGAACCCAGGACCTGAGGAGTGCCGCTGGGTTCCTCTAACCAACTAGACTAGAGGCCCTTTGGCATCAATATCTGAGATCACTGTGTACATTCATGTTTACATGTTTCAAATCCACATCATAAAAAAATTTATGTTTTCTTAAATCGCCTCAGATAATCTTGCCCAGGAGCTTGTTGAGATGTTTGTTTCAGAGCAAAAGTTGAAGGTAAATCATCCCTCCTTATATGGCGATGCTTGCTGACAACAGAAAAATTCTTTTGTTATGTCTTTGTTTTAGATTGTCCTTTTGTAAAGTGGGTTTGTTTTACTTGCCTGCATTCTTCTTCTCTTCTGGAGAAGTCTCCTGACAATATAAATCATTTATATCTGTAGAGGCTGCTACTCTTGGGATTTCTCTCGATTACTTTAAAGGAAGGTGTAGAACGTCATACATCATTAGATTGGGTGATGAGCTATATGATGGTGAATCAGACGAACTTCAGAGTATTGGTCTTCAATCAGGAGATACCTACCCACTGCCTGAAAATTGGTGTGCAGATTTTTTAAGGAGTCAGCGACCTGGCAATCCCCCTTCGCATGAAGTTTTACAGGTTGTTTATGGTTTGCAAAGTTTTGGTCGTTAGGAAATGTTGCAATTTATACTTTATATAGATGCACGTATATTACATACAAAACTGTTTCTTTCCTGTTATCTTATATCCCCTTTGGTAGGCTTAGAATACTAAGTTATCAATGTCTAAACAAATGATTTATAGAAGGATCATCTTTGTATTAGATCAAATTTAGCTAGCTAAAGCTGCCATGCATCTCAAACAAGGTTATATATCTTGTAAACTTCCTGTTTTACAGGTTTATTTAACCACTTGGCTTTCTAATATGAACATCAAGTTGAGTAGGTAAACCATATTTTGTTATCTTTTCACTTTTTTATTTTATACGTTAACAAACAGAATTTGCACCTTGAATTTGGTTGTGATAACAATGATGATTTCTTACACTATTTCAGAATTGATGAAATATTTGAGCTTGTTGAGGAGGAGATGAAGATTAAACTGTCTTGAAGATTCTGATTCATTTTGTTGGATTATTCATCCAGTAAGCAGAAATGGAAAAGAAAGAGCAATCAGTTCACTATTCACCAGGTTTCTCTATCCAGTGTCTTTCTTTGCCTTAATAGAACTCTTGAGAGCTTAGCTATGCTCTTAGAATATAGTACTGCTCTCGAAATGCACATACAGTTCTAAGCCAGTGCAAATCCATGCTATTTACCCAATGGTCACCCTGGAAACATATTGGGAGAAGATCGTTGGACCAACGTGTGTTCTTCAAATGACATTAGATGAGTTCCAAGTTATAAGAGTCACTCGCCTAGCTTCAAGTTTGTTCTGGGCTACTGTAGATGTGCAATATTTACTTCATTGGCATGTGTTACGGATCTCGGTGACATGCTCGTGGAAAACAATATTGCTTTGGTGGTTTTCATTACATTTAGGCCCCGTTTGGATCCCTGGAATTGAATTCATTTTAATAATCATAATTTAGAGACATATTAATTAAGCTAATATGATTCTATATGGATTATAATTGCATATTATTGTTTACTATATGAGAGACATACTTATTCGTTGATAGAATTCTATCATAGGAGAGGGAGTTTGGACAACATGTTATAAGTTGCAAATAGAAATATGGAATGGTGATCTATAGAATCAATTTCCATCTCTTACCCTATGAATTTGAGATAGGCTTAATTATGGACTTTGGAAAGTGGTGGAATGTCAAATTCCAAACCAAATAGCTTAATTTATTAAGGTAGATTCCAATTCCTCCAAATGAAGGGATCCAAACGGTCCCTTATGGATTTTAGATTTTCTGGTTATTATTACTATTACGAACCCAGAGAAAGTAAGCTGTGGATTAATCCATGCATGTATGATGTATGCTGTTGTCCTCTGGTGCTGGAAGGATTAGTGGGTACTGGGTACTTGGGACTGGTATCAATCATTGTCAAAGCAAAAAGATCGGCTCTGTAGCCGTCTGCGAGGTGTCAATGGTCCGTGTTCCGTGCTGCTGGAGCACGATAGTGTCTCATCCTCCACTTCCACTCCTGGATCAGATGTGGCTATTCAAGTTAGGAATGGCAGCGGCCTTCGCTCTCTTGAAGAAGTTTCAAGACCTGGTATTTTAGAGAAGTTGTAAATAAGTGAACGGATCAGGTTTTTCTGAAATTGCATGTATGTTATCTTTTGTGACTCCTGTTCTTACCAGTGACATCTCTGGTCGAGAATGAGAATATGTCCATCTGCACACCCACTCGGCAAGTGTCATCCTCTCCATTTCATCACAATCGTATTTTTTCCCCTGAAAATGAATTTGATCAATTTTAAGATTTCCCCTGAAAAGTTTCTCCTGTGTTACAGCCTACAAGGTTCTATGAGAAACTGATGGCAGCGCTGCTAGCACCGGGACAGACGTGGGCGTTCGAGTGCCCTCCTCCCCGGCTGACCTTTCTTCCTTGCACCGTTCTTCCCCACTGCCGGTGGCCCCTTCGCCCCGTTTCTTGTCTTCCTCCTTGCCCACTGCGACGCGGTAGGGTCTTGTTGGAGCTCCGTGGACCGTACCACACCCAAAGGCGGCCTCCTTCCCCTCCCCCTTCTCGTCACCACCTGGATCCTGAGCTGCCTGGCCACCCTACCTCCCCAAAACCTCTTCGAAGAAAGAGAGGCCGGAGAAGGAGGTCGTTGCCGCCATCGTCGGAACACTAGCCGTGCCGTCGCCGTCGCCCTCTCCAGTGGGGTGCACGTGCACACAGACGTGGGCGCGGGTTGGCGTGGAAGCGGCAGCGCGGAGATGGAGGTGATGTTTGGACTGGACGCCCGAGTCCCATCATTACCAAAATGATAATGGACCGATGTTTGGTCTCAAATTGGTTGATATCATCGTTCTTTTCTTCCTCAACATTGAATTTTTTTTATTATCATTTAAATCACAGCCAACTGGATCACCATAGGTTCTGGAGTTACCAGCATCCTCATCATACAGTAGTTGAGAAAATAATGATATGAACCCAGATGCTCGAAGAATGTCTGAATGTCATCAGAAACAAAAGGTATCACAACGTAACCCTAAAATGAATGATGCAAAAATTGGCTCAAAGGAATAACTCGCCATAATTTTGCTCTTTCCTACTTCCGAGTTCCTTCCCTCGTCTCGCTTTCTTTGGATATCCTGTGCAATCTTATCATCCTCCGCCTGCGGAGCCTCAGAAATTCCCTCATTTGGATGACAGCTGGAATGATGGGATACAGGAGAAATTTTTTTATCTATACCTCGAGATAAAAATTTTCTACGGTATGACATTCCCTAACTAACTCTGAGAATGCCGATGTCTCTATTGGTTTGTATACTACAACCTTCCTATTTTTATATATAGAGATTGAACACGAGTATAGTTAAGAATCCTATTCTAATCCAAATAGAATACCCCCGAGTAAGATGAATATGGATTCTAATTCTAATCTAAATCTAAATAGTAAAAGACAAGAGTAGAGATCTATTTCTAATTCTATATATGTAATTTGTGTTTATACAAGTTTGAATATCTCATCTCTAACACGGTACGGAGTCCGATTCCAAAACGTATTGGGTCGCATATATGATATGGACTCAAAAACAACCAACTTTCCATACAATTCTTATTCCAGCGAGGCTCATGATGGAATACCTCCGAATATGATGAATAGGGATTCTAATTCTAATCCAAACCTAAATAAAAAAGAACATGTATTTAATTTAGAAAATAGAAATACAATGAGTTGATGATGAAAAAAATAAAAAAAAATATGAATAAATATACAATACTCCAATGTATTTTTAATTAATTTTCAGTTTTTTCTCCCGTTGCAACGCACGGGCATGTTTTCTAGTAACTAAATAATTAGTGACTGCTCAATGACCAACATCCTTTTCCTTTATGTAATCTCCCAAGAAGGGCCAAGACAAGTTCATGTACCTCTGAGACAACGACATATTTGGGGTGTTACACTCATGTTGATTACCCCTTTCACGATCGATTCTTAGAAGTTCCTTTGTCCTATATATATGAATGTTGGCTAGAGTCAAGAAACACAACATAGAATTATGAAAATCAAAGATTGTTGAATGCTTAAGTAACCAGGAAACTGTGTATTGTCTTAAGAAGGGAGAAGAAACATAGTGGAAAAGGAATAACTTGAGGTGTCAAGCACATCTATCTGTTGTACATTCCTTGAGCTATCTGTGGAAATTCCTTATTTTTGAGGATGCTGGCTAATTAAAAACATGAAAAATATAACACAACACATGAACTGTAACATTTACATTACATATCACATAGGAAACATGACGAAATCACAAACCTTTGAGGCAAATAGGAAGGATTTGAAATGTTAAGATGATCTGTTTGTTGATTTTTCATTTGATAATTGTCAAAAATTTCTTCTGTTTGTGCCTACAGGCTGAACCACCAATTATAGAAAATAAGGAAAGATGAAGAAATATCATGTATCCGTCAGGCAAGCAAGAACTCATGGAGTTAAGCTGATATGTTTGTTTTGCCACCCCTTGAGCAATTGGGACAAATTCCTTCTTTGTGAGAAGGTTGGCTCTAATATATTTATTTGCATGACGTTACAATTCAACACATACCTCACTCAGAGGGAACGAGGAGGTATTTGGAGTGTTAAGCTTATCAGTTTGTTGATTTTCCCTATAACGAACGTCAAGATTTCCTTCCTTATCTACACATTGGCTGAACCAAGAAACTGTAGAAATCAAATATGGGTGTTTCTTACAAAATTGCTATGAACCTTTACATTATCTCTGGAGGTGAAGAAATGCATTTACCCAACAGGCAACTTCAGTTGATTTGAACGGCAGGAACGCCTAAGACGTTTTACAATGGCCGTAAGACTCTACATGGCTCACAACTCGATTTAAAGATGTATAGTCATGCAACTTTTTTTTTAGCAACGGTAAAAAAACTTTTGGTGAGAAGTAATTTTTAATTATTTCGCTCTTTTATAGTCCTACTAGCAAATATGCCCGTGCGTTGCAACGGGAGAGAAAAAAAGCTATCAATATTGATTTAAAATGAGTACATGAGGAGGGTTCTTTAGATCGTTGAACATTCTTTAATATATTGCCTAATAAATAGTTCTCACCGCTAAATTATGAGTGTCTGTGTGATCTGTTGGACGCGTCATAACATGGGGCGCTAATAAAAAAGAACTTTTCTTCAACCTCCACCTAATATATGTAATACCATAATTTTATAGTTTTATTTATTTATTTGTTCCAATATATGTAATCCCATATTTTTATAGCTTTATTTATTTGTTTGTTCTAATATATACAATCCCACATTTTTATACATTTATTTATCTTGCCAACCTTGAGGGTGTTAGCATATGAAATTGAGTAAAATGCAGGCCGGGTCCTTCAACTTTTAGAGCATTCTCGTTTGGGTCCTCGAACTAAAAAAAATAACTATCTAGGTCCCTAATCTATCATGGTTGTACACCAAATATCCAAAACCAGCCACGCCAACACTAACATCCGACGTGGTCGTTCCACATCGACAGCTGGACACTATGCAGTATGGAGTATAGCTCATGCACGCCTGGCAACCACACTTGCATGCCAACTGACTGCATGCGCATCCACATGCACAAGCACAAGCGCATGCCGCCGTGCCACAGTTGCATGCAAGCCACCGCCGCCGCTGGCGCACGTGCAAGAAGGCGGCACTACTGTTGCTGTGCGAGAAGGCGACACCGCTGTGCAAGAAGGCGGCAAGCTCGTCCTGTCGCCGAGCTTGTGCAAGAACAAGACGCGCAGATCGAGGATGTCGATGACGCCAAGCTTGTGCGAGAAGGCGACACCACTGCTCCATGCTCGACACCACTGTATGATTTGATAAACTAGCATGCATAGATTGGTAAGCTAGATATTTTTGTTCCTACTTGTGGTATCTAGAAACCATGCTTATAATGTTGATCTCACGGGGTTTCTAGTGTTTTTGTTGTATCTAGCTAACCATGGTGCTAAGGATGAACTTCAAAGTGTAACTACATGGATATCTTCAAAGGTTTATCCTATATCCCTTAGCATCACTTAGTAGTGCTATCACTCCTACAATGTCTATTCATGCATGTGTGCAAAGCTTAATTCAAACCTTTGTGAGCACACATGCAGGGGGAGCTATCACTACCAAGTCGAACTTTGTGGCATTTATCCAAATCTTGGTATAGAGCTTAAATGTTGGATAAATAGCATAATGGTCAAAATAATCTTAATTTTCATATCTTTGTAGAGTTGTCATCAATTACCAAAAAGTGGGAGATTGAAAGGTCCTTGTGTGATTTTGGTAATTAAGTGACAACTTAGGTGGACTAATATGTGTCTAAGTGATATATACACAGGAGATTAGTTCACAGGTGATTGTGTGATGAAGGAGCTTAATACACATGAAACATTACATGGAGTCATGTGATCGAGGTGGAGAAGATCAAGATGAGGCTTGGCTTGACGGACCGGTTGCAAGTGTGAAGGGCAAGTGAGTGATGCTTGGCGCCGATGGACCAACGCAACGGTGAAGAGAAAGTGAGGTCAAGATCGATGAACCAATACGGTCACGTGATGATATGGAGTGGATCATATCATTTGGTGATAGGTTGGTGCATGTGTTGCATCAACATTGGAGAAGGAGATGGAATGGAATCCGCAAGGCAAAGATATAACCATAGGACATTTCTATTTCACCAGTCAGAGGTGTGTAGAGAAGTTGATGACCGGGTTTAGGATAGATAGTCGTACTATCAAGAGGGGAAAACTTGTTTGCATATCGGTTATCTAGTGCCACTTGGAGCGATCTAACTTTGCGATGTATTAGGATCGAGTGGCGCGGTGAGAGCAAGTGAAAATGCTTTGAAAATGATTGTGAAAATGCTAACACACATGCACAAGGTGGTGATCACATTTGTGTTAGCACATGTGAAGCAAAGGAAGTTTTGTGGAGGAGTTTGAGCTGAAGAAACAGCTCCGGACGCTAGGGCTTTTAGGTGTCTTGGTGAATGGGTCCGGAACCAAACCCTAGGTTCTGTTGTGTTTGTGAGTCCGAACGCAGGGGCTATGGCGGTACGGACCATTGGTTGTGCGTCCGGTCGCCCACCCCCCTGATTGTGCTCTGCTGACTGAGGAGGTCCGGACGCTGTCTGCCGTCCGGACAGGGAACTCCGGACGTGCGTCCGGAAGAAAAGTGCTCTCGGGGAGCTCTCTCCTCGAGTCCGGACGCGGGTGCGCGTTGGTCCGGACTGGGATCTGGACGCGTCCGGAGACACGTGAAGGCGCGAGGCGAGCGCCAACGGATCTTTCAAACGGGAAGAAGGGTCCGGACGCATGCGGTATGGTCCGTACCCCCCCCCCCCGTGAGGTTGCGTCCGGAGGTGGCGCGGGAAGCCCAGTGAGTGGGCAAAATGGCTAGTTTCGATGGTGTGGCTATTTATAGCCCTTGGCTGGCTCTTGAGGCAGGTTGAGCACCTTTGGCATGTGTTGCCCATAGTGATCTTGGTTTGGAAGCCATTTAACTCACTCATACTTGATAGTGTTCATCCGATTGAGTGAGAGAGTGATCTCTAGTGCGTTGCTTTGAGAGATAGCTTCGTGTGGCACTAGGTGATCGTGTTGCAAGCTCGTGGTGCTTGTTACTCTTGGAGGTTGCCACCTCCTAGACGGCTTGGTGGCTTGAGGCTCCGTCGAAGCGTGCAAGAAGATTGTGCGGCGCTCCGGAGAAGTGCTTGTGAGGTGTGTTGTGCTCGCCTCGCGAGAGATCGCGAAGAGCAACTCTAGTTGAGCGTGTCATTGAGTTACCCTCACTTGTGGGTAGATTCTTGCGGCGCCCGAGTTATTGGACTAGGCTTGTGAACGCCTATTAGCCGCCGAATCACCAAGTGTGTGGTCGACACAACGGGGACTAGCTTGGTGGCAACCAAGTGAACCTCGGGAGAAAAATCGCCTTGTCAACCTTGTACATCTTCTCGGTGGTTTGCATTCTCCAAATCGCTAGCTTGTATTTACTTTCTTATACTTGTTCTAGTGGTAGTTTGTTGCTCTTGTAACTAGATTTGCTTGTGTAGCTTGTCTAGTTATCTTCTAGCTTGTGTAGCATAGAAGTAGCTCTTGAGTGGCTAATTGGCTTGTGTAGCCTTGTTAGTCTCATTGCTTAGTTTGTGTAGCTAAGTAAGTTGAGCTCTTTAGTTGACTTGTGTAGTCTTGCTAGAGAGCATTGCTAGTGAGCTTAGGTGCTTTGTGCTTTGCTTACTAGTATGTGTAGGAGCTCCCTTTGTGCTTAGAGTACTAGTTGCTTAGGTTTGTGTGACCTTGCAACCTAGACTTGTTTAGGTGAGCTTCCTAGCCTTGCACCTTAGTGAGCCCAATTAGGATCTTTTGCTAGGTGCTAAAGTTATAGATAGAGGGGTGTAGTCTTGGCTAGACCGATAGTTTTAATTCCGTATTTGTTTCGGTTAGCCGCTGCGCGTAAGTTTTAGAAAGGACTATTCACCCCCCCTCTAGTCTGCCATCTCGACCCTACATCAGGACGTAACGGTAGAGCTTTTACATGTGTTTTATCATTTTGAAAGTTCGGGGACCTAAGTGACACTTCATGCTAACTGACCGCTGGTGGATTTTCCTCATTTGTTGGGGGTTTCAAATTTGGGTATGAGATTTTTCTCTCGAGGTTTCAAATTTGGGTCTGAGTTTGGGAAGGTAGGAGCGCGGTCGGCTGGACGAAGATGTCCCTGTGAGTAGAGTAATCTAGTAGAGTAGTTGGGTTTAGTAACCATTTCAGATGAGATTCATATATATAAAGTTGATTGTTTTTGAGTGTGCGTCACATACTTTTGCTCATCTAAATAAAACATACCAATATCTTTTTTTTATTTACCATAGTAGTACATTGGACTTAAATTAGAGATAATATGCAAATTGTAGTTGTTATAGTGCACAGCGGAATTCGGCCCAGCTCGCTATACCCACGAGATGACGCCCCTCAGGCCCAGGTCCACCGGAGCCCACAACATATCCAGACCTTAGGCCTAACTCAACCCAAAAGACTAGTCTGATAGGTGAGGGTTGTCCCCGCCTTATATGTTGTGCTTCCTCACCATCAATTACCCCCTACCATCAATTACCGATGTGGGACTAAATCCAACAATCTCCCCCGTCACACATCGAACCCAACTCTTCCATCACACTGCACCATGTGATCTCCGAAGACGTTTTTCAGGCCCCGAGTCCAATGCTCATCACACAACTCGTGTGACCTCCAAGCGTTAACGGGCTCCCCCGTCACATATGACCCCTGAGATTTTCTAGGTTTTCCGACCATGGGCTCTGATACCACTTGTTAGAGTGCGCAGCGGATTTCGGCCAAGCTCGCTATACCCACGAGCCGGCGCCCCTCAGGGCCAGGTCCACCGGAGCCCACAACATATCTAGACCTTAGGCCTAACTCAACCCAAAAGACTAGCCTGATAGGTGAGGGCTGCCCCCGCCTTATATGTTGTACTCCCCCACCATCAATTACCGATGTGGGACTAAACCCAACAATAATCAACCTTTAGGATGAATCGGGCCAACTCACGAGCAAAAGGACGTCCTATAGCCCTTAAGACCAATTGGCTCTAATGGTCGTAGGCCTAACTCGCCAATTGGGCTGGCCATTAGCCATTGGAAAACTTCAGCCCATGAGAAGTTGAGATCATAGCCCAAGACAAATCGAACAATGGTGTTGCGGTCAGGATATGCTCCATTCCATTGGGCGGTTCAGATTGTGCCCGCATGGGACAAAACCAGCGCTCCTGCCATTGAACCATATTTCACTTTCTAGCTTCCTCCTACGGTCCTACCTTTTGTCATGGCGGCGGCGGTGGCTCTGCGTGGAAGACGTCGGCGCCATCAAATCCCCCTCGCTGAAGCACACGGCTCCAGCGCTCCTCGCGCCGGCCTCCGCTCGCATGGCCCTTCTGTTCCTTGCGTCGGCCTCCACCTGCGTCACCTGCACCATGGCCGTGGCAAACCAGGCCATGGGCACGTCCCTAGCCTTGGTCCGCATGCACAGAGGACGTGCGTGCGCACCTAGCCGCGTGTGTGGGGAGTTGACGGTGTTCTGACTGTTAGCCAAATCGAGCGAGTAGATCTGACTGTTAGCCAAATTGAATGTGCTAGACGAAAAAAATAAGGCTGAAATTTTGGCTCTTTATTATTAGGTATAGATATAGATATAGATATAGATATAGATATACTCCTATATATTCGATGGTGTTCCTAGCCATTGGCAAGCTGGCGCTCAGGCTCGTGTTCAGACTCTCGTGACAATAGTTCGGCAGTTCCCAATCTGACGGACCATGATCCCAAGAGCCCCTCACAAGACCGACTACTCGCTATAGGTTTAGAAGATATGGAACAAGTTGGCATGTATTTCAGGCTATTAAAGATTGATCTACTCGGATGTTAGAAAATCTAGTTTCTGTAATAGAATTAGAACTCTCTTGTTGTATCTGATTAGGACTGGAACGGACTATATAAAAGAAGGCAGGAGTACCCCTTGCATAATCAATTATACTCAATAATTCAATTCAAAGACATCATGCAGAACTGAACGTAAGGTATTACGGACCTAATCGTTCGGCAGGATTATGCACTGTTCTGGCAAGATTATGCACTGCTGGCTGATTTTTTGTGAAAGAAAAACACTGTTCTGCCTGGATTTAAGCCGGCTGAAAAGCCAAGCGAACATGCTGGTACGCTTCCAACGGTTTAAACCAGTATAAATTATTGTCCAATACAACTAGGAAGAAAATTCAGTTCATCGTGCTTGAGCCATGCTAGAAACTAGAGAATTTGGTGTGCGGCGGTGCGCTGAGCAGCAGCGATTGGACAGAAGGCATGAGCAGTGGCTGTCGGCAAGCAGCTGCATGGGCAGCCGAACTGCTCATACTGCTAAGGGGATGATGATCTCTATTCAGTGTAGCACCAACAGCGTACTGCAGAGCATATGTGTGAATGCAGCATACTGCAGAGCATTCCTGGTCTTAGAAAGACTATTGTTTTCGTGTTTCGAGAAACGACTTGATTTTATTATATATATATATATAATATTAATATTTATAATATATAATTAATATTATTAAAAAGATTTTTAAATTTAGTTTTTAATAAATTTATTTGAATATATAAATATGATATGTATTTTCTATAAATAAATAAAGTCATAGCACAAACGTAAATAAAATCAGTCTTTCTGGGGCGAAGGGAGTATGTGTGAACTCTGTCCATTTTCTGCATAAGTGCTGTCAGTTTGGTATGTGCAACAACTAAAGTTTAGAAGGTGTCATGTTAGATGTTTATATACTAATTAGAAGGATTAAATATGAGCTAATTGTAAAACTAATTACATAGCGTCTCACAAATTAGCCTTCATATGTGCAATCAGTTTTATAATTAGTTTATATCTGATGCTTATAATTAGTGTCCAAACATTTAACATGACAAGTATAAAGTTTAGAAGGGTACTATTCAAACACAGATTCTAGCTATATGCAAAAGCATTAATAGTTTGCAGATAATAAAATAGATTATGGGTCTTATTTTTGCGACGAAAGAAGAATTATATTATATGAAATCTAGGTACATCAATACATTACAAGCACTTTGCAATACGAGATAGTACCCACGTTGTGAATAGCACAACTCAAAACTTAACCTGTTAATCGTTTTGCAGTGTAGATGACCGCACAGGCAAACACTCGGCAAATGCTCTGAGAACAACTGCCCAACGAACGACGACCAACATTCCTGTGGGTGGAATTGAGGATCTTTTTCTTCTTGCTGGTGTCTTCCTTCTTCTTCTTTCTACCACCGAAGAATGAGGAAGACTGATCTGAAGAATATTCTCCCTAGTCTTTTATTGTGGCCAGATCTAACCACAACGAAACGAAGAAAAGACTGGAGAAAATTATTCTATGGCGGCGACATCATCTCCGTCTTGATGCCACCGTCCGGAAACAAAGATCTCCATGTCGTCATGTCGATGATGATGGTGACGTCGAAGCTGTCGCCCTCGTCTTCAACGAAGACGCCATGGAGAAGACGATTCCACCCTTCTCCTTCACCATTGCCAGAGAAGAGGAGAAGGAGGAGATAAAACTCTAATACTAAGAACTTTGGCATGGAAAAACTCTAACCCTAAGGACTCATCTACTAGAGAAACTTATTAAAAATAATGGATCTCCACTCCCTTTAGCCCCCAGTGAGATGCCGGAGGAGAAGGGAGGGGGAGGGGGGGGGGGGCCCGGGCGGCGGCGGCGGCAGCCCTCAATAGATTATGGGTCTTACGTCGTGTCCTTTTACCTGGCTTTGTAGGACAGACTGGGGCGCTTGGGCAGTTTTAAAAAAAAAATACTGGGGCGCTTGGGCTGTACAAGCCAGTATTCCGGACGAGGCGGTATTTTTGTCGGTTTACCTTTCTGTCACAGATTTCACGTTCTGGCAAGGGAACCTGCCCTGCCCACACAAAGGAAAGACAGACCAGGCGAGCACTCCTCTATGATTGCTTCCTCTCCGTTCCGTCCTCCCGACTAAAGTCTCCGCCTGCCCCCAGAGAGATGTCGGCGGCGACGGAGGTGGCGCCAGTTCAGCAGCGCAGCCATGCGGCGGCGGTGTGGCGGGTGGTGGCGGGGTGGCTCGGCCTGCTCTTCCAGATCCTGCTCCGGATCATCCGCGTCACGCCTTCCTCCTGGGCGCAGCTCCTCTCCTTCGTGGGCCTGCGCCACCCGCTCCTCCCGGTCGCCGCGTCGCCTGAGGTGGCCTTCGTGCAGCTCCCATCCGAGGCCCCTGCTGACGAGTCGCCTCCGCCGCTCCGGCGGCTCACGGTACGGACCTCCATGCCTTCGGCCTGCTGGAACGCGAAATGATGGTGACTTGGGGTAGTTTGGACCTTTGGAGGGCCAAAGATCGATTGGAAATTGGAACTGTGGGGTTATTCGCAATAAGTGACTGCTGATTAAAGGGATATATGCTTCTGTAACTGGACTCATGCTGGCGCGGGCGATATTCCAATGTTAAAAGTAAAAACTGAAAGTTTGTAATCATTCCGCAGCTTTGCATCTAGTTTAATTTTTGAGCTCTAGTGGTCTGGCGGCCGGTGGGTGGTATGATTTCCAGTTTCTAGGCATGACTCCTAAGTCCTAATCCTAATTGAGTAATTGACTGCTTAGTACTAACATGATCCCCGGCTATAATTTTTGACATTTGCTTTCTATCTGCCTTTCTTAGTTATGGCTATCAAGTCTACTTGAATGAACTTCCTGTGATACCTGCATAATCTGCAGGTGGTGCTTGACTTGGATGAGACTTTAGTTTGCGCGTATGAGTCATCGAGCCTTCCGGCTACTGTGCGCACACAGGCTGTTGAAGCAGGATTGCATTGCTTTGACATGGAGTGCATATCGTCTGAAAAGGCAAGTAAAATGCAGTGTTGTGGATTTGCCTTATCTATTTCTGTTTTCAGTATACTTCTTAGAAAGGTACTTACACAAGTATGTTTCGTGGTTTATTATACAGGATCCTGATGGAAGGCAGAGGATAAATCATGTAACTGTCTTTGAGCGTCCTGGCTTACATGAATTTTTGCAGCGAACTAGCGAATTTGCTGATCTTGTTCTCTTTACAGCTGGTTTGGAAGGTTTGATCCCCTCAACTATTTTTATCTTTTCACAACAAAGCGAAGTTGGTTTCACCTCACGCCACAGATCTGTGCTCTGATCCAGGCTATGCAAAACCTCTAGTTGACAGGATAGATGCTCATAACAGATTCACTCACCGTCTGTATCGGCCATCAACTGTTACCACGTAAGTTGTCATTGGCATTTCCGTAAGTTATTAGTGATGGGCTGTTATATTCTCAATGTTTCTTGCTCATAAAATCTCCACTGCTTTCAGTTGGAGGCTATGGCCCTGTTGGCACATTGGTATAGCTTATAAGCTACTTATGACCAAATAAGCTGAAACAAATAGCCAAAATGCCATTGCTTTTCTGTAGCTTATTCTAGCCATGCTTATTCCCACCACCCCCTATTTGTAGTAAAGCCGGGTCAGACCTGCTTTGAAAGTGCTTTCCAGAGAAGTTGTACCAAACAGGGCCTAAGTCTCAAGTAGAAATTTTCATCTCTCAAGTGATTCATCAACACCATATATACATGACAACACCCTGTTCAGTCCGATTGGGCAGATTTAGTTCATCTTTTTTTTTATTTGCTGCTGACTTCACTACCTTATTTAGTTGTTTGCTTGTTCATAACCACTTTATGTGAACTGCAAATCTGCTTTTCTGATGTTTCGGTGAAACCTTGTATCATGTTGATTGGACAAAATACTTATTCAGTGAGAAAGTAAGTCCTTTGTTGCATTAGCTGAGCTAGTTCAGTCTTCTGATAATGTATATTTATAATTTCAGGGAATACAGAGAGCATGTAAAAGATCTTTCTTGTTTGTCCAAAGATTTCCAGAGAATTGTCCTTGTTGATAACAACCCATACAGTTTCTTACTGCAACCATTGAATGGAATACCTTGTATAACATTTTCAGCCGGGCAGCCTGTTGACGATCAGGTAAAACTGGCTATGTACATAAATAATTCTTTGGCACGACAGTTGCAGTCTCTAGTGTTACTAATCCGTTTACATGTTCTGACATTTTAGCTTATGGGAGCGATATTTCCGCTTCTCGAGCACCTTTCTCTGCAAAAAGATGTTAGGCCTGCATTGTATGAAACGTTCCACATGCCAGAGTGGTTCCAAAGACAGGGAATCCCACAAATTGAACAGGCAGTTTAGGAATTGCAGCCACCACATTGGATTATTGAAAGGCTCAAAACCTGCTCTTGTACAGTAGCATAGATACACGAAGACCTTGTTCACATGTTTGAAGGGAGGGAAAGAGATAAAAAGGAATTGTAATTTAGCGCCATGATAGATCTCTATTTGTGACGTGAATCTTGTTTTATGAATTGTATAGCACTTATTTCTGTTTTGTGAAACAGTCTGCACCTCAACCATCGCTTTATACCCACTCGCCCTGCATCCAGATATAGGAAACTCTCATGAAGGTGCCACAGTGACTGCTTGGGAAGTGATTGCTGACAGTGGCAGCGCTTTGGCTGCTGCTGCTGCAACCAAGCAAGCACTCCGAGCAAGCCTGCGCCAGATAACTGAACTCACGTGAAAAAAATGTCCTGTAAATCATGAAATAATGATTGGTCGCATTACATGTACATCGTATGTATAATGATATAGTTTTTGCAGGGTTCGTCTTCTTTCCTAAATTAACTTTCATGGCAGGCCTCTTTGTTAGTACATCTTTGCAACTTGCCACCAATGGATTTTAGCGGGGCCTTGAAACATAGCACGTGAAGGAGTAAAATTAAAATGGTGATCGTGTGACTATTCAAACTTGAACAGAAGAATTTGGTCAATTATTTGATGAATTAGATGAAGTGTGTCATAGAACCAGAAATTCGGTTGAGAACACATAAAGTGCATCAGATTAAAATGTCATTGTCAAAGGTAAATCTATGAATTCCATTTGCTATACCATGAGTTGGATCAACATCGTAGTACATGGTAATTGGCAACTGTACAAAAAAAGAAGCAACTTTTCTCATATTTACATGCAGAACTAGCGTGTATACACGATTGATTCACCCTGCAAAACCGGGTTTTCAATGCCCAGTGTGATCTAAAAAAACCCCACGAAGCCAGATCCTGCTGCAAAAGGAAACATGATGTTTCAGGAGCCAGTAGCCAACTTGTCAGGAACGAGTTTGATTGGCCGCCGTTGAACTATATTTGAACGAAAGCCATCGGTGTTGCAATGCTTCGCTGGCCGTTGGTCTCTTTCTGGGATTTATTTGCAGCAGGTAACACAGAAAATCAACAAATTTCTTGTCTGGGCACAGCAAGTGGCGCGGCAAAGAAGATTTCTCTGGGATCAAATACTCCAACTGATCTGTCTCCTATTTTTTAGCAGGAAATGGAATAGAAAAAATAAGCACTCGGTGCTGCATGATACTTGTGCAAAGAACAAACAAACTAAAATTCTTATGCCAAAGATCCCATGGTGACAACAAACTATTTCCTTTAAGGACACGTGCAGGGCTAAATTGTCTTCTGAGCCTCAACTGTGCAGGGATGGAGTACAACTAAGTAGCTAACTGGTGGATATTAATACATACTGACAAGGGACCAAGATAGAAGTAAATAGCTACATGTTCGATTGGGTATTATGTATCAAGTCTGCACCTACAGACCAGATGGTGTACAATTGAGAAGAAACATTTTTTTTGAACGAACTGAAACTTTTACCAAACAGTACCTTGGTGCTATTGGTAATTTGGTGATGTTACTGAGTACTAGTTAGTACATCAGGTATTTGAGCTATCAGCAAACTTCTGCACTACTCAAGGTGTGTTGTATATGTAATAAGAAAATTTAGAGCAAGTACTTCAGCATAAGTAAGCCTCTATTACAAAGTAATTGTAGTACTGGTGGCATTTATTTATTTTTTGGCATTTACCATGCTACTCATGTGGTTTTCAGATCATCATACAAAATCAAAACAAACAACATCACCGATTTGTTGTCAACTATAGTGCATACTGAAACAAAGTTATGCTGGTAATCTTGCATATGATCCAATAATTACCTCATTCTTGTGGAAAAGGTCATAGTCATCTGTGAAGTACTTCTGGGTCTCCTGTCCCGATGCAAGCATTTCCATATCAATTGGCCCAATTGTCCCAATCATTCGAGCAAGAATGATTGGTACTGATTCATTAGGAAAGAGCACCTGTGACATGTCATAGGGGTCACAGTCACATATATGACTTCTTTCAGAAAGCAGGAGAACATGGTAGCCAGTACTACTGTTAGTTTCAATAGACACATTATCCTCAGTAAAAATAATACCAAGACAATGATTACCCATTATATGCAGTTTGAAATTGCAAGCATTTTTCAGATATTTAGTAATATATAAGCTTTTGAAACCACAGGAATAAAGCCACCACCCAAGGTTAGAGTCTCCTTCGACTCGAATTTGGGTGTCTATTTATTCTTAATGCAATGCCACCCAAGTTTCAACCAACACATCAAGCACCTATAGAGTTCCTGCATATATTGATCTCCTCTGGATGAAATGAGTAACAGAACAAGGTAAAACAACGCAATGAGCACCTCAAATGCCAACAGTTATTTACGAGAGTAAATGCCAACACAATGGCAAATCAGGTTTTGTTGACTGCTATTTACCACCCTAGGGTCTCCCCCTCAGTGGCGGAGGCAAGGGGGGGCTGGCAGGGGCCATGGCCCCCCCTAACATTTCATAATAATCAAAATTAGTAGGTTAACTTAATTATTTTTTTATTTATATTATATAAAATTCTTGACATATATAGCTAGTAATATCTTCTAGATAATAAAATCATACAAAATACAACTAAATTATAAACTATTACAATGAAAAAGATTGAGTCAGTATTTAAAATTTACGAAGTCACGTCTTGACGTTAACGGGCATGCCATTTATCTCAGAAAATAGTGCTTAGGGCATGTTCGGAACGCAAGAATTTCACGAGATTTTCACAGAAATTTCTGAGGAACCATTTCATTTTCATAAAAAAAAGTAGGAACATGAAAAAAAAATCTTGTGTTCCAAACATGCTCTTAGATTTAGATCCTAGATACATATAAAATTGTCAGCACCCATAAAGTCTATGAATAAATCCCAACAATCACCATAGGAAACCTAACAAGTTAAGTTGCACTTAGTTTTTAATATATCGGTTTTTTTTACCGGCCCCCCTTGAGTATAATTCCTGGCTCCGCCATTGCTCCCCCTACAGCCCTACTGCTTTCTCTTGAAAATGCCAATATTTGCAAGATAAGGTTAAAAGACATGCGGATTTAACTGTCAGCACAACGTTATTTGGTTCACATGTTGAGAGTTCAATATTTTTAATTCCACCACGGGAAAGCCGAATTTCATTACTTGACAGCAACGAAATCACAGTTGAGAGTTCAATATAATACCAAACAAAATAGAGAATAGGAAGTCAAGATATAAACTTACTTCACCAGTGTACAGTTCAGCTAAGATGCAGCCAAGAGACCAAATGTCAATTTTCTGATCATATAGCAAACCCAGAATGACCTCAGGAGATCGGTATGAACGTGACTGGACATATAGGTTTAAGTTGTCTGACAAGAAGCAGCTGCTTCCAAGATCAAT
Source organism: Microstegium vimineum (assembly GCA_022036555.1). Taxonomy (NCBI): domain Eukaryota; kingdom Viridiplantae; phylum Streptophyta; class Magnoliopsida; order Poales; family Poaceae; genus Microstegium; species Microstegium vimineum. The sequence continues at coordinate 16,848,349 of CM039127.1, read as the reverse complement.
AACCTTGATTTCACATCTGCTATAGCTCTTCAGAAGGATATTCTCTGGTTTCAGGTCACAATGAACTATGTTTAGATGATGCAAATATACCAAAGCCTCCAAGCATTGTCGAGCTATAGCCTGAAAGCAAGACAAAAGGCTCTTATTTTAGCAGCCTTCTTTGTTTCCACTTAATAAAATTCAATCACACTTAAAGTATTTGTTCCAACCTTTTAAAATATATTGAGATATAGATGGTCAACAAATATCAAAAAGCACATTATTTTACAGAAGCTGGGTATGATAAGGGCAGCTGTAAAATGCCTTTTCTAATTACTTGAATTAGAGTTGACTGGTGTAAGGAGTGATATGGTCACAAAACAGTTTCATATACCTGTATTCTGGGCAACGAAAAGTACACCTCATCACCAGACTCCTGGTTATATTTCTGAAACTCATAAAGATTTGCACGTAGTAATTCAGTGACAATGAAGAGATGTTCCTGTCAAATTTTTTCACTGTCAGCATTTTGCAAGTTCAAAATGAGCTTGGACAAATATCAAACAGGTAAATTATTGAAGTATACATCACGAACAGGAAACTTGTATCTTTAATTTTTTATATTTATCCTTAGAACTTGGAATGAATGAACTCCTTAAGAGCAATATGACTGTTCACTGAGTTCTATGGTGTAAAAGAAAGCGCAAGGTCTAGTTCACTGAATAATTGAATATGTGCATCACACACCTGATAGTAAAAATAATCATAGAGACGCAGTATATGATGGTCATCATCTGGATCATATTTATTGACAAATTTGAGGAGCTTTATCTCATCCAAACTCTGGTCAAAGAAATCCTTGTCATTTTTAATTATTTTAAGGCATACATCAACTCCAGTGCGAAGGTCGTGTGCCCGTACAACCTTGCTGAATGCGGCAGAACCGAGATACTCAGTGACACGATATCTTCCAGCTATAACTGAATCCATGACAATAGGGAATTCTTTGTTTTCCTCAAAGCCAGTCCTGCAGTGGACATCTGTACCATGAGCACAATAGTCCTATAATTATTTTGCAGGAGAAGAAAATAAGAAAGGTATCTGATGGTGAACCTGTTCTTCCGGTGGAAAATTTTCATGTCAAATACCTCATACTCCTGCTGAAACTTAGAGAGTACAGGATCAACTTTTGGGTCTTCCTGAAATTTGTGAGTAGTAGAGTTTTGAATATCTGTATCTGCAGTCTTGAAATCTTCCACCCCATAAACATCAAAAGGGATTGCACTCTCAGGAAAAGGATGTATGCAGTAGCTATCTTTTAGAAATTCTTTGCCATCAGCATTTTCCTCATTTGTTACCATACAAACATCTAGGTCGTCATGTCCTATTAAGTCATTTTCAAGCCCAGTATCTGCAAAAGATAACTAGAGTTAAAATGAGATCATTTAATCAAGGAAAAAATATCTTTGGCGTTAGATGGGTGAACAATGAATTCCAGATAAAGGCATATGGACATAGACTAAGAATCAAAATTAATTTCATCATTGACATGTGGAACTGGATTCAAGCTTGCTTTGTTGCAGTTATACTCACGGGTGCAGAATTTTAGAAGTAACTCTAAACTCAATTCACCATCACAAACATTGAACTTGATGCCAATAAAATTTAGGATATATTCTGAGAAAAGGCATTTGTGTGAAGCAAAATGGTAGCCAAAGGTTAGCGCAAATTCCAATTACAATGTCATGAGGTTAGTCCATCTAAATTAGCAAAAGAAATGCGAGAAATGAAACTGAGAAAAAAAAAGAAAGAGGTCAGAACTACTTTACTCTCAAGAGCATCTGCATCAGCCAAGTACGGAGTAAGCATTTGAAGTTCCTTCTCCAGAGCACTAAGATCGAATCTGTCGTCCTCTCCTTTCTTGAAATCCACTAACAGATCGCCAGCATCAACAAACGCATTCAGCTTGAACCTGAACGCTTCTGCAACACACTCGTCAAGCCCCTCCGTGTGGTCCTCCATGACCTGATACCTCCCATAAACAGAAACAGCGGAGCAAGAATCTCTCACAAACTCCTCATTATAGCAGCAACCGCAAGGTGACGACGAGCAAGCATTCGCCTCTGCACACCCATCAGTGTCCGCACTACGGCCTCTATGTACGTGCCCGCGACCGCAGCCATCGCCAAGCTCCCGCACCTCACTCCGCTGCAAGCTGACGTCAGGACCAACAATGAACTTGTCCTCCCCTTCGCTGCCATCGCTCTCCGGCTTGCTGTTGCTGTGGAACAGGTGGTTGTCGTAGAGCCAGTTGTCACCGAAGAACGGATCAGTGGTGTCGTACTCGCGGGCCGTCCCGAACTCCATCTCCGACGACGACGCCTCCGACGGCGCCCGAGGTGGCGACCATAGCCCGCCGCACGGATTCAGCGTACCTGATCCCCACGGGGAGGGAGCAGCAATCAAGACAAGCATGACCGACCAAAATTAGGATCAGAAGAGCAAGCAGCCAAGCAATCACGCGAGATATCGAGATTGGGGGGGCGGTGTCAATGAGGCAGGCGCGGCATTGGGGGGAAATAAACACTGTCGCACGCACGCGGTACCTGAGGGCGTGGAACGCATGCTGACGAAGGTATCAGACGAGGAGCAGGAGCGTGGGCTCGCCATCGCGCCGCCGCCGCACGAGGCGCGCAGCCGCAGCGGCGGAAGCTGGGGGTCATCGAATCCAGGCGCCGACATGGCTGGGTGGGAGCCGAGGCCGACGTGCGCCCCGGGTCAAGCTCGCGGTCGCTCAGCCTGCACCGGCTCCGGCTCTATCCTACCATTTGAAGCGAAGCGAGGGCAAAGCAAGCGGGGCTGGCCGGACGCAGGCACGCAGCGGCAGCTACAATGACGGGGACGCTGACGCACCGAGGCAGGCGGCGGCACGGGATCCAACAGCCGCCGCGCGCGCCCACAGCAACTCTTCTAGAGAGTGTGTGTGCGTAGCTCTGACGTCTGGGGCCCGCGCCGCCCCCCAGAGGCGCAGGCGGCAGGCCAGGCCCAGCCGTCGGCGTCCGCGGGGCGTCGCTGTCGCGTGGCGACTGGCGATGCGGTGGGTGGTCGGGGAGGTGGGGGAGTGGACTCCGATGTGGGAGTGCCGCCATTATTGTCGGTGGCTGCCGCGCGGGCCCGCAACATACCTGGACGCCGTCCTCCTTGCTGCTCTGCTTCGCTGGGAGAAAAGGCGCATGCTGCAATGTATTATTGCCTTGCCTGGGATTATCTGCGCCTGCCGGGCCGGCGGCGTCCCCGTGACAGCCAGCCAAAAATGTTACGGGCTGGTGGCGCTGGCGGATGGCGTCAGATCAGATCCCAACAACAGAAGGAGACACCAGATCTGCCAAGGGAGACCGCTTCGTACCTGTCTCGTCTCGACGTACGGAGTAGATCGCGCCCGATCAGAAAACAAAAAGGAATTCAAATGACTTGGATTGGTGGCCGACTGCTGCGGTGAGTTTCAATCTGAATCAAACAAATTCATGTTGCAAGTTACGACATCGTGGTCAGCGTCACCCATGGGTGCTCCTCGTTTCTGACCCCAGTGCAAGCTGAAGAACGAGACCAGCAATTTGTTGGCGAGCGAGATCGGAACTACTACGTACAAATTGGGTCGCTGGGTGAAGCGCCGCAGAGGATTGGCCGCACCCTGTCTAAACCCTAGGCAATTTCGTTGTCACGGTGGTTAGGGACTACTTAAACTACTATTTGGGGATAAAGCACCCCTTTCTCTGTCATCGGACTGCTAGCTTAACTAGTGTAGATTGACGCTTTATTATGCAGGGTCGTGTACTCGTGTTTATACTCGTGATAATATAAGGTGGATGCAATTTAGTTGGCAGCTAGCGTACAGGGATCATACGTAGGATATCATACCAGAATAGGGCGATTGGAATAGGATGGATGAACAGGCAAACAGTTCGCCTCGGTCCCACATGGCACATCCGATCGTGTGACGACTGATGAGAGCTTTTTGCGTTTCCAGCCGGTGCTGCTGGATCGTCTCTCTCCAACTCTCCATCATGTGATCTCTTTATCGCCTGATGAAGCAATTAATGGTATTTTTGGTATAGATCTGGCGAGCGTTAGGTACTACTGCTCCTACTCCGCAATCGCAATCCCAGACTCTGCAGTCTCGCTGTGTCTTCCCGGGCCATTGCCTGAAAAGCAAACGCCTGAGACCTGACACAGTGACAAGCTCCAATCGGCATGATGTTTTTGTAGTGTTTTTGAAGCAACACGTACACACGAATCACGGATTACATGCTACTCTCAGATCTTGACGTTGTATTTGGCAGGACTTATAACGGTTACAACTGATTTGTTGTGAGCGAAAATATTATTCCATAGCTAAATAGAATTGATTTTAACTGATAAGTTTAAATGAACAAAGTTTGAGTTGTGCTAAGCTATATTGTCCTAATTTTGATCAAGTTCTATTTAATGTGGTAATAAAATATAAATACCCTTCTCTATAAACTTAATCAAACTTAAAAAATTTGAAATAGCTTGATTTAGTTTTCTATTTTCTACCAGCAGACAGCACATTAAAAGCATCTATAAGAGAAGCCAAAAAGACTAACCAAATTAAAATAAATAATTTTATAGCACTCCAACAAACTCTAGCTAGTGAGGTAGACTATCAAAAATAGAGAGCAAATAAAGTGAGATTAAGAATGACTAAGGGCCTGTTTAGTTCCATCCCAAATCCAAAATCCTAACTATTTTGAATTCCAAAATCCACAATGTAAAATATTTCAGGGAGTGTTTAGTTTCAACCAAAGTTTGACTTATTTTGGATTTCAATGATGAAGATTGTGAGGATGACACACAAATCAATGCAAAGTTTTGGTTATTTTGGTCTCTTTGGTCCAAAATCTAAAATAGGAAATGGACCACTTTTTACCAAATATTTTAGATGATGTTTAGTTTTATTTTGTAAAATAAAAAGCCAAAACCCAAAATATTTTGGATTCCATGGGAAACTAAACTAGACCAATTTGAAGAGTCAAGTTTGTTGGATACGGTTTTTCTTTCAATAATAACCAAATTTACCTTTATAAAACGATTTACCTAATTTCTTGGAGATGCTCCATTCTAACAGTGATGTCCCAGCACCGAATATTTGAACTCGAGTTTCAGTTTAAGCTTCAGCAAACACCTTTGGGCTTTGTCAATCTTTAAAGTCAGTCCCACTGCTGAAAAGGAACCCATAACTGAACTAGCTTTACATAAGATAAATCAGCTAGCCCTTCATCATTTCCTCTTGAGCAGTTGTAAATTGTCATAGTTTTCCATATCACCTTATAGGTGCAAATGAATCTAGGGTGCACCTCCAGCAAATTGCATTTGAGGTCAACACCAAAACATTTTACAACACTTTGAGCGTCAGGTGCACCGGAGGAGATGGGCGTAGGCAAGCGTGCATCCTTCAGCAGATGCTCCTCAGCGATACTGAAAAGGCTACTAATAATTACATGAGTAAACCAATCAGGGAGGCTCCAACTATCTAAATCCCAGACAAAATAATCATTAGCAAATGGAAGAGGGTTTCTGCTTAGCGGGCCCGAGGGGCAGACTACAATGCGTGGAGAAGAGCATTGGCCGCGAGCTGCAACCTCACTCGCTACCCAGTTTTACAGACCCATCTTTTATAAGCTTTATGCTAAGGCTATTGAAGCGCCCTCTTGAATAATGTCGCGATGCCTTCCTCCAGTCTGTGCCAGTTTTCATCATCGCAACAAATTCTTCATAACTAATTTTACCATCCTGCAGAAACAATGAAAGTTATTGCGATGATGGATTAAGATTTGAAGGCAGAAGCTATCTCAGGGGCCTTAGGTGGACCATTAACCTTATCTGTGTCAACTTCTTGCAATATGTCATTGACCACGTCCATGGTATCAGCTCCCCCATCCTCCATCAGGGCTTCCTGAAGCTCCTCAGGCTCAATGAAACCATTGCCATCCTTGTCGAAAAATAGGAAGGCCCGCCGAAGGTGCTCATCATTTGCCATCCTTTGTAAATGAAGTGAGACAGCCAAAAATTCACCGTAATCTAGTGCTCCTCTACCATTTGTATCCACCTATTATTCCAAACATAAAGATATGATATGCAATCAGCACCTGCTTCTTGTTAATGATAGATGAAGCCAACCATGTCACCTAGTTCTCAAGTTGACACAAAGTCACTCACATAGCAAAAAAAATGGCCGTATATGAATCTAAGCAACCAAAGGAAAATTAAAAGTGTAAGTAAAATCTAAACAAATAAATTAGTTCAATCAGCTTTCAAGAAACATACAAATTGAGTAGAACAAACAAGTCCTTCAGGGACATGGGAATAAATGTTTCATTATGTGTATAATGCCACATTGACAACCTCCAAATTCTCCAGCACCAAGCACCACCTGGTGCAACTATAACTAAATTGCTGGGTTCCATGTAACACTAACAATCCAGCATATTAGGTGATTCAGATCAATTACAACTGGCGATAGAGACTCAAATCAATTAAACAAAACATACTTACAGCTTCGATAAGCATTTGCACTTCTGATTCTGCAAGATGAGAACCAAATTTTGCGATCCCACTCTTTAACTCTTCATAAGAAACTATACCATCATTATCAGTATCCATCACCTTGAACATCTCCTTTATGTCCTCAACCTCTTCAGCCGACAAGTGATCAGCAATAACCTAGTCATGTACCAGTTTGTCAGTAAAGCAAATTGTTTCCATGGTAGCTAGAAAAAGGATGCATTCAAACACACTAGGTCAGTTTCATGATAAAGAAAGGTTTCGAACCCTTAGAGCTCTTCTTTTGAATCTGTTCATCCTTGAAAACTGTTTCAGCCTTGACTTTACAATGTCTCCAAGAGGAACGTTTGGAGCTTTCTTAGCATTTTGAAGCCAGGTATGCTCTGTGATAACAGAAACAAAGAAAGGGCATGAGTGGCTGAGTGCTATATAACAAGAAGTCAAAACTTTAGAGTATTATCTACCTAAATCCCAAAAAAAAAAAAGATGTGTGTGTGTGTGTGTGTGTGTGGTGGTGGGTGGGTGGGGTGTGGGGGGGGGGGGGGGGGGGGGAGGGGGGGTATGCCAGGTAATTCCATATGCACTTTGAACATCATCTATGATGTATACAGCGTGTGCACTTAACTAGCTCTTGTTTACAATCCAAGATCCTACGAAATAAAAGCATGTAGCTCAAATATTTGAAGCAAAAAATAGCAAAGACTTGAACAAACTTGGTGGTATCTAATTCATTCAAGTGATCGGTATGCATAGAAGTGCAGAAAATGGTACTCTCAATTGCTAAAACAACATCAATCATCTCCTTTTTTAGAAAAACAAAACAACAAGCTTCTTTTACAAGCTTTTCTGTTTGAGAATGAATACATCTGCATGTAACTGCCACCTGGAAGTTGCCATGAGGTGCAATAAGAAAACACGCCTAACTCCAAAGATTGTCTAGAAGTAAGAGCGACAGAAAAGCACTTACTTCCCCTTTTAACTTCAACTTTGATCCATCACTTTTTTGTTGTCGTTAATCAATTTTACAATCATAGCATTACGTAACTGTACCTAGTCAGATTACCTAAGCAAGTAGTTAACACACTTGGAAGCTAAAAGAAGTGGCACATACTATAGTTGCACCAACTTCTCGAACAAGGATACAGAGTAGATCCTGCAGAAGTTGCAATAACTACACTTCGAAACTATGTTTGAATGTTTGATCCATGTTACATGGACACCTGTGTGGTATCAGTGTCTGATTCAGGTGCGGTGGTCCGATTTGGCAGACTTTTTAGGGATCCTCCAAATGGAACTTGGAATCCAAGTATCCAACATAGGTATTGGGCATCGGACTACGCAAAAAAAAAAAAAAAAAAAAGGACACAGGTGTCTGGGTAACACTGGTGTTGATCCCTTCAACTGAACAGATCTGATGCAATGTGCCATACAATGCAGCACTATGAGTTAATAAGTTCGATAATCGATATACACATACAACCTACCAAGAACTTGCTTTGCTGTTAGCCTGAGCTTTGGATCCGGTTGAAGCATCTGCCGGACAAGATCTTTAGCATTATCTGAAACATTGGGCCAGGGTTCTCGCTTAAAATCTATATTTCCCCGAAGAATAGCTTGTGCAACTCCTTGTTCAGTCTCTGCAATTATTACCTGGTAAGCTCATCTGTACAAAAGTAATGCTAGAGGACAAGATGTTCTCGAAAATGAAATCCCTTTACCAGCCCAAAATGGAGGAACACCACATAACAAAATATACAAGATAACACCAGCGCTCCATATGTCTATTTCAGGTCCATAGCTCCTCTTCAAGACTTCAGGAGCCATGTAGTATGGACTTCCCACAATTTCCGAAAACTTTTCACCTGGAAAGGAAAACAATGCATTTATGAGTTTCAAACAAATATCATACAGACAATTAGCAAAGGAAACCAAAAAAAAACACACATCACAAAGCAAGTAAATTAAGTACGCCAAATCATAACCAAATCCCAACACACCTACATTGTGGCGCTATGTGGATGACAATTTACAGTAATTGCAAAAATAGTTGCATTGCAGCCGAAGCAAGGGATCATTTGTCTAGGTGATAAGGAGACAAGGAGTTACCCGTGAGTGCTGCAAAGGCAGCTAATTCCTAATGGAAGTAGTCACTTGAAACATACTCTCCCATATGCAAATTTGTATTTCAAAATATTGTTTGTTGTACATAATCTGAGTTTTCCAGAACACCTTGCCTCAGTTGAACCTGAATAAGTATACAATGCTATAGGCAAGTCGCTATGCTGGGAAGCAGCTACGTGACATGTGCTCCACTAATTGTTTCCAAATTCTAAAAATAGCCAGCAGGCAGCGACTCAGCAAGCCAACATGTCAACCCAGCTCCTAGATTCGAATCTGTGATCTCACCGCACCGTCTGCAAGAAAGCTAGCAAGAATGCTTGTCAGAGGCAACAGCCAGAAATTACCTTGGACTGATAAGTGCTGTCATGTCCGGTACCACAAGTTGTTCCAAAAGGCAAATCCAAAGACGTCCTAACGTTGTAGTAGCAGAAGAGGAAGGCCAATTCTGCCTCAGATTGCGCAAGCGTGAGAAAAGCAAGTGGCTACAGCAACGACCGCTACAGATAATCCACCCCAACTAGAACGGCGACCAACCCCACGGATCCAGCCTGAATCCACGAAAAAGTCCAAAAGTGCGGCCAGCGGCTCGCCCAGATCAGGGACGGACGGGATCTCGGTGGCCTGAGCTTACCCGGCTTGAAGAAGATGGAGAGGCCGAAGTCGATGGCCTTGAGCGGCGAGTTCTCCTTCTTGTTGGCGAAGAGGAAGTTCTCGGGCTTGAGGTCGCGGTGGATCACGCCGTGGCGGTGGCAGAGCTGCACGACCTCGACGATGGTGCGCGTGACGGCGGCCGCCGCGCGTTCCGTGTAGTGGCCCCTGGCGATGATGCGGTCGAACAGCTCCCCGCCCTCGCAGAGCTCCATGACGAGGTGCACGGCGCCGTCGTCCTCGCACGCCTCCCGCAGGGACACGATGCTGGGGCTCTTGGGCAGGTGCCGCATGATGGCCACCTCCCGCCGCACGTCCTCCACGTCCACGGGCGTTCGCAGCTTCCGCTTGGAGATGGACTTGCAGGCCAGCAGCTCCCGCGTGCCCCGGTCCATGCACAGGTACGTCACCCCGAACTCGCCGCGCCCGAGCTCCCTGTCCAGCGCGTACTTCTCCTCGATCCCAGCGCCCACGTCGCAGCCCTCCTCCCCGAGCACCGACAGCCGCTTCTTCTCCCCTCCGCCGCCCCCGCCCCCGGCGCCGCCGTTCCGCGCCTGGTGGGGCTTCTTCTTCCCGCCCGCGGAGGCCGGGAAGTGCGACGACTTGACGTCTTCCCGCGCCGCGGCGGCCGGCGAGCGGCAGCAGTTCCCCATGCCTGCCGCGCGAGATTGGGAGTGGGGGGGCACTAGGGTTTGCGCGGCATTGGGCACTGTGCGAGCGGGGGAGGAGGAGGAGAGGGAGGAAGGGGGGCTAGAGAGAGAAGCAGCTAGAGAGAGAAGGCAGGCGAGGCGAGGTGAGGTGAGGCGTGCGCAGGCGAGGGCCAGGCTACCAGCAAGACCTGTGTCGGGGTATAACGGTAAGGACGAGGCGTGGGGGATGGGTGTCCGGGGACGCGTAGCATGCACTGTGGGCCCGGAGGACACCCCCAATGGTCCACTGGAACACGGGCCCGGCGTGGGTGTCCGGTGCTCTGCTACGGAGTTCCGGTGGTGGGCCCCACGGTCGCCGGGGACGGGAAGTTTGAGTGTTTGACTGGGGTCCGAAGGCGGACCAGCGAGAGTTTCGATCGACTCGACAGTCCAGACAGACAGCCCGTGTAGTGGACAGAGGAATCGGATATAATCTGACAAGATTTATTTTATACTATAACAAAGTTATAAAAAAAAACGAGCGATTGAGTGCGTTGGTGATTAGCGATTTGTTTAATCTGAAAGATTCCAAGGTGACAACCTGTGATTGTGAATGTCAGGGATCGATTTTGTTGGGGGGCATGGTTGGTTGGGGCTTAGAATGTCGAGTCACAGTGTCGTTTGCACGCTTTGGAAATCTTGAAACCGTAGCGTTCTGTTCTCTGATGTTTTTTTTTTCAGTATAAATTTGGACGGTCTCATGAAATGTTCGGTATGCAAATAAAGCTTATATAGAATTAGAAAGCTGAAAGTACTTTCTTTCTCGCCCTAAAGTCGTATGATTCCACAGTCGTCTCCACCTCTTTTATGACCAAGTCTGATGCTTCCAATTGCACACTTTCGATCTCGATTTTTTTGACAAGCAACAGTGAAGTTAGCCGCATGGACGATAATCAAGCTAGGCTCAAAGTGTCTGTCAGCTCGACGTAAACCAGGTTTCTGCGTGGTCGGTTTTCACCTAACCAATCGTGAAGGCGCTTATTCCCTTTGCAGATTTCAAATATATATATATGTAATCATGCGAATGCAAGCTGTAATCCTTATTTTTATTCTCTTAGTTTCGCTGAACGTCAAATCAAAGGGGCTGGTAAGAGTCGTTGAAAAATGTGGCGAAGAGTGAGGCTGAAGAATTCAGCGGGATGTTCTTCTTGCTTGGCCAATTCATAAAATCAGTCACATACATCAAATTCCTCGCGCTGTGTTAAGGGTTTGAAGCCGTTCGTATACGACGGACCTGGTATACACAGACACCTCCAAAAATGTCGTTATGGGTTGATACTTGATAGGATCATCTCTGAGAGTTGGAATAATAAAAAAAATTGCAAAAACACAATCATGCTTCTCGTAGATGACAAAACCAGCGCCAAACCGGGAGTCCGGGAGTACACTCTACCGTGGTCACAGGCGGCTTTCGCAGCACATACGCACGCATTGTTCCGAACGGTTTCTGTGCTCGTCTTGCTGGACCAGCGTCCAACTAGTACTCGAATGTTCAATGACTTTTTCTTTCCAAAAAGATGCATCTGTTTCGTAAACACAAGCGGGCGTTGTTTAAGGAAAGGTCTTGCTATCTTGCGTAAAAAAAACAATGCAGAAACACGGTCCGCTCATGATGAAATTACGCGTAGATTTTTAGAAACTGTCCCGAGCTGCGTTGTTGCATGTAGTACTACTAACTAACGGGACCCGTCTTCTCAGCGTCAGTAGAAAAAGTATCACAATGGAATATTCCTCTATTATAAGCTCCTTGCACTCATCGCAGCATCTGACACAGTGAAAGAAATCCTGCTTCATGATGCCCATGTGAGTAATATAATATGGTATATTTGTCCGTGCTAACGGGTTATATTAGTCATTATTAGAGATAGAGGGGATGTATATAATCATCATTTACTTATTTACATGTCGTTGTTCTAGTCCGACGGTTATTTTCCGGTGTCCTTTTTTTAACTCGACCATCGATCCATTGATCTCCACAATTTTCACAAATTCCCTGTCTTTTGTGGCCTATTCTATCATACCTTAATTCTCTCGGACTCAATACGACCCTAGCTAGGAGGAAAATACATAACAGTACATTTATAAAGTTACATGTATGTTGGGAGGAATAGCCCAATTTCTATCTGACGCCGCCACACACCTCAACAGTAACGAACAAGGAATAAATATCCAGAAGTTAAGCTATATATGTCAGTTCATAATTCTCATCGATACTAAAAGTTTTTTTACTTGTACACACAAAATGTTCTCTAGAAAATTGCACACTCAACCTTGAACGTCCGATACGGGAAGGCCGTGCCACTCCACATATATTTCATTCAGACAATTCACAGTTGTGGGTTATACCTGCGGTGGAGCTCATGCAGTGCACAGACCAAAACTGTTGTAATGTAAAAAGGCTCTGAAAACCAAACTGGTTCATTCTGCATTGGCCAAGCAGCCCATCCATGTAGAGCACTCGGATTTGGTGATGTTGCGGCAACAAGGGAGAACCTGACAACAGGATTCGGAGAGATGAAAGCGCCGGAGAAGAATGTTATATTCGAGAAGGCCGTTGGCTAGTGCAGCCGCATGGCGGATTGCTGCTGCTGCATGTGCTTCATCAAGGTATGCAGCAAGATGAACGATCAGTGCGCCATTGTCATGGCGCAGGCCTGCGCTGCCCTCGCGTGCCTGGGATGCTTCGAGTGCTGCTCAGAGTTGTGTTGCGGCGGGCCGAACTGAGCCTACTCACAGGAGCAAGTTGGTGGTGTGATTGTGTTGTATAGTAATGTAAATACTTCCATTAATTAATGTATAGAATAGGTATCACGTGTTTATCTAACTTGACTTCATCAAGAAAATCATCTGTTTTTCGTACGTACATCTTTCAAGAGTGAACTATATGTAAATTGTATGCAGCGTTGATGTCATTCTAATCACTGTATTAAGAGACAGAAGATGGCTTAACCCCATAACAGGAGGGCAAAAGTAACATAAACTATGTACACATTCTTTCCACTTTCATTAGCTTTATGCTATTCTTCAGATGCTTTGGGTGAGCACTACACATCATCGTCCTTCTCTGTTCTTTTGATTTCGATATCAGTCTCAACCACGACAGTTTTACCTTCCTCGCCACTATCTTGCACCTTCTGTTCGACTTCAACCTCTGCGTTGACTTCAACAGTTTTGCCATCCACCACATTCTCAGTGATGTGTTCCTCCACATCAACTTCAGGTTCTTTCTTGTCCCCTGGCTTCAACGAGATATGGTGGAACTTCTCCTGAATCTTCCCAACGCCTTTCTCGACACCTTTCTCCACAGGTCCAATCGCTTGCGAGATTGTAAGGGCAACATCCTTGACAACATGAAGAAGTAGGCACTGGTAATATGTTAAAACATGAATAATTCTGAATTCAAGTGCCAAGCTATTGAAATCCAGAAGCCATCGGTTTACATGTTGGCCGCCTGCCGAGGACAACATCCTGCACGCTCTCCTTGATGCTTGTTCCTGGAGCTTCAACATGGGTCTCCTGCTGCTCAATGGTAGTTGGTGTACCGCTTGTATCATCAGTGACATCTAGCTTCATCTCCATTTTACTTTCCTCACATATGGCTTCCCCATGATCAGGTACTGGGATATGCTGGTACGACTCCACAGTGAAGACATAGGCGTGCGTTGTAGCTGCGATAGCCATCTACCAGAAAGGGATTAGAGTTTCACCACCAAGTATCGAGGAAGAGACGTTCGCCAGGAGGTTACAAGATTACCTCAATGCAAATGAGGAAGTCATGTAGTGCGTTCTGCACTTTTCCCTCTTTGGGCAGGAGTCCAGTTTGGCAAATGATTGCAATGCCCACTCCTTGCCACCAAGTGGCAAATACAATGGCCTTAAAGCTTATGAACTTGGCTAGTGGTCTTATTGCCTGTAGTTTTTCATGTGTTGCATTGTAAAATTTTATAAGACAATACAATGCTCATGTCTGGCTGAAATTTATGACAACTGTAATATAAGAATATCTGCATATAAATTATAAAAGCATGACCTGTTAGAACAACATAAAATAGTGAAACATAATTATTTGTGAGCAGAAAGAAGTAAAATACTGAAGAATTTTTTTAATATATATCTTTAGTAAAAGATAGAAAGAAATTTATGGGTCTGATGCAATAAAAAACTAAATTTGGGTCTCCCCATCAAGCTCAGATGAATGTTTTACTCATTTCGATATCAAAAAAAGTGAAAAAGACAGTTACCCGTAGTTCCACTTGAATTCACCATCTCCGTAGGCTCCAAAAGGTTCCAAGATCAACGCCAATAAAACACATACTATCTTCAGAATCCTCTGCAATTTTATAAAATAAAATTATGGCATGTCATTATCTGCTATTGTTGGGTGAGGGAACATATTCTCATTATAAAGTAGCTCACATATTGCACAAGACCGAATTTTATAATCGTGTACAAGTTCTCTCCCATAGCATTAGGGTCACAAAAGAAATTGTACACTCTACTTCGGTTATGAGCTTGTATCTTATCTTGACTCTCTATCAGCTGCTCGCTCAGCTCGTCCCTTCTTCTGTTCTCAAGCAAACGGAACACTTGTCGTTCCCCGCCTGAAGCGTAATGTAACAACAAATGAGTACAATCGATAATCCAGAGAGCTGATAGGGTGGGAGCATAAATATGTAGTTGATCATCACAAGATTACAATGATTCCTCTAGAGAACAAAAAAGATTACAACATGTTGATACAAATTAATATGCTGTTTTACCAAGGCAAGCGACCAGGTATCGTCCAAAGGCATATAGAGCAAATGCTTCATAACAATTCCGCAATATATCACAAGCCAGAGAGAGCTTTGAATTCCACAGAGAAATTACCTGTAAAGAATCGAAAACTGGAATGGGATATCAATTCATGTCAGTACCTTTGCATTATAAGGAAAAATGAATGAGACACTAAATCAAAGCATCACAACTGCTCTGAAAGGACTAATCTTGACAACCACATGTTCAATCGTCCACACCAGTACTTGAAGCCAGTTAGTGGAACACTATTCGACCATTCATATATTATTCGTGAAGTGGTGAATAACTACAGTCGGTCATTTTCTTAATACGGTCCTGTAATGATGCGAAATGACAATTACTTCTAAAAATAGCATTTCTCTGCCTCGACTGGGCATCAGAACAAGCAGAGCTAGTGCTTACAGATTCAGTGGCATAAACAGGAACCATGAACAACACAGCTATGATCCACTTCTGCTCCTGCAGGATTTCAGCAGCAGGAGAGCACAAATATTTAGCACGGGATAACAACAAAAAAGCCATAAACATCAGTTACACACGAGGGGATCGCAACTTCTCATGGAATGTAATATGGTGTAAAACTAAAAACATCAGTTACTTTACTTACGATTGGATCGTTGTATGATCTGAGGTGCTACGGGATGAGCCAGAGGGAGATGAGGAGCGCCATCCATCCATCCAAACTGGTTCATTCTGCGTGGAGGGCTGCCATCCCCAGCCACGAGCTCACCGCCACCTCGCTGCGACGCTGGAGAAGGGAGGTCGTGGTATGGATGCGGGCAGAGCCGGCGCCGATGTCTCCTCGCCGGGAGGGAGCCAGGCCGCTGCCGGTCAGGAGAGCGCGCGCGGGGGGTGCTCCATGGGCTGTCGCGGCTCCCCACGGGATGGATCGGGCGGATCCGCGCGCGTGGGTGCTCCAGGGGCTACCATGGGGCGCCGGGGGGAGGGGGCGCCAATCAGGGGGGGCGGCTGGACCGGGCCCTACCGTCGCCGTCGGGGAGGACGCTGCTGTGGTCGTCCGTCGCGCGCGCCGCCGATTGATCCTCCCCCAAGTTGGCCCATGCGACGGTCGGCGCTCCTGGTGTGAACGGGGAGGGCGGGGTCACGCCCCCACGCCGGAGACGGAGAGGAGCCGCGCCAGACCGCATCGGAACGCGGGGGCGGCGTGGTGCACGAGGCGGCGGCTTGGTGGGATCATGGGGCTGCGGCGTGGTGCACGGGGCGGCGGCGTTGTGGGATCATGGCGTGGTTGGATCACGGGGTGGCGGCGTGGTGCACGGGGTGGACGCGAGCTGCACGGCGTGGTTCACGGGGCAGCGGGATCGGATCGTGGGATCGGCACAGGGTGGGTCTCGACGCGAGCTGGATCGTTGGGATCGGTAAGATTTTTTTTTTCGCAAGATAGTGTGGGAGGCTGGTAGTGGGGTTAAGACGTAAGATCATGTTTCCCACTGTTTTTAGATGATTTTAATTATAATAGAGAGGAATTTGCGACAGAATCTCCTGCCAAGGTGATTGGTGAATGACAGAGCGACGAGCCATCAGTGGTCGTACCAGACCATGGTTTAAAAAAATGGAGGCACCTGCCCTGACCGACCCGCTTTACGCTTCCTTTTTACGTTGGGTGCCATGATGCCCCCGTGTTTTCTTGTGTCCCCAGGCTTTGCCGTTGCCAAAAAGGGACCCCTCTTAATCATTGATCACGCAACAGGAAGGCCCGCGCCGCCTCGCAGTCGTCGATCTGAGTATCTGACGAACGGCCGTGATCCCCCCACGGCCTCGCTTGCCGCGTCTTTCGGGGCGTCGATCGGTGGCCAATCGACACGTCCACGTGGCCAAGTGGCCGGTCAGGTTCTCCATGCAAACACGTAGCGCAGGCGCCCAGGCAGGCGATGAGGTGCACAGGTGAGGTGAGTGTTCTGATGGAAGTGTACGACTATGAATGAGGTCGCAGAGAGGCGTCACTGACACGCGGGCCCGCCTGATGCCTGTACACGCGTCATGGGATGGCGGGATGGGCTCCCCGTGTTTTATTTTATTTAGTGACGTCTTCAATGCAATGTGTACCAATGCTGAACATGGAGCCAAACCAAGATATTATAGAATGTGTTTGGTTGGTTTCTAGACAAACTTGGCTAGCAAAACTAAGACAGGTTAACTTCAGCCAGCTTTAACTAATACAAGTAGCACATGTTTGGTTGCATGTACTAGTTAAGCCTGGTTACAAACTGGTGTGTTTGGTTGTCTGATTTAGCTTGCATAGACTTACCTCTTTCTTCACCTGGTAAGTTTACGGCTTTGAAGGACTTTAGTCGAACAGGTTGTGGGCATTGTCAGTGAGCTAGTGCTTACAGAGGTGAGCGGACACGGCAGCGGTTGCTGACCAAGCCTGGCTTAGCTAGAACGACCAATGTGAGCGTTTCTAGGAAGCCACCTTATCTGTACTAAATGGGCTTGGGTAAGCCTGACTGTCAGGCCTTACATGCAACCAAACATGCGCAAGTTACATTATATAAGGCTGGCTAGAGGCTAATGCAGGGAACCAAGCACACTCATAATATATGCCGGCCCGTATATGCCCAGACGGAATCGAGTGGAGTTCACAGTGCAGCGCTGCAAATGTACCGTCGAGACGAGATCGAATCATTGCGAGGACAATTGTTTTTTTTTTCACTTTGCAGTTTACAGATTCTATTACTCTGTGTGTTTGTGTGCGTGGGCGATTGGGAGTGTGAAGACATCAGGTCTCAAGTTTTCTACTGTGCCGGTAGGGGCGGAGTCAGGATTTAACCATAGGGGTGGTCATTTTACTAGAAAAATTAAGTCACGTACGATAAAATATACGCTATGTTCATACATATATATTGACTTGGCAAGTGTATAGCTAATAAGTAAATTAATATTTAGTTTGTTATACACGATAGTGATAATCTAGAGCCATGACAAACACTAAAATATGTTGATTTTTTTAAAAAAAGATTATTTATATTTCCCTCCAACAAATCTAATTTATAGGTAAAAATCACTATAATATTAGGAATAAATGAGAGGGAAAGACAAGAGAAAGATGATCCTGAAGAATATAGAAACATGGAAGATTAATAGGAAGGTAGAAATAAAAAAACACTAATTAACAATAGTAACTAGCTAATTGGGTGTACATTATATAGATCAACTAGAACGTTATGTGGACAAAAATAATATTAATAACAACAATTATAATCTAGAGAGAAAATATCATAAATATTGTCATGAAAAATTAATACAAGATGGGAGAAAAACAAATAATATATATTACTTAGTAATTATCATTAGGTGTTAGCTAATTATAGAATATACGTAGTGAAGCATGCAGGATGTTGGGGGTGCCGGCCCCCCTAGACCCCCCCCCCCCCCCCTCCCTCCGCCCCTGTGTACCGGTGACACTCGTGCGTACCTGTTGGAGTTGGAGGGAGCTAAAAGGACGTTGGCTTTGTGCCAAACATAGGTCCTCTTTGGGTCCAGGGGGCTAGAGCATGTTTGAGTTAGTTTCAGTTTAACTAGCATAAAAGTATCTAAATATGAGGGTTAGATTGGGCTAGTTGCAATTAGCTCATCTAAAAAAAACTATCCCCACTAAGAGGTGATTATTTGGGTTAGTTTTGGTGAGAACTACTAAAATCTTTTTTTTTTGCTGGTTTTGATTGGGGACCATTAGAATCTCAACCAAGAAAATATTGTCATTCTAACTCTTACATTTAAACATATGTTTGGTTAGAGCTAGTTCAAAGCTAGTTTTAAGTTAGAAACTAACTCTACCTTTTAGCCAAGCTAGAGTATAAAAAAATAAGCCATAATCGCTTGCGGTTTTGGAGTAGGAATGGACGCTTGCCGAGCAGAGTTGGTCAGTCCAGACTCCAAAGTAAAGCATGTTGCGTCTACCTTAGTTGCGTCCAAGAATTCCAAAATTAGCTTACCAGACAGACTCAGACCGACTTGACCAAACTTCTTGGACTTCCAGAAAGCATGCTCAAGCAACCACTGTACTTCATTCACTTCTCCGTCTACTCGATCGCCATCAGCAGGGAGGGAACAGGACAGCGCCCTTTTCTCTTCCAAATGTGGCCATCATCAAATAGACGAAGTTGCACGGGTAGCCAGCCCATCTCTGCATGTTCTTGCAAAAGAAGTAAACTTGGGCTTTCATGTGCCGTTAAACCGAACGGCCCATCCATTCTTGCCAAACGGGCCTGCCCGTGCGGCACAAGCACAACTGCACAACCCGATCGCATCGAGCCATCCAAACTGACGCCCCACCCACCAAAGATGCCGGGCGTCTGGTACTCCCACTGACGAATGGGACCCACATAAGCAGGTTGGATGCGAGACTGCGATACTGCCTCCTCTTCCATTCATTCACCCCGCGTCTCGACTCTCGAGAGACGGAGACCGGAGACGCCCAGCGGCCCCGGCAGTAGCAGAGCCAAGCCGTCCTCCGCCGCGACGCGCCATGGACCGCGCGCAGCTGCTCCTTGTCGGACTCCCGGCCTTTCTCTTCTTCTCCGACCTCACTCACATCTTCGCGCCGCCGCCTCCCCACCTCCGCCACCCCCATCACCACCC